>CM076682.1:145163162-145735662 GCA_038501925.1 Xenopus petersii
ATTTCAGAAAAATGCTGATTATCTGTAACTATAGTTCCCATCGCCCGACAACTACCTGGCACTGCCATTGTCCGGTTGCCGAGGCAGGTTGTGCCATTCAGTGCTCTCATTGCTCAATTCACCTTCAGTTGGTTACATTTCTCAAATGGCACCCATTAAAACCAGTTTTCCATTTTGTACATGGGAAATGTCAGGGCTAAAATCCTGTGACATGTACTAATGAAATATCTAGTTTGATGTATTTGCTTTAGTACTAATCAGCACTGAGCTAAGATGATTACTGCATGTCTGGTGCCTTCTGATTTCTAATGTGTTTCTCTATAGTAAGAAGAATGGGTGGAAGAGGTGGTGTAGGGTGATCAGGTGGCAGCAGAAATACAAACACTATATCTATGTATATACATACACAAAATTAGCATAACAGTATAAAAAAGATGTATTTGTATTAGGGATGCACCGAATCCACCATTTTGGATTCGGCCGAACCCCTGTGACCTTCTTGAAATATTCGGACGAATAACAAACCGAATCCTACTTAGCATATGCAAATTAGGGGTGGGAAGGGGAAAATATTTCCTTACTTAATTTACTTGACTTGTTTTGTGACAAAAAGTCACACGTGTGTGGAGAGTACCGACATTTTTCATCCGGCAGAGATCAGTCGTTTGGTCGATCAGACAGGTTAGAAAATTTCTGTCGGCTGCGGGTAATATCTCTGCATGTATTGCCGATCGTACGATTTTCAGTGGGAGACTGTCACTAGCTTTGTCGGACATAACTGTCGTACGATTGCTGTCAGGGGCAGAACATCGGCTGATCTGTTCTTCTTCTGAATGGTAAGACTTTGATCTTTATGGTTAATGGCAGGTTGGGAGATGGGAAAGTCCGATTATATGTTGATTCGTACGATCTGTGCGTCTGTGGCCACCTTAACAACAGAACAATGGGAAGGTAACCAGATAACAGCTCCCTAACACAAGATAACAGCTGCCTGGTAGATCTAAGAACAACACTCAATAGTAAAAGCCAAGTCCCACTGAGACTGATTCAGTTACATTAAAGGGCATGTAAAGTCTAAAATAGAATAAAGCTAGAAATGCTGTATTTTGTATACTAAATATAAACATGAACTTACTGCACCGCAAGCCTAATCAAATTAATGATTTATGCTTTCAAAGTTGGCTACAGGGGGTCACCATCTTGTAACTTTGTTAAACATCTTAGCAAGACTAAGACTGTGCACATGCTCAGTGTGGTCTGGGCTGCTTAGGGATCGTCATAAACAAAGCTGCTTGAGTTCTGCATGGCTGGGAAGTAAGGCGGGGGCTCCCCCTGCTGTTCATAAGTATGATTGTTTCCCTGCTCAGCAGTTAGGGACCATCTGACAATTCCTATCCACAGCAGTAAATGAAGCGAAAATTTTACTGCATACAGTCAGGTATATTATAAAAACGGTACACATTTTTTAATTGAAGTATATTGGAGATAGGTTTCTTTTTCATTAAAGAAAGTAGAAATGGTATTTTATTTTTTTACAGCCTGCCAGAAAGTAGTGTAGGGGCCCATAGGGGGTTAATCTGCCCCCATGGCTTTAAGGTCCTTCCCTTTTCTTAGTGTGATTGACCAAGAGGGGTAATGACAACTTCCTGCCACATTGCACTATAATGTGTGTAATGGGTGGCCTCTTCCACTTTGGCCTCTGGATGGTGATCCAGCTGGGTGTGCCCAGGAGAGCCTGGGTACAGCAAGGCCCATGTGTCCAAGTCGGGGACCAGGCAACCCCTGGAATGAGGAATAGAAATTGGCAGGTGAGCTCCCAGTACTAGTACACTCTAGGAGTGTAATGTAGTCAGGGTTGAGCTAGATAAGAGCAGCTCTGAGCTCCAACATAGGAGTGATAGATTGGAGGTATCTCTCCCAGGCCATATTGCCTGTAGTATAGGGATCCCAGTGGAGAGGGAATCAGGAGAGATGATTGCCCTGAGGTTGATCCAGAGACCACTACTGGAATATGTCGCAGAGGTGAAGTGGGATGCCTGTCAAGTCTGTCCTGTGTAAAGCTGCATGTGATGTGACTGCGCATTTTTCCCCGATCCATTGGATGTGAGTAAACCTGGGGACATTGTCTATGACTAATAAACAGTTCTTTGTTTGCATCATAAGAACCTCCTGGCATCCAATGTTTTGTATGCACAGTAGCCTGAGTGTTGTAGCTGCACTACACCTTAGAGGGAATGCTTCCACTTAGCGAAGACCCTGATCCTGAAGTGTGAGTCCAATGTAACCCATGCTCTGCTAACTAGCTGGAAAGTGATGTGGATAGCCCAGATTGGTGTTACAGTAGTTCCATCCTTAAGTGTAGGCACAAGTCACATGACTGGGAGCAGCTGGGAAACTGACAATGTCTAGCCCCATGTCAGATTTCAAAATTGAATATAGAAAATCTGTTTGCTCTTTTGAGAATTGGATTTCAGTGCAGAAGTCTGCTGGAGTAGCACTATTAACTGATTTGTTTTGAAAAAAAAAAAAACATGTTTTCCCATGACAGTATCCCTTTAAATTATAGGCTTGATGGATCGATAGATAGATAGAAATTTATCAAAGAGTGAAGTTCCGCCACTAGAGTGAAATTCTGCAGCTCTCAATTCATTTCTATGGGATTTTGAAAGGCGTATTTATCAATGGGTGAAAGTGAAAGTTCACCCTTTGATGAATACACCTTTAAAATTCCCATAGAAATTAATGGGGAGTGGCGGCATTTCACTCTAGTGGCGGAACTTCACTATTAACTTCACTCTTTGATAAATATACCCCATCGATAGATGATAGATAGATAGATAGATAGATAGATAGATAGATAGATAGATAGATAGATAGATAGTATGCAAACCTTAAATTATAAGATAGATGGATCAATAGATAGATAGATAGATAGATAGATAGATAGATAGATAGATAGATAGATAGATAGATAGATAGATAATAGATAGATAATAGATAGATAGATAGATAGATAGATAGATAGATAGATAGATAGATAGATAGATAGATAGATAGATCTCACATTGGCCTACCAAAGCACCACACTTTTCACTGTAGGCCTAGGCCCTAGTGGGCTTCAGCCTAGGACATACCTTCCAACTAAATGTTCAAATATCAACCAACCAGGAGTAAATAAATGGTGCCCTCTATGGTTAGGCTAAGAAAGACAAAATGGCACCCAGCAAAAAAGAACCAATCATTACAGCTTAATAAACTCTCCCAGTTAAAAGTCATTGTATTTAGCACTTACAGCTCTCCTTATATGGTCTGTAACTGAATGGAACTCTTGATAAATCGACTTGTTTTAAGGAGAATTGTCATGGACGGATTTTAATGGAGAGAACAGAACAGACAGAATGGGTATTGTACATGAACTTGGAGAGAAGTCAAGTACCTCCATGTCACGAGGGCAATGATGATCCTCTCAAGGCCTTTTTGAGATTTGAATTCACGTTATGAATTTGTGTGAAGAGGAATTAAGGCTAATAAAATCCAGGACCAGATATGAACCAGAGTTGATATCTCTGCACTCACACTGCATTTATCCTGCCATGTTTTCTGGGGTATTACATATGAAACTGGTACAGGTATGGGATCCATAATCTAGAGACCTGTTATCCAAAGAGCTCTGAATTACAGAAAGTCCATCTTACATACACTCCATTTTAATCAAGTATTTCATTTTTTTTAAAAAAAAAATATTTTCTTTTTCTCTGTAATAATAAAACAGTGCCATGTACTTGATCCCAACTAAGATATAATTAATCCTTATCGGCAGCAAACGAATCCTATTGGGTTTATTTAATTCTTAAATTATTGTTTCATCGACTTAAGGTATGGGGATCCAAATTAAGGACAGATCCCTTATCTGGAAAACCCCCAGATCGCAAACATTCTGGATAACAGGTCCCACACCTGTACTACATTGATCAAGTAAGGTGTAGGGATTTTACATGAATCTGCCACTGCATTTACCCTGCTATGAGGGGGAATTATAAATGGAGCTGGCCCTGGGATAATGCAAAGGAATCAGTGTTTAAAATGTCTTTAATTAGCCTTCCTAAACACAAAAATCACCCTCCACCTATAAACATTGGTGAGATCCATTTAAATGAAGCCAACGACCATTAGAGATGGTGAGAATGCCAACCCCAACGCCTACAGCCCATAAAATCTATGCGATTCTTGACATCTGCTCGTGAAGTTTTGCCCTTTAAAATACTTTCTCAGACACACAAAAAAAACCCCACAGTGATTCTACCTGGAACACGAACTGGAAAGAGTTTGCCATTTTCTTCTGCAGGCGCGCTCTCTCCGGAAAAAGTGATACGCACAAAATGAGTGGTTTCTTGCTGAGCCAATTTTCTGCACACAATAGCTAAATCTGCATTTCATTATAACCCAAGGCGCTCCTAAGATTTCCAATAAGTCTCCAGAACGTTAAATCCATCTATATTCAAGCTGCTTCTTAACAGGTCAATTTTTACTTTTTTTTTTCGTTGTAATACTTTCTTGCCATGGCAATAATTTTATTCTGGGAGGATGGTAAAAGTTTAATGGTTGCATTTACATGAATAAAAGAAACGGAAAAAAGCCATCACAAATGTATAGGGAATAAAAGATCCAGGTGAACCTTCCCGGGAAGAGCTGACTTTGTTGCACCGGTTTAGTTGGATATGAAGACATAGTGGAAGTCTGATTTATCCTGAGCCTGAATATTAATTAATATCAGCCATAGTGAAGGTCACAGAATATATATATATATATATAGTACATGATTTAAGGTAGGGCAGAAGGCATTTGGCCAAGCCCCAGTCACCAGAGGGACCCCTCACATTTGAAAGGATAATGTCAAAAAAACAAAGTACACGTATGGGACATGTTATACAGAATGCTTGGAACCTGGGGTTTTCCAGATAAGGGATCTTTCTGTAATGTGTTGATCCCCACACCTTAAGTGTACTAAAACAAATCTTAAACATTAAAAAACCCAATTGGATTGTTTTGCCTCATTCATTATATCTTAGTCAAGTACAAAGTACTGTTTTATCATACCAGAAAAAAAAGGAAATCATTTTTAAAAATGTGAATTATTTGCATATAATGGAGTCTAGGGCAGATGGCCTTGCCGGAATTCAGAGCTTTCTGGATAATGGGTTTCTGGATTACAGATCCCATAACTGTAAATGTTATCGTCTGTAACAATTATTAGATATTTTTCAGTATATACATCATCTGACATTGTAGTAAAACCAAAGCCGGAAGGCTGCCCCAGTGGGGGGTAATGCTTGCCTTTTAGGGTAAGGGTACATGGGCAGATTCGGGGAGATTAGCCCGGTGACAAATCGCCTCTTTACAATCTCCCCGAACTGCCTTCCCCTACCTTCCCACCAGCTATAATGAAAAATCGACAGCGATTTGTTTTTCCTAAAGCCACCTGAGGTTTCCTTGTGAGGCAACTCCGGGCAACTAGCAACCGGGAGGTGATGGAGGTGATGTACATGCGTGTAAAGGGAATGCCGGAATATCAGGGCAATGAAACAAGGATCATGAGATATGTCAAGACAAGATTATGCAAAGACTGGGAATAAGCACACACAGACATTTGCACAGTAGAGCAGTGGTTTTTGGACTATAACGGTTCAATCCCTCCTTGGAGGTCCAACCTTTGCTCATGCCCCATTTTGACTTAGATCATAAGACAGGTGTATCAGTGAATGGGCCACAGTTCCTCAGATATCTAGGGCATAAAATAAGTCAAATCTCACTCTAACTGACCGACAAACTGGAATTCCATGTATATCTAGCAGGGCATATAGGTATTCTACCCAAATTTCACCCAAACTGGAATACAATCTGCCCCCCTGCCATTGGTTCCTGAAGTGGGATCAGCCCCACAGTTTGGGAACCTCTGGGGATTAGGAAGGATATCCAGCAAGTTCCTTTTCATAAGGTAGGGAGGGGTGTGTGTGTGTGTATGGATGCTCGGTTTTCATTTGGAGGGGTTGAACTTGATGGACTTTGTCTTTTTTTGACCCAATTTAACTATGTAACTCTGCGATTGGGGGCATGTGATGTATTCTATTTCAGATATGGCACTGTGCACACAAAATATGTAGTAGTTCAGGTATGGGACCAGTTATCCAGAATGCTCGGGGACCTGGGGATTTCTGGATAATGGATCTCTATGGATCTTCATACCTTAAGTCTACTAGAAAATCATGTAAACATTAAATAAACCCAATAGGCTGGTTTTGCTTCCAGTAAAGGATTAATTCAATCTTAGTTGGGATCAAGTACAAGGTCTTATTACTTAGTCACATTGTCTGCTGGGGACTTGATTTTAAATGCACTACAAACTTACAATGCTAATAAATAGTAGATGAAGGGAATTATTCACAGGTGTAGGTTTGTTGGCTGGGGCTTAAAAGCTCCCTTCTTTCCCACTAGAGCTTCTGAGCTAAGGGTAAGTGCACAATGATCTTACTACTCAGTCACATTGGTTGCTGGGGGACTTGATTTTTAAATGCACTGCTAACACCTTATTTTTTGGAATAATTATTTTTAAAGGCAAACTATTTTTCTCTTTCTGTACAAGGTACTGTTTAATCATTACAGAGAAAAAAGAAATTATTTTTTAAAAATTGGATTATTTGATAATAACGGAGTCTATGGGAGATGTCATTCCCGTAATTCAGAGCTTTCTGGATTACAAGTTTCTTGATAACAAATACCATACCTGTAACATGGACAGGGTTTTAGTTAATTCACTAACAACCATAACAACCACGTTGATCCTGAAGTCTTAGGATGTGTTACTTTCCTCCAGGGTATTATGTTCTCTCCTACCAGCAACTGTCAGAAGACATGAAGCTCAACAATTTCACCAATTCCCACTTCCAAAAAGAACTAGGGGCAGGAATGCATTAAAGGAACTGTTTCCCACACTTAGATATTGTTCAAAGTTTCTAAAATTGATTTCTCTGTTTTTCTTATATCAGTTTTAGCTCTTTCAAAATTGGGACAAGTCCCCTTGGCTAAGGGTGTATGGATTGTTGGGCCACCACAACTTTATGACTTATGGCTCACAGGACCAATCTGTAAGACAGGATGAAGACTGTAGTTTTAGGAATGTTGGGAACAGGTGCCATTCATAGCAGTGAGAAGTGAGTTGGGGAGCAGTGATAACCACAGTAATCCATGTGTTATTACAGTTTTACTAATAAAGGTGAATTGCCCTTTAAGCTGCAAGATACAGTTTCCCCAAGAGACATGCTTATCTTAAATTGTAACAATTGTTTCTTTGCTTATCTTAAATTGTTACCGTATATACTCGAGTATAAGCCGAGTTTTTTAGCCCCCAAAATACGCTGAAAAACGCTACCTCGGCTTATACTCGGGTCAAGCGCAAAAACGGTCGCCAGCGCCCAAGAATAGTTGCCGGCGTCCAAGAATAGTCGCCGGCGTCCAAGAATAGTCGCCGGTGTCCAAGAATAGTCGCCGGCGTCCAAGAATAGTCGCCGGCGTCTCCAAGAATATTCGCAGAAACCCTCAATTTTTTGATTGAAACTTACCAGAAGCTGCTGCATTTCTCTCCCTCGGCTTATACTCGAGTCAATAAGCTTCCCAGTTTTTGGAGGTAAAATTAGGTACCTCGGCTTATACTCGGGACGGCTTATACTCGAGTATATACGGTATCTTAAATTGTTACGTACCCAAGTGCACCTGCCATGTATTCTGGGCTCTCTGTCAAAAGCCAGTTAAGTTTTAGAAACTTTGTATCTTTTTTTGACTGTTCAGTGCAGGAGATCAAAGAGAAAGTCGGGACATTTCAGTAACAATCCAGGACTGGGGGTTGAGCTGTCAAAATTGGGACTGTCCTGTGAAAAACGGGACAGTTGGGAGGTATGAGGTTGAATGGGTCTCAGCACCTACTCCCTTGAGTCTGAACCACCCTGTTGCCCCAGCATGCTTAGTAGCACGATAGTTAATCTGCCTTCTGCTGCCATCAGCTGGATGTTAAGCACTGTAGGAGGTGGGTAACTAGCAGGGTATCAAGCCGGTATATCACTAACACCTTTAACAGGAGATACATTCTATTTGATAGTGAGAAGTGCTAGTAGTATATAGCAGCAGCGCTAGATAGTGTATTTCTTTCATAGCCAGCCTTTTTATCTCATAATAACTATCATTAAGCCACAGGCCTCAGTGAAAGACTATAACTTTAGATCTTTTATCCCTGTTTCCCACAGATCGAGATGAAAGTCATATTCTCATGACTCTGGTGGCATCCATTATAGTCATTCTGCTCTTGTTTTTTCTTGGATCCTCCTCGCTGTGCCACATTCATATTACCCGCAACTTCTCATTCCATTTGCCATTCTCATTCCATTTCTATTTTTTTTATCCAATATTGCAGTGTGCAACCTGTTTCTCTATTGGGGGGGGGAGGGGTCTCGCCTGCATCACAGTATTCTATAAACTCTTATTTCATTGAAGATTGTAATGCTTGGCACAAACATAGGTGTAGAATTGCGCATATTTATGCTCATTTATACTACTGCCCTGTGCGCCTACTTTGTTGAATGTGGCTTGAACTTGCTTCATATATGTAAGGAAAATGTGGAAAAAGGTCACTCTAGCCCAGGGATCCCCAATCTTTTGAACCCATGAGCAACATTCAGACGTAAAATGAGTTGGGGAGCAACACATGCATGAAACATGTTATTTTGGGTGCCAAATAAGGCCATTTAGTAGTCCCTATGTGGATTGTCAACCTACATTGAGGCTGTGTTTGGTACATCTGGTTTTTATACAACCAAAACTTGCCTCCAAGCCTGGAATTCAAAAATAAGCACCTGCTTTGAGGCCACTGAGAGCAACATCCAAGGGGTTGGAGCTACTGGTTGGGGATCAGTGCTTCTAGCCTTTAATTTATCCCCAGGGACTGAAAGGCACCAGGAAAGGAGTTGTTAAACAGAGAATCAGTGTTTTGTTTAAATACTTTAGTAGCCAGGGATATTGGTCTTATTATTGCAGAAAAATCAGATGTAAATTGAAACAATAATAAGACCAATAGAGTAATGAAGGGACATTAATGAGAGTCTTTTTATTGTAACATTGTAATGTCACTTTGGTGGTTTTTTTCAACTATTTAAGGCAGATTTGCACAGTATATTTTATCCTTGGACCGAAAGTTTGAACACTATAATATGTGTGTAAATAAAATACTATATCACGAGAAATGGCAGTGCTGATCCAGGAATAAATTATTCTAAAGTTTAAGTGTATGCTGGAGATTGATTGTGCACCCCAAACAGAAATAAGGACAGAGTGCGGACGCTTAAGGAAAGTGTGTGTGAATGTGTGTATATATATATATTTATATTTGTTGCAAAGACCAGCACACCAATGCTCTTTTCATCAAAATAGTGATTTTATTTAGTACATTAATCCTTGAAAAAGGCCCAAATGTGGGCCGAAATGTCGGATTAATGTACTAAATAAAATCACTATTTTGATGAAAAGAACATTGGTGTGCGGGTCTTTGCAACAAATCTTTATATGAATTTTTTGACTCTGCACCCACAAAGATTAAGAAAAGTCCGGTCTTCTGAGTGTGGTCGCTTGTCACAGATTATATATATATATATATATATATTTATTAAAATGCCCTTCCTGAGGGGGAAATAAGGCTAATAATGAACAGCCGGGCTCACAAGCCTCAAATAGAAGGGATGAGGGGCTCTAAGGCAGAGCTGCCAACTAGTTCCAGGTCACTGCATATGAGACAGTGATTGGGAATATGTAGGGGGATGCGGCACACATGAATACAGCTACTGCGTGTCATGTTTTATCTTCACACGTATGTCAGTTTCATGCATTCTGATTTTGCTAGTGTAGGCATCCCCATCCAAACTACTGCCCATGAAAAGTAAAATAAACATGCCGTGAAAATACCAGGACTAGATTAGTGTTCCACTCCCACCTTAAAGGAACTGTAAACCCTCAATGCAAATGAATGTTCCATTGCTTCTTAGCACTTTTAGATTTCTTTCTCTAGTTTTCACAATATTACCTGTCTTTAAACAACTGGCGACCCCCTGCTGGTTATTCTGGTGGGCTGGCTATAGTTGTGTGAAAATAAATGTCCTGAGAAAAGGAACATCTTGTGATGTTGTTCTGAAGATATTGAAGACAATGAAGATAGTGAGCAGCAAAGGATCATCTGATATTTCTTATTTCAGTTCGGAGCAGAGCAACATACCAAGAGGTTTTTGTTCTCTCTTTGAGCCAGTTTAAAGTTCTGTTGAATATGTTGGCTAATAAAACACTGGTTAAGGCTGAAAATGACATATACTGTACATAGAGACTTAATAATTTCTACCAGGCTTATAAATAACAAGAATTTTTGTCCACATTACTTGTGGTTCCAAAATGGCAAGCCCAACATTGGACCCCCTGCCGCAACCCCCTTCCATCCCCGTGTGTACTTTATTCTTATTCAGGGCAAGGGCCGGAGGCTGGAGGCAGTGCCCATAGCTCAAGTAGGGTTGACACCTTTTAAAAAAAAAATTTACCAGCCAGTGGTGGTGGCGGGAACTAAATGGACGGGCTGTGATGAAAAAAGGGTGGAGCTGTGCCACAAAAGGGGGCAGGCCACATCGCAAGAGGGGCAGAAGACGAAGAAAAGGTACATTTTCACCGGAATGCCAGGGGCTTTTCTTAAAGGGCATGTAAAGGCAAAAAAATAAAATTCCATTTTTACTTTCTTTAATGAAAAAGAAACCTATCTCCAATATACTTTGATTAAAAAATGTTTACCGTTTTTATAAGAAACCTATCATTCTTATGAACAGCAGGGGAAGCCCCCGCCTTACTTCCCAGCCATGCAGAACTCAAGCAGCTTTGTTTATGACAATCCCTAAGCAGCCCAGACCACACTGAGCATGTGCACAGTCTTAGTCTTGCAAAGATGCTTAACAAAGTTACAAGATGGTGACCCCCTGTAGCCAAATTTGAAAGCATTAATTATTTGTTTGATTAGGCTTGTGGTGCAGTAAATTCATGTTTATATTTAGTATACAAAATACAGCATTTCTAGCCTTATTCTATGTTAGACTTTACATGCCCTTTAAGGGTTTAAATTGCCGGTAAATGTGTAATACCGGCCCCGGCCCTGGCAGGTGTTTCATGAGCCATGGAGCGGGTCTGGGTCAGCAGGACCTACCAGTTTTTCTCCTGCTGGCCCAGTGTGACCCTGCGCAGGCCTTTCCCTAGTCTAACTCTGCATGTAACAATACCAGTAGCCTGGCACTTATCCCTTTCTTGAAAGGATTAAATGTGTCTTCCATCACAAAACCCTCTGGCAGACATCTACACATCCATTCCCACTGCAAGAATACATTATTTATGAGCAGTCTCAACACACAATTTGAAAATATTTTATACCAGTATATAGTAAAACGTTGGGGATATTTGGTTTACAGGTTTATAACCAGTCTAGTCTTGCAAGGGCAAGTATTCCTGCTGAGAGAAAGTCACCTGTACTCGTATCAACAGCACCCCAGCCAATCCCAATGAGCTTGGCCATACCTCCCAACATTTTGGAAATAAAAAGAGGGATAAAAAAAGTTGGCACACGTAGCGCGCTGAATTTTTTTTGACCACACCCCCTAATTACCATGTTCATTTTAGAAAAATTGGCAGGTTATGAAAGTTTGAACATATTTCTGCTAATGAAGAATTGCCCTTTAAGCTGTAAGTCTAACTTTTCCCAAGGGACCTGGCATCATATTGTTACAATTACTTATTTGCTTATCTTGAAATTGATACAAATGTATCTTATCTGCAGCTGTGGCTGTTCTGGGCTCTCTGACAAAAGCCAATTAAGTTAGAAACTTTGTTTCTTTTTCTGGCTGTTCAGTGCAGAGGAAAACAGGACTTTCCAAATGAGGGACTGCAGGTTGAGCTGTCAAAAGAGGGACTGTCCCTCTAAAAACGGGACAGTTGGGAGGTATGAGCTTGGCGCAACCACTCCCACCTGCTTTAGACCCACTTCAACCACTGTACTATGTTCAATCTGGTCTTTACCAGAGAACAATATATATTAAAGGGGTTGTTCACCTTTACATTAACTTTTAGTATGATGCAGAGAGTGACATTCTGAGACAATTTGCAATTTGTTTTCTTTTTTAATTATTTGTGATTTTTAAGTTATTTAGCTTTTTATTTAGAAGCTCTCCAGTTTGAAATATTAATCTTGTTGCTAGACTCCAAATTAAGACTCCAAATTACCCTAGCAACCATGCATTGATTTGAATAAGAGCCTGGAATAGGAATAGGAGAGGCCCTGAAAAGAAATATGAGTAATCAAAGTAGCAATAACAATAAATGTGTAGCCTTACAGAGTATTTGTGTTTTAGATGGAGGTCAGTGACCCCCCCCCATTTGAAACCTGGAAAAAGTCAGAAGAAGAAGAAGGCAAATAATCAAAAAAAACTTTAAAAAATAAACAATGAAGACCAATTGAAAAGTTGCTTAGAATTGACCACATACTAAAAGTTAACTTAAAGGTGAACCACCCCTTTAATGTTACATTGGGTGAAACCTCATGCTTTCATCCTATAGTGAACATATATTTTTTGTATATGTAAAGTTCCTTCTTTCCATCCAGAAATAAACTCTTGCGTGTCAAAGAATGTCCTATTTTATATGAGAGAAGTTTTCGTTCTGTAGCTCTGTATAGAGTGATGAATTGCATTTGACCCTTGTTTCAGAATTAAACCCATTGTGTTTTGTGCCTTGTACAGGTATCCAGAAAGCTTTAAATCATGGAAAGGATGTCTCCCATAGACTCGATTTTATCCGAAATAAAAAATGATTTCTCTGTAGTAATAAAACAGTAACACGTGTTGGATCCTAACTAAGATATAATTAATCCTTATTGGAAGCAAAACCAGCCTATTGGGTTTATTTAGGGGCCCATTTACTTAGCTTGAGTGAAGCAATAGAATAAAAAATACTTCGAATTTCGAATGTTTTTTTTGGCTACTTTTTTTGGCTACTTTTTTAGGGTTAATTAACCCTCGATATTCGACCCTAAGTAAATGTGCCAGTTAAAGGGCATGTAAAGTCTAACATAGAATAAGGCTGGAAATGCTGTATTTGGTATACTAAATATAAATATGAACTTACTGCACCACAAGCCTAATTAAACAAATAATTTATGCTTTCAAAGTTGGCTACAGGGGTCACCATCTTGTAACTTTGTTAAACATCTTTGCAAGACTAAGACTGTGCACATGCTCAGTGTGGTCTGGGCTGCTTAGGGATCGTCATAAACAAAGCTGCTTGAGTTCTGCATGGCTGGGAAGTAAGGCGGGGGCTCCCCCTGCTGTTCATAAGTATGATTGTTTCCCTGCTCAGCGGTTAGGGACCATCTGACAATTGCTATCCACAGCAGTAAATGAAGGGAGAATTTCACTGCATACAGTCAGGTTTCTTATAAAAACAGTACACATTTTTAAATTAAAATATATTGGAGATAGGTTTCTTTTTCATTAAAGAAAGTAAAAATGGGATTTTATTTTTTTGCCTTTACATGCCCTTTAAGTGTTATGTTATCCACCCATAGATTGTAAGAAGTGTCCTTTTTTGCTTAATTATACAAGGGAAGAAAAGCTTTTTAATGGTTCTGCATCCCTTGGGAATATGAGTCATTTGGCAGCAGGAGCTGAGCTGTAAGTCATACCAAACAGAGGTCTGCCCAGTGCTAGGAGCTTGAACTTTCAGAGAGACGCTTGGCAGTCACATATTGTGATGTAAATAAATGTGAATTTCTCAGTTTAAGAGATGGGAGTGGTACATTATAATCATAGCGTTTTTTATTTCGTATTGGATTTCAATCAGAGGAGTAAATAAAGGCACAGTTAGAGGTCAGGCATGTGCACATGAGGCAAAGATTAAGGCTCCAACGTGCTGGAAATGCTACGCTCCCATAATGTCAAAGCATTTTACGTTGCACTTTCCAGAAAGGAGGATTAGGCTGGAAGCTGAGTCAGGCATGTAGGGTGTGGTGCTCCATTTTCGTTAACTTCACACACCATAATCAGAACTCAGGAGATGAAAAACCTCTGAGTTCAATTGATAACAGGTGAGTTTCATTGTAGAAAGCACCGTATTCCTATGCGCCACTAAGGTCTCTGTAGACTGGTGCCTTTTTCTTTTCTTGACTTAGAGGGGAACTAAAGTCGAAATTAGAATAATGCTAGAAATGCTGTATTTTGTATACTAAACATAAACATGAACTGACGTGATTAAGAATAAAGACAGATATTTATTATCATTATTAGTATTATACATTTCCAGATAAACGATGCTGCTGCAGAAGGTAAGGCTAGAATGGATTAAAACAAGAACCAGTTTCGCTAATCACAATTAGGCTGCTGATTTAATTAGTGACACGTTCCATTAGCTGAACTCCATTACACACGATTTAATTGATCATTTTAACAACGTAACTTCTATTTACTAGACAGAAGCAATGCTAACAGTAGGGATGGGTGAATTTGGGGCGTTTCTCCAAAAACAAAATTTTTGGAGAATTTTTGCAGCGGTTTCGAAAATTTTTACGCCGGCGGCGAATCTCGGGATGTCGCCGCAATTCCCGCCTGCCGAATACATTCACCCACTAGCTAACAGTATGCACATAGGAAAATGCCTCTATTGGGGATGAAAGGAAGACTGAGTCTCTTGTTTTATTGTGCACCACATTCTAGTGAAGCTGAGCTCACAATTCTTCTCCCATATGCACCAATAAATCTTATAGATCCCACAGCAGGAGCCCACTCCACAGAGTCAGTTTAAAAGGCTTCCCATTCTTCCTGACTGATGTTTTTATTGGTTCATATCAATACTGGAAGTGCTATTACTTGAAACCAAAGAGCTCTGTGTGCTGCTGTATATGTGCAACAGAAGACACAGGAGGAACCTATCATTTTATTACTGCTGCAATCAAAATTTTTATTTTTTATTTAATAAATCTCGAAACAATTCAAGTTTTTTTTTTTAAAAAAATTCTGAACATTTGAGTTTTTTTTAAACTTGAAAAATATGTTTTTTGACTAAAAAAATAAACTCGGAAACTGAAATTTTTGGTAGAAAAACACAACTTGATCCTTAATTAAAAAAACTCCTAAATAAACTAGGGATGCACCGAATCCACTATTTTGGATTCGGCCGAACCCCTGAATCCTTCGCAAAAGATTTGAATACCGAACTGTATCTGAATCCTTAGGGATGGGAAGGGGAAACATTTTTTACTTTACGGGATTCCCCTAATTTGCATATGCAAATTAGGGTTTCTATTCGGTTCAGAATCTGAATCCTTCTGGAAAAAGGCCGAATTCTGGCCAAATCCCGAACTGAATCCTGGATTCGGTGCATCCCTAAAATAAACCCAATAGGCTGGTTTTGCTGCCAATAAGGATTAATTATATCCTAGTTGGGATCAAGTACAATTTACTGTTTTATTTTTACAGAGAAAAAGGAACATAATTTAAAAATATGGATAAAATGGAGTCTATGGGCGATGACCTTCCTGTAATTCAGATTTTTCTGGATAACGGGTTTCCGGATCCCATACCTGTATCTTACTGTATAATGAAGTTATAGGCAGTACAGATTTCTCTCCACGTATAACATGCTAAGGCGATTGATGCAATTCTCCGCACAAAATCAGCTGATGATTTCAGATCATTGACAGAAAGCAGTCGTTTCAGGCAATCGGGTTTGGTTGAATTGGTGCGGGGAAAAAAATCTTAAAATTGTGATGAATGGGAAATCACAATGTATTCTAAAAGTGAATAGAAAAAGTTTAAAAGTAGGCACTTTTTACTAAAACATTTTTTTTTCTATTTTTATCATAGATATTTAGCCCAGAAGGCAATTTGACTACTGTATTTTATTCATTCACCTTTAAATTAACTTGTAGTATGATGCAAAGAATTATATATATATTATATATTATATGTTTTTATTATTTGTGTTTTTTGAGTTTTTTAGCTTTTTATTCAGAAGCTCTCGAGTTTACAATTTCAGTAATCGTGTTACTAGGGTCCAAATTACCCTAGTAACCATGCATTGATTTTAATGCGAGACTGGAATATGAATAGGAGAGAGGCCTGAATGGAAATAAAAAGTAGCAATAACAATAAATGTGTTAGTGACCCCTGTTTGAAAGCTGGAATGAATCAGAAGAAGAAGGCAAATAATTCAAAGACTATAAAAAATAAAAAATGAAGACCAATTGAAAAGTTGCTTAGAAATAGCCATTCTATAACGTACTAAAAGTCAACTTAAAGGTGAACCACCCCTTTTAAGGGCCTATAGGTAAAGAGAAAACAATGTGTTTATTAAATTATAAATGGAAATGCACCGTGCCTAGAACTGCCCATAATGCTTGTGGGGTGTATCCATCTCAGCATAGGCAGAATCATTTCATTTTCCTATTCTCAGGCCAGGCCAAATTTCAATTAGATTCACACATTAGGCACTGAGAGATAATACTAATCTCCGAAATCTGCAATTGTATAATATGCTTAGGAAATAGGGCACAGGAACAATCTGTATTTGGCTGTGTTACACTTGGCACAATTAGCAACGTGACTATTCGAAATAAATATATTTGCGCCAAATGTCGGCATTGAAGGGTGATTAGAGGGGCGAGGAGACATTCCCAGAAATCACGTGCAAAAACAAAAAAGGGCCTTTATTTCCAAAAACCTTAATATGAAATTATAGTGGGGGAGAAAGCATTTTCTCACAATAAAGCTGCACAATAAATGTATCAGTGATAACACATGTTCCAATCAAGTGGAGTCGACTGAAAGCACCGCCGTGCCTTGTTTGCTCACATTTGGAATTTATAAATGAGATGTTTCTGGTTATAGGAGTCAAAACTTTGTAATTGTTCCAGCGTGCCATTCCATTTTGTTTTGTTTTGGTGGCTTAGTATGATCCAAAATGTGATTTAAAATTAAAAAAAAAAAAAAGATTTGTTATATTTTCATGCAGTTTGTGTTATCTTGTTTTATTGCTACTAAATATATCTAGCTGTAAATACACATACAGGTATGGGATCCATTATCCGGAAACCCGAATTACAGAAGGCCCGTCTCCCACAGACTCCATTTTATCGAAATAATCCAAAAATGTAAAAATGATTTCCTTTTTCCTCTATAATAATACAACAGTAACTTGTAATTAATCCAAACTAAGGTATACTTAATCCTTGAAAGCAAAACCAGCCTATTGGGTTTTTATTTAATGTTTACATGATTTTCTAATAGACTTAAGGTATGAAGATCTAAATTACGGAAAGATCCGTTATCCAGAAACCCCCAGGTCCCGAACATTCTGGATAACAGGTTCCATACCTGTATTTGCAAGCTCTTTGCAATTAACAATTTTTTTTCACTAGTTTTCAAGATATTAGCATTTTTAAACTGTTACTATAAGAAATCTGAAACAACAGTGCTGCTTATTTTGGTGAATTGGCTACAGTGGGCTGAAATTGTTTGTGATCGACTATAGAAAATGAAGTTAGTGAGCAGATAAGAGTCATCTAAAGTTTCTCTGGTCAGTTCTTTGCAGAGCAACATCACTAGCCTCTCCCTTCCTCGCAGAATTACATTTCAGCTGCCTGTAGCCAATCAGCAAACATTTACAACAGGTGCTGCTGTTGTATCAAGTTTATTATATGAACAGTTTAAAACTGCTAATATCTTGAAAACTAGAAGATGAAATAATGCAAATTTAGTTATTATCAGCGCTTAGAAGCAGTGTCGTAACTATCCATGGCCGCATCCAGGTGCAGGATGTGCACATTGGCCCCTCCCATGGCCCTTCCCATGTAGAATTTAAATTTTCTTTTTTCTTTACATACTATATTTTTCAGCAAGCTAAAATTGATATGGAAGAGGATATTGCAGCAAGCAGTAAAAATAATCCAAAATTATTTTTTAAATATGTTAATAGTAAAAAAATAAAGAAGGAAGGGTGGGACCTTTAATATCAGAGGGGGGTCAGCTGGTTGATGAAAACAAAAAAAAAGCGCAGATTCTGAACAAATTTTTTGTCTGTCTACACAAATTAGTAACCAGTTTCCTTCTTGATAGTCCCAATTATAGTAATACAATTAATAATGGTTCACACATGAGGAAATTCAAAAGAGACTAGAACATGTTAAGATAAACAAAGGTCCGGGGCCAGATGGTATTCATCCCAGGGTACCTAGCGAGCTTAGCTCTGTGATTGCCAAACCTCTTTACTTAATTTTTCAGGATTCTTTGAAGTCTGGCATAGTGCAGAGAGACTGGTGAGAGACTGCTGAAAAATTAAGTAAAGAGGTTTGGCAATCACAGAGCTAAGCTCGCTAGGTACCCTGGGATGAATACCATCTGGCCCCGGACCTTTGTTTATCTTAACATGTTCTAGTCTCTTTTGAATTTCCTCATGTGTGAACCATTATTAATTGTATTACTATAATTGGGACTATGTGGGACTATGTGGTGCCGATATTGAAAAAAGGATCCCGTTCTCAGCCTCAAAACTATTTTCAATGTTTGTATGTGGCTTTGTTTTGTTTGTATGGGTAACTCTCTCTAATTAGGATATTATATATATTAATTGACATGGTTGGGTGTTCACACACAAGGGAGATTCCTATGCAAGTTTTGCATTACCACTAACTAAAGAGAATTTAGCACGTTGGGATGGGCTATTAAGTTATCGCATATAGTAATATGAATAGCACGGTAAATAATAATTGCTGTTTATTAATTCAAATATTACTATGGGGTTTTCACTTTTTATATCATTTATTATTTTATTAAGATGGGTTACAGAATATCACTGTTTTTGATCATTAGGGGGGAATTCACATAAGTGTCGGTAAGATAAGTAACCCAGAAGTGGCGGTCGACAAATTTGTAAAATGAAGTACGAACGGCAAATTCACAAAGGCAGATGTTACCATCTCTGAATGTCTCGTAAGTCCGACAATTTTCTAAAATGTTTAAATCTTTTCATCGTACAAACGACATTTACCAAGACTTTTCAAAAGACAATTTGACCGACATTTTCATTTTGGAGAGCCTAAAGTGTCTGAAAAATTGTCGGTTAAAAAATGAGTTTACGAGTAATTCATAAAAATGTCGAGAAAAGCGGCGCTGAAAAAAACACGCCCACTTTTAACGACACTAATTCAAAAGTGTCGTACATGTCGGAAAATTGGTGGACAAATGCTCTGTGAATTTGTCGGCTGTTGCTACGACACTTTCGACGACATTTTAAAGACATTTTTCCGTTCCCGACACTTTTGTGAATTCCCCCCTTAGTGTCTAACACACCAGAGGGGGTATGTGTCATGTCCCAGCAATTCAATTAGCAAGGTTCAAAATTAGCATAAATAAAATTAGAATGAGACAGAACCCCGGAGTTTAAATTAACACAATTGTGGCCTTATGAGAAACACAGAGAGTTTAGATATGTTAAATCAAAGGTAACATAGAAAAGCACTATTAGTTAAAGTCTATAAAAGTAAATTAATTGGTTACAAAACCTTGGTAAAGAAAAGGGATTGGGATGCCCTGAATCATAGTAAAGAGAAACTCCACTGAACGGCTGAGCTTTGTAAATTAAGGAACAACTACTCATAAAGTGACTAACTAGCAACAATGTTTAGAAAAGTTATAATATAGATACATCTGAGTTTGCTATTTTGTATTGTTTTTAAACTAATGTAACTAAGGGATGAATTATATTAAGTTATTATTGACTAATATGTTTTTAATTCTGGGGGATTGTATTCACAATGACAGGCTGAATGGGTGATCGCTCCATTATGATGATGACTATATGTCACTGATGATGCTGCTGTTTCCCGTAACAGTAAGAACCGAGTGCGGATTCTTCTGGATATATATATATATATATATATATATATATATATATATACACACCAACGCACATACAGTACATAAAGAGAGAGAGAGAGAGAGAAAGAGAGAGAGAAAGAGAGAGAGAGAGATATATGCAGAAATATAATAATATAAAGATCTGCTGCAGGTGTGTTTCTACTTTAAACCATGAGAGTGTTTATTACAGATTCCAGTAAAAGTTTCAGTAAATAAGCCCCTATGGGGAAGCAAGCACCTGCTCAATTATCAATGTTTTTTCTAACAATGATTAATATCCTTTAGGTCTGCAAGTCTCCCAAATATTCTATATTCCATACTGTACAAACCAATTGGCAAGAAGGAGAAACCTTTCAACGCTGCCAGTAGTTATTAATGTCATGGAAAGTATGTTTAGCCTCCATTACAGGTCAGTAAATGAATAGCTCTGCAGATGGGACTGTTCAT
The DNA here is from genome assembly GCA_038501925.1 of Xenopus petersii. Classification (NCBI taxonomy): domain Eukaryota; kingdom Metazoa; phylum Chordata; class Amphibia; order Anura; family Pipidae; genus Xenopus; species Xenopus petersii. The sequence goes on from CM076682.1 coordinate 145,183,631, forward strand.
TTGCCAAGACAGTGCACAGGACTAGTTGCTCTTGCCTAGGAGGTATTAATGGCAAGTTATTTCTAAGGTTGCGGGGAGATATATACATATATATATATATATTGTGCAGGGAAGTAAAGGGCTCATGAACGCAAGGAAGTCCTGAGATTAACATTTGCCTTGAGGAGGGCTTATGCCACAATTCCATAGCATGTTGCACCTAGTCAATCTTACACTAATACAGGTATGGCATCCGTTATCTGGAAACCCGTTATCCAGAAAATTCCAAGTTACGGAAAGCCCATCTCCACAGAGTCTATTTTTATTCTAATAATCCATTTTTTTTTAATGATTTCCTTTTTCTCTGTAATAATAAAACAGTAGCTTGTACTTGATCCCAACTAAGATATAATTAATCCTTATTGGAAGCAAACCAGTCTATTGGGTTTATTTAATGTTTACATGATTTTCTAGTAGACTTAAGGTATGAAGATCCAAATTATTGAAAGATCCTTTATCCCGAGCATTCTGGATAACAGGTCCCATACCTGTACTGATGTTAGAGAACATTGAAAATGATATTCTGAGGGAGTTGTCCTAAATGTACCCCCAGTGAATATAATTACTAACCTCAGATTGGTGCTACTCTTTGCTGAAAGATGCACTGTCCCAGGCTATCCTGCTGAAGAAGTAATGGTGGAGCTCATGGAAATCCCACTATTTCTAAGGCATTCCAATGATGTTGATGGGAATTAAAATACTGCTCGCGACTTCTCCCATTTTCCAGAAGAACCACACCGAAGTTCTTACTCCTCCTCTGGAATATAATAGAGTTTTGCCAGGTCTGAGCTGGGAATTTTTAAAGTTATATTGCTTAAAAAAGATGCCAGGATGATTAATAATCGGTGTAAAGTAAGAAAAAAAAAAGTCTATAGTCTATGTTATATAGAATCCAATATCAGGAAACCCGTTATCCAAAAAGCTACGAATTATGGAATGGCTGTTTCCCATAGACTCCATTCTATCCAAATTTTTAAAAATGATTCCCTTTTTCTCTGTAATAATAAAACAGTAGCTTGTACTTGATCAAAACTAAGATATAATGAATTCTTATTGGAAGCAAAATCAGACTATTGGGTTTATTTAATGTTTACATGATTTTCTAGTAGACTTAAGGTATGAAGAGAAGATCCAAATCACGGAAAGATCCGTTATTCGGAAAACCCCAGGTCCTGAGCAGCGATGGATTTACCGGGCCCTAGCACCTGCCCGCGGGTGCACAAAAGCGCCGGAGCACTGGGGAACTGCATGTCCCCAGAGCTCCCCACAGAGCGGCTGGTCGGCATGCTGCCCCTAATAATCTGCCGCCCTAGGCCCAGGCCTTTGTGGCCGCTCCACAAATCTGGACCTGGTCCTGAGCATTCTGGATAACAGATCCCATACCTGTTTTTCAATTATTTTAAATGGGTTGTTCAACTTTAAGTTAACCTTTTGTATGTTATAGAATTGCTAATTCTAAGCAACATTTCAGCTGGTGTTCATTATTTTTTATAGTTGTTTTTCGTCTGACTCTTTCCAGCTTTCAAATGTGGGGGGGTCACTGACCCCAATTAAAAAAAGAATGCTCTATAAGGCTACATATTTATTGTTATTGCTACTTATTATTACTCATCTTTTTTTATTGAGGCCCTCTCCTATTCCACTCTCTTATTCAAATCAATGCATGGTTGCTAGGGTGATTTGGACTCTAGCAACTAGATTGCTAAAAATGGCAGAGCTGCTGAATAAAAAGCTAAATAACTCCCAACCACAAATAATAAATAATGAAAACCAGTTGCAAACTGCCTCAAATATCACTCTCTACAGCATAGTAAAAATTTATTTAAAGATGAACAACCCCTTTGAAACACCTTCATTTTTTTGGTGCTACTGTTTATTTAAAAGAGAGATCAATGTACACAAGATGAATGATTAAAGGCGGATAAATCTGTATCTTACTGTTCTTACATTAACCTGCATCTTATAGGTTAACGGAATAGGCCAGTAACGACCAACCCGTGTTGTGCGCCTCTTTCTTATGAAATATATAGTATCAGCAGCTCTCGTATTCCTATTAGCAGTCTGTCACCGGAGGCCAGGTAGTCCCGTTGCACCAACGCGGCCGTCCTTGGTCTCGGCATTTAGTTTGCTGGAGAAGCATGTAATCTGCCTGTCATTGCGTCTCAAGGCAACGGCTTTGCATCTCAATTTGGATCCTAAATGGATTAAGTCTCTCATCAGTATGCTCAACTACTCGCGCGTTTGTCGCCGGTAAATACTATAGAGGAGTTCTCCTACTAATAAAACATATTATCAGATCAGTGCCGTAAAGGGCAATGCATGGCTGGAAACAGAAGAAAGGACAGAGTTATCATTTTCTCGTCACCGTTACCCTTAAGTCAGAAACACATAAAAGCTTTAATATTTTATTGGCCTTCAATAAAATGACAGATAGAGACAAAGCACAATTAAAAAACCTAAAAAGCTGGAGAGTAAAAACGCTCATTTATAAACACTGGGCAAATTTGCACCTGGGCAGTAACCCATGGAAACCAGTCAGAGGTTTGCTTTCATTGCTCAACCTGCAGATGGCTGAAAAAAAGCCACTCACTGATTGGTCGCTCTGGGTTACTGCCAAGGTGCAAATTTGATCTGTGTTTATAAATGAGCTTCATATGTATGTTTTTTTATTTTAGATCCTGAGCTGTACCAGATGAACAAATCATGCCACTGGTTAGGCTTTTGTTTAATTTAAAAAAAAATATATTTTTAATGTATCGAATCCGGTGCTGTTACCCCAACTGGATGAAAGAATCTGCTTAGTAGGCGCAGTGTCAAACCATCAGTAATGTATCTAATTCCCCAAAACGCCTACAGTGCAATCAGCAACCAAATACATTAAAGGGCATGTAAAGGCAAAAAATAAAATCACATTTTTACTTTCTTTTTTGAAAAAGAAACCTATATCCAATATACTTTAATTAAAAAATGTGTACCGTTTTTATAAGAAACCTTCATTTACTGCTGTGGATAGGAATTGTCAGATGGTCCCTAACTGCTGAGCAGGGAAACAATCATACTTATGAACAGCAGGGGGAGCCCCCGCCTTACTTCCCAGCCATGCAGAACTCAAGCAGCTTTGTTTATGACGATCCCTAAGCAGCCCAGACCACACTGAGCATGTGCACAGTCTTAGTCTTGCAAAGATGTTTAACAAAGTTACAAGATGGTGACCCCCTGTAGCCAACTTTGAAAGCATAAATTATTTGTTTGATTAGGCGTGTGGTGCAGTAAGTTCATGTTTATATTTAGTATACAAAATACAGTATTTCTAGCCTTATTCTATTTTAGACTTTACATGCTCGTGGTTGTTCGCCTTTTAATACGCTTTTAGTCTTTTAGTATGATGCAGAGAGTGATATCCTGAGACAATGTGCAATTGGTTTTCATTTTTTTATTATTTGTGGTTTTTGAGTTATTTAGCTTTTTATTCAGCAGCAATGTCTGCAATCTGGTCGTGATGGTCCAAATTACCCTAGCAACCATGCACTGATTTGAATAAGAGACTGGAATATGAATAGGAGAGGACCTGAATAGAAAGATGAGTAATAAAAAGTAGTAATAACAATACATTTGTAGCCTTACAGGGCATTTGTTTTTTAGATGGGGTCAGTGACCCCCTTTTGAAAGCTGGAAAGTGTCAGAAGCAAAGGGCAAAAAAGCGATTTACATTTTAGCCGGCGGGAAGGTAGGGGAAGGCAGTTCGGCGAGATTAGTCACCCTGAAGAAGAGGAGATTTGTTGCGGGGCGACTATTCTCCCCGAATCTGCCTGTGTGCCCTGACCCTTACAGAGCATTTGTTTAGTCTGTAGAGACCTGTGTGTACAGTAGATCCCCATCTGATTGTTCACTTGTCCTGTATATTGTGAACTGGGATAAGTGCCCTGCTGGAAGTAACAGTTGTGCTGCCGGAGACCGGGTGTTGCGTTCAATGAAAACAAAGCACTACATAACTTGCTGGCCCTATACAAATAAATGATGGTAATGATGAATGTGAATCTTACCCACTCATCGCAGTCTATAATCTTAAGGGCGGTTGACTTTAAAAGTTAACTTTTAGTATTTTATAGAATGGCCAATACTAAGCAACTTTTCAATGGATCGTCATTATTTATTTTTATAGTTTTTGCCTTCCCTTCCTGACTCTTTTCAGTTTTCAAATGGGGGTCGCTGACCCCATCTAAAAAAACAAATGCTCTGTAAGGCTACACAATTACTGTTATTGCTACTTTTTATTACACGTTTCTATTCAGGCCTATTCATATCCCCGTCCAGTTTTCCATGGTTTCTAGGGTAATTTGGACCCTAGTAACCAGATTGCTGAAATTAAAGCTAAATAACTAGAAAAACACATAATAAAAAATGAAACCAAATGGCAAATTGTCTCTCTATATTGTTCTGAAAGTTAACTCGCCCCTTTAAATGTTGTTACATATCTAAGCTTTACTGCAACAACCCAAATCTTGTTTCCTCATCTATTAAAACAGAAATGATCTAAAAACTAGGTTTTTTTTTCTTACATTTACATCTTGGAGCAAAGGAGACAGAAATGGAAAGCAATAAAATGTTGCTGAGGTTGCACAGGGTTCTGGAAGGAGGCACAGAAGAAGCCTAATGTACTGGATACATGACAAGCAGTAAATATGTTACTGTATATTCCTTCCTGCAAGCACATAACCTCACTTTTTCAATAAAAAAAAACCCACTAAATAAATCCATTTGCTTCAACTAGACTTTCATTTTCGATACATAACGCATCTCCAAACCCACATAAAGTAATTTTATATTGAGTAAAGTATCACTATAAAAGCCGAGTCAACAGATTATCAGCAGAACATTTAGTAACTTGTAAACGTATTGAGAACCTTGACCAGATCTTTTTTTTACTTTAATCGTACAGTACGAGGGTTATTTACTAAACTCCGAATGTAAAAATCACAAAAAATTTGAGCGTTTAAAAAAAATCAAATTTTTTTCAGAATTTATTAAACCCTGAAGATGGTCAAGGCAGAATCTGAAAATCCAGCATCTCAGACCTGTCAAGGTTGCATATAAGGCAATGGGAGAAGTCCCAATGATTTTTTGATGTGCGCTGGGTTTTTGCCAATAACCCGAAGTTTTCAGGCAAAATTCAGAGTTTTCAGGTGAAAAATCCAAAAAAAATGTGAATATCAGATGAAAAATTCCGGAAAAAAATTTGAAAATCTGATTTTTCACGATTTTTTTTCGGATATATTCCCGCAAACAGAATTTTCCGGAAAGTGTATTAATAAATAAGCCTAAAAAACCTGTGCGGATTTGATCAGAGTTAAGGGTGGGGGGGTATTTATTAAAACTCAAATTTTTCTCATTATTTTAAAAATAAAAATACTACTTAAAGGAGAAGGAAAGCTACGGAGGCATTTTATGGTCAACAGATTAGCCACAAACGTGCAAGCTAGAATGTTATATTTATTCTGTAGAATGCTTTACCATACCTGAGTAAAAATCTCTAGAAGCTGTTTGTTTAGGATAGCAGCTGCAATATTAGCTTGGTGTGACATCACCTCCTGCCTGAGTCTCTCTCTGCTCACTTATAGCTCTGGGCTCAGATTACAGCAGAGCAGGGAAGGGAGGAGGGAGGGGAAGAACTGAGCATGCTCACGCCCGGGGCAAGGATGTTTAAGCTGAATACAGGAGATCTGATACAGAAGTCCATGAGTACACAATAGAAGGAAAGAAATGTGGTGTTTCTTTTGACAGAGGACTCAGAGCAGCATTATTTTGAGGGTTTACTGTTATATGTAGGTGGATCTTTCTGATAAGGCTTACTTAGTTTTAACCTTTCCTTCTGCTTTAAGTACCAACCACGATTTGGCTTAATTTACTAAAAAATCCGAACAAAAAGTCGCAACAAAATCACACGCACATTCAAATTGTGCGACTTTTTCGAATTGTCTTCCGAATACCACCATTTTCAAATGTAAACTAGCGTCAAAATGTCCAAAACTCACACAGATCATGAAGGCAGGAAACATCTTCCAGTTGTAAAAGGGACATCTGCCATTGACTTCAACGTGACTTTGATTTGGTTTTAGCTGGAGTATTTTCTGATTCTGATTTTAGCAGCTTTGGTCAGTTAGGTTGTTTTTTTTTTTTTTTTTTGGTGTATGATGTCCTAGAGCTAAGGCTGAATGACTGATGCACCAAGGTTTTCCTGTATCTGTAACCTTGTTATGAGTTAAAGGGGTGGTTCATCTTTAAGTTAACTTTTAGTATGTTATAGGATGGCCCATATTTCGCAATTTTTCAATTGGCCTTCATTTTTTCTTTTTCATTGTTTTTGAACAATTTGCCTTCTTCTTCTGCTTTCAAAAGGGGGTCACTGACCCCATCTAAAAACTTATGCTCTGTAAGGTTACAAATTTATTGTTACTTTTTATTACTCGTCTTTCTATTCTGACCCTCTCCTATTCATATTCCAGTCTCTTATTCAAATCAATGCATGGTTGCTAGGGGACTTTGGACCCTAACAACCAGATTGCTGAAATTGCAAACTGGAGAGCTGCTAAATAACTGAAAAAACCCAAATAATGAAAAATGAAAACCAATTGCAAATTGTCTCAGAATATCACTCTCTACATCGTACTAAAAGTTAACTCCGAGGTGAACAACCCATCTAAGGAACCTCCAAGGAAAAAGTTCAGCAACCAATGTCTTATAGATATGATTTCCCAGAATATTATAATACATTATTATACGGAAATCCGTTATCCAAAAAGCTCTGAATAAAAGAAAGGCCATCTCCCATAGACTCCATTTTATCCAAATAATCCAAATGTTTAAAAATGATTTCCTTTTTCACTGTAATAATAAAACTGTACCTGGTAATTAGACTTAAGGTGTGAAGATCCAAACTATGGAAAGATCCATTATCCTGAAAACCCCAGGTCCCGAGCATTCCGGATAACAGGTCCCATACCTGTAATAATAAGAATCTATTTTGGGAATCGTTTCCCTTGTCTGCACATAAAGAGTTAACACACACTGTGCTTTATAACTGCTCCAGTAGAAATGTATGGATTTCCATATGTACAATCTCTGCCCTAAGAGGTAATTACTTGTGTAGGAATAATGTCGGAGGCATGTTTCGCATTAACCTCGCAGAGTCAATTAAATATCAATGTGAATATCGTTGCATGTTCTCCCATTCTCCTGTCTCTCTGGAGCAAATTTGATACCTGTGTATTAAAGGGTATAAATGTTTGATTTCTGCCTGCCGGTCCTTTATAATTCATGAATTCCATTGTACTTCAGTGAGTGACAGAGGAAATGTGATCCTGAAATATATTGTATATATTAATATAACAAGGTTCATTTACTTTCCTCTTCTATGTCTTTGCCGGCTGTTTCTGGGAGGATATTCTGGGGTTAATGTCGTCATTATAAAAAAAGGGTTGCTAATACAGGTATGGGATTCCTTATCCAGAAAAACCAATTATCCAGAAAGCTCCAAATTACAGAAAGACTGAATTTTATCTAAATAACCCAAAGTTTTAAAAATGATTTCCTTTTTCTCTGTAATAATAAAACAGTAGCTTGTACTTGATCCCAACTAAGATATAATTAATCCGTATTGGAAGAAAAAACAGCCTATTGGGTTTATTTAATGTTTACATATTTTCTAGTAGACTTAAAAGAACAGTACAGTGTGAAAATAAAAACTGTGTAAATAGATAGGCTGTGCAATATAAAAAATGTTTCTAATATAGTTAGTTAGCCAAATATGTAATATATAAAGGCTGGAGTGAACAGATGTCTAATAAAACAGCCAGAATCCAACTTCCTACTCTAACTATGAGTTAGTCAGCGACTTGAAGGGGGGGCCACATGGGACATTTCTGTTCAGTGAGTTTGTAATTGATCCTCAGCATTCAGCTCAGATTCAAAAGCAACAGAAATGACCCATGTGGCCCCCCTCAAGTCTCTGATTGGTTACTGCCTGGTAGCCAGGGTAACCAGTCAGTATAAACCAAGAGAGCTGAAAAGCAGGAAGTAGTGTTCTGACTGACATGGTATATACATCAAATCACTCCAGCCTTTATACATTACATTTTTGGCTTACTAACTATAATAGAAACATTTTTTATTTTGCACAGCCTATCTATTTACCCAGTTTTTATTTTTACACTGTACAACCCCAGGTCCCAAGAATTCTGGATAACCAGTCCCATACCTGAAAACAGTGTAATATATAAAGTGCTTTTTGGTTTTTTTACTGAAGAGTGTGCATTTTCTGGCCAAAATTCCCCCCTTGTGTACACTGACAGGCAGATACCATTAGGGCTCTTACAGAGGAGTGTTTGAAGCTGCGCTCCCTTGCGTTCCATTTTGATGCGTTCGGCCGCAGGGGAGCGCAGGAGTAGACGCATTCAGTTTTTTTCAATGGGGCTGTACTCACACAGGCGCATGTAGGTGCCGAACGCAGGAAAAATGCAGCATGCTGCATCTCCTATTCCGGCCCTCTCCTAATTATATTCCAGTCTCTTATTAAAATCAATGAATAAGAGACTGGAATAATTTGAAACCTGGCAATCAGATTACCGGAACTGCAAACTGGAGAGCTGCTGAATAAAAAGCTAAATAACTCAAAAAACCCCAAATAATAAAAAATTAAAAGCAATTGCAAATTGTCTCAGAATATCCCTCTCTACATCATACTAAAAGTTAACTCAAAGGCGAACAAAACATTTAAGTGGAACACAGTCCTTTATATATGTTATGTATATCTGGATATAATTAAGGAGTAAAGCTTTCATTTTTAACAATTTTCTTTTGTATAACCAAGAATGTATGTATACAATTCACCAGACTCACTGATGTATATTCTGAAACCTTCAATGTCGCTATTAACCTCTTCTAATTGCACTTCACCGACACATGTACATCACATTGGAAATAAAAGGAATTTAGAAGGCGCAGCAGTGTCTGCATAGTAACTGCACTTGTGATATGGCCAGAGATTAATCACACAGATCAATAGCCGCAGTACATTATTCATTTCAACCCAATTAAACATATCTTAGTTGTGAAATATTGATCTCTCTGCTGAATTCTTAAAGGTTTTACGCATGTTGAGAAGTTGAGTTTCATTAAATATTCGGAGCTGTTAATCGAGCAATAATATCTTTCTTGCAGAAACAGAGAAGAATTTATTTCCCCCCCCCCCTCCCCCCAGGTTACAAAGGGCCAGATTCAATCTTATGAGAAATCTTTATTTGCTGTTTTTTTCATGTAAAAACTTAATTGATGTCTATGTGAAAATCTAGAATTGTATTAGGAGATAAGAGGTGTCAACAGTAGCAGTGAAGTTCTTTTTCTCTAATAAATCCTGCATCATCTTTCTCTGGGCAACTGTCAGTTTTCTAAGCTTAGGGACTGACATTCAGGGGGTTATTTACTAAATGTCAAATTTATCTGGTCCGACATTTTGGGGCAAAAACTAGAATTTTTCATGGAAAAATAAAACTCCAATGTTTCGAGATTTATTATACCCCAATGCTGCAAAAAGCCTGAACCCGAAAAACCACCATCTCATGTCAATGGGAGAGGCGCCTACAGTATCTTAATTTCAGGATATCATGGTTTGCGCTGGGTTTAGCCCGATAATCGAAAAATCGTACAATTGCTCGAATTTGACGTTTTTTTTTTCAAATTTGATTCCCAATTAATTAATGAGTTTTTAATTAATAAATAAGGTCAAATTGGACATGGGAGTTTGGTTGTGTTTTTTTTTAATAAAATAATGAGATAAATTCAGAGTTTAGTAAATAACCCCCTCAGTATACTATATCCATGGAATATAAAAAAAATCCCAAAAATAGGCTGATTAATTCAGATTCACCTTACATGGCTAGAATTAGGAGAGAAGGCGCACACCCTCAAAAATAGAATGCAGGCCGCTAATCCATCAGGGTCTCCAAAAATAGCTGCTAAATATAATCAAAAACAGATAGCACACCCAATTAAAGAAAAATACATTTATTACAAAAAGGAAAGGAAAGGGCTTTTTGATTTTTTTCCATTTGTGCCCCTGAGGCAGACCCTTAAGGTCAAAATGTGTTGGGCTCACTAAATATTGTTTTGTATTTTTTGTTATATTTTTCCTTTTTGTAATAAATGTATTTTTCTTTAATTGGGTGTGCTATCCGTTTTTGATTATATTCACATTACATGGCAACACAGAAACCAGCGTTTTCTGCCTCACGATTTAAAAAAAAGCATCAGCTTTTAGGACAAACAAACCACTTTTTCTGCAAGATAATTTGCAACGACCCCTAAGCTTTGCTTCCTGACTGCAGCCCAGACCACACTGAGCATGTGCAATGTCACTGACACTCATAAAGATGCTCTAACAAGATCCAAGATGGGTGGCTTGTGTACAATGTTAAAGGAACGGATTGTTGCTGTTATAGCGCTACCGAACCTCTATGTCGGTACAGCAAGTTCAATATGTAAAACACAGCATTTATTGCCAAGTCTTTATTTTTATTTATATTTATTAATAATATATAATAGATTATATTTTAATAAAAAATGTATAACCATGTTCATTTTGAGACTTTAGTTGAGACTCCATTAAGTCTGAGAGTCTGCTTTGTTACACAAAATAGTGGTTTAGAATTGTGATCCCCTTGAAAAGGGGATCAAGGAGACTGATTCTAAACACCATGGGTACCTAAATATAAACCTGACCTAAAGGTTAAGAACCGCAGCTTTCAGCAGATTTATCAAGGGTCGAATTTCGAAGTAATGGGAGTTATTTTGAACTCCCATAACTTCGAAATTCGAAGAAAAAAAAGACCAATTGAAATTTATTAAAAAATCTAAGTTTTTTTGTGGGTGAATAGATGTTACTTCAACCGTTCGAATTGAAGTAACATTGTTATCGATCGAATTCGATTCGAAGTATTTAAAAAAAAAAAAAAACCTTGATTTCTCAGAGTCCACCAATTGACTCCAAATAGTTTATAGGATGTCCCCCATAGGCTAAAACAACAATTTGGCAGGTTTTAGATGAGGAATGGTTGAAGTCAAAGTTTTAAAGAGACAGTACATGATAAATTTCGATAATCAAATAGTAAAATATTTTTCAAATTTGAATCAAATTTTGGCCTATTCAATAGTCGAAGTAGACAAAAATAGCTCGAAATTATATTTTATTTTTTTACTTCAAATTTTTACTTTGACCCTTGATAAATATGCCCCTTAGTGATGCAATTGTTTGTGCTTTAACTTGTACTTTCCATATCATTAGGCAGTTGCATTTGTTAAGTTCGGTCTTGTAGACTAATGACTTCAAGGAATTCTGGTTGGACAGAGGATGGATAAAACATTGCGGACTTCAATCTGTTCACACAAAGAACACAAAGGGAAAAAAGGCAATTGCATTGGGTGGGATGGCTGCCGAATTATTGACATGTGCATAAAAGTAACATATTTCAGGCCAGATTCAATACAAAAAGAAAAATGATCTGAATCAGAATTTCCCCCTAGACTTCAAATGAGTTTTCACATGAGATAACTTCCTCAGATTTCTCATGAGATTAAGGGCCAGATTCAATTAGAAGAGAAAAGTTTATCTCCTAATTCAATTCCAGATTTTCTCATAAAGCCAGATGCAATTTAATGAGAAAAACTTATCTCACTGTTTATCACAGGAAAACTCTAATAAAGTCTACAGGGAAAAAATGAATTAGGAGTTTTTATTTCCTACCTTAAATTGAATCTTGCCTATAAGATAAACCATGATACATATGTAGCGCTACAGTAAACGGAGTGAACTGTTCCCTATGTTCCCTCTCTATAGGTTTCACCTCTATACTGTGCTCTGGATGAGACCTTAATTCTTTGGGAGAAAGCCCTCGCAAACCGTGTGGAGGCAGGGTGTAGTGTAACTTGATGAAGGGTGCAATAATTGGGCACCAGTGGTTCTTATAACTTAACCACAGAACATGTTTATTGAACAGGAGCATTCACAGCCTTTCAGCCTTCACCTCTCAGCCTTTTCCCTAAGTGGAACCTGAGGGGAAATTCACATCCCTAGGTCTGTACACTTAGTCCCTACTTCTGGGCACTTGGCACCTGGGATCATAATCCCACTCACAATCCTCGGAGGAGCTTCAAGCTGCTCAGCTAAATAGACTGGCTGTCACTCCCAGAGTGACCTCTTAAGGTGAGTAGCCTCTCCTTACTAGACCTGACCTGTCTAGGTTCCACTGGAGCTCTGCCTGCCTGTTCAGACTAGAGCTAGCACAAAATAGACCCTGAGCACATGGTTGTCCAGGACTTTATACTTTAACACAATGCCATCTACTGGGCATTGTTTTAACACCAAGGGGCATAGCTTTAAGCAGGATAAGGAAACAGGTCCCCCTCCTAACTGTATTTTAGGACCCAGTTAGGCGTCTATAATATTAGGGGACTGCCTGCTAAATAATACTGGGAGACTAATTTACCAGTCCCCTAAACACATATAGGACCTGTTATCCAGAATTCTAGGGACCTGAGGTTTTGATAATGGATCTTTCCATACATTGGATCTCTATATAAAAGTCTACTATAAAATCATGTACACATTAAGGGGCAGATTTATCACGGGTCGAATTGAAAATTCTAATTCAAATTTTATATTTTATATTTATAAGTTTATTTTTGTGTAATTCGACTAGGGAATAGTCCAAATTTGATTTGAGTTTAAAATTTATCATGTACTGTCCTTTTAAGAATTCAAATTAGACAATTTGCAATCTAAAACCTGCCAAATTGGTGTTTTAGCCTATTGGGAACCTCCTACAATTTGGAGTCATTTGGTGGACTTTTGAAAATCGAATTCTTTTTTTTTTAATTGAATTTGTTTTGAATTCGATTCGAGTTTGCGGGTCGATCCTATTCACCTGAATTTAAAAAATTATAGTTTTTAAATACATTTCGATTAGTCGTTTTTTTCAAATCTCGAGTTTATGGGAGTTTTTAGAAACTCCCATACACTCTAAATTCCACCCTTGATAAATCTGCCCCTAAATAATCCCAGTAGGCTGTTTTTGCTTCCAATAAAGATTAATTATATCTTAGTTGGAATCAAGTACAAGCTACTGTTTTATTATTACAGAGAAAAAGGAAACCATTTTTAAAAATTAGAACTATGTGTTTATTATGAAGTCTATGGGAGACGCCCTTTCTGTAATTGGGAGCTTTCTGCAGAATGGGTTTCCGAATAACGAATCCCATACCTGTATAATAATCTTAATTACTGGCCCTAGAATTCAAGATAGAAAGTGGGTGAAATCTGCAACTTCAAACAACAGGTTCAATTCAGTTCAATGACAAAAATAATGTTTTATTCATGGGAAAATCTGGAACTAAATTAGGAATTTTCTTCTTCTCAATTTGAATTTAGCCCATGTTTAGGCAGTATGTTCTGCAGTAAAATCAGACTGGCATTAGATTAAAGCAGAGAGTTATATTTTCTCCCCTTTTCTTAATAACATACCGAAGCAATCAAGCTGTAAGGTTTTATAGACTCCTCTAGGCTTGGGATAAATTTATAGACAGAATCCTATTGTTCAAAGATCAATTTCCATTAGAGCAATTTATTGTTGCATAAAAAAGAGCAACCTGCTTAAGCCTTCTGTAGTTTAGTTAAGTATCTATTGATTAATAGGAGCTTCTTCACATATCATCTAGACATTCCAGTTCACAGATAAGAAAGAAGAGAAATTGATATGCCCATATAAAACTGCAATTTAACATGTAATTTACAACATATTACTCCCACTTCAAATTTTCATTTTATTTTTGTTATAGTTTTCAATTATTTGCATACCAGCAGCAATCAACAACAGAAAAGCTAAATTCACATAATCATAAAAACTAAGTCTATGCTTTAATTGGTATGAAATGAATGAAACCTTGCTTGTATCTTTCTGAGCCCCATAGAGTAGTGATGTGTGGGCCGGTTTACCCACGGGTCAGGCAGGTTCGGGCCGGTTCCTGCACAAAATCTTGGGGTCGCGACCTAGCACTGCCGGCAACTTACGGTGCCTAAATGTATAGACTCACACCCGCCCGTCACTTTTGTGACGTCACTGCGTGTAGGGTTCAGTTCTATAAATAGAGGGGGAACGGCGGGCCAGGCCGGGTGGGCGTTAGGGAAGGGGCGGGTGCAGGTCGAGAATTTCTTGACCCACACACCACTACCATGGAGGATCTGTAAGTTCAACATGAAATTCATGAAATTAGAATTACAGTAACTTAGTATAATGCAGATATTGACACTTAGGGGGTTATTTACTAAACTCACAAATTTTTCGGAAATTTATTAAACCCCCGAGAATGGAAAAGTCTGAATTAGAAAATCCAGCATCTCAGACCTGTCGAGGTTGTATTTAAGTCAATGGGAGAACTCCCATTGCGCTGGGTTTCGTGCAATACCCCTGAAGTTTTCGGCAAAAAAGCATAAAAAAGTTTTCAGGTGAAAAATCCCAAAAAATTGTGAAAATTGGATTCTTTCCCGCAAAGCAAATTTTCAAAAAAGTGTAATAATAAATAAGTGTAAAAAACCTGAGCGGATTTGATCGGAGTTTGTAGCAAAAAATGTAGAGATAAAATCTGACTTTGATAAATAACCCCCTAAATTTTTTAGTCTTTTGTTTTATCTTTTTTTGAAGAAAGGTGACCATATGCTCACAGATATTATAAGTTATTATAAGTTATTTGAAAGAAGACGTGCCAACCAATATTGGTAAAAGACTTGGATATCTGTCAGCTTGTCAATTGGCCAAACTGGAAAATTTTGATCTGACTACTTTGAAGCCACCCGAACATCAGCCAGTGTTTACTGCGGAATTGAGGAAGAATTCTATTGTTTCTACCAGTATTTCTAACAATTCAGCTCTAAATGTCTGTAATGAAAACAAACCAATGGTCACAGGAAAGATCTTAATTGTTATGTATTTGCCACCTTAGGTTGTTTCTTTTGTTCTGCCTCTCTCTCCAGTTTAAAATTGAAAATTCTCTCTGGTTGTGAGGGTCAGCGACACTGGGAAACCAGAATGCAGATGACTCTAAAGCTAGATTTAGGGGGTTATTTATCAAAGGTCTGATGTTAGACTTTGTTATACCTGGAATGTACTCGAATGAACTTTAATGAACTCACAACTCAAATGGTTTCTTATTAAAGAAAAAACTCGAATAGAAAAAAAACTTGATGCAGCGAAAAAACCCGAAACTTGAATTAATTGCGTTTTCTGGTAAAATTTTTTTGACTCGCTCAAACTGATGAAGTTTTCTGGTAAAACCCTTTGGGAAAAAATTCAAACATCATGAAGACTATTAACATCTTCAAATGGTTCAAGGGACCTCTGCCATTGACTCCTACATGACCTCGACAGGTTTTAGATGGTGTATTTATGGATTTGAGTTATTTCCAGGGTTGGGGCATAATACATTTGTTTTTTTTTAACCCAACAATGTGAGTTTTGACCAAAAAAATGCCCTCGAAAACTGTTTTGTGGTAAACACAATTGGAACCTGAATAAATAATCCCTAATTTGTAATTTTTTATCAATTATCTTTCTATTCAGATCCTTTGATATTGATTTTAAAATTCAGTTATTTTACCCCTTCCTGGTTGCTATGGCCATATTCAATTCCAAAAGAAAAATGTATTTCATGGTTTATCACGTGAAAACTCCAATTATGTGCATGGGAAATAAGGCTGGACCGAGTAGTATTTGGCAATACTACTTGGCCCAGTGCCCCCCATTCACTACCTGCAGTATTGCCCCCCTACCAGCACCCTCCCTTTGTTCCTGTTCCCTGCAGGTCGCTTGCAGTTCTGAGACACTTCTGCGGTTCAAACTTTCCTTCGTCCCATTCTCACTCTCCACCACTTCCACAGTTCTGTTCACAAGGCTGAAACTTGGGGTAGAACTAGGTAGAAAAGGTACGTACCAAGGGTCCTAGAGTTTCCCCACTGTTGTGACAACACCTAGGGGCAGATTCATCAACGGTCGAGGTGAATTTTTGACTGAAAAAGTTCTAATTTTGAGCTATTTTTTGTGTACTTTGTGACTAGGGAATAGTCCAAATTCGATTCGTATTTGCAAAAAATGTGAATATCAAAATGTATCATGTACTGTTTCTTTAAAAATTTAACTTCGACCATTCGCCATCTAAAACCTGCCAAATTGCTGTTTTAGCCTATGGGGGAGCTCCTAGAACCCATTTGGAAAACGATGAATCGAATTTCTATTGAATGCATTATTCCTTCGATTCGAACGAAAGATTTTGGCCGAAAACTGACCTATTCGACCCACAAAAAAACTTCTACTACATTTTGGTTGGTCTTTTTGAATTTCGAAGCTTTTTCAATTCGAAATTCAACCCATGATAAATATGCCCCTTAGTTCGGACCTGATGGGAAAATCTAGAATTGAATTAGGACAAAGATGTGTTCTCCACAAATTGAATCTGGTCAATTGTGTTTAAACTATCTCAAATCAGGGTCATAATTTAGGGTACCTAGTAACCCAGAATGGTTGGGCATTCAGCTAGCATTGGATATACAGAGGTGTATTTCAACTACAGCAAGAGAATCCCATGTATGTCTTTTGTATTTTTAGCTATGTTTTTTTACACCCTCTAGGGGCCCAAGACATTTGCTTTATGATGTACCATAAAAAGTGTAAATTCATGGAATGTTCTCATGCAGTGAATTCTAATGACCTCTCCTTAAGCCTTCACACGTAGCCGCTTTATTTGTTTGTTCCCAGCTCTGTCTCCTGTCCCTTCTTTCTATTTTACATGGCAACCGATTACCTAATGTGTGTTTACTGACCTGAAGACTCATTCAGACAGGGTACACGGTGTCTCGTAAGGAAGAACAATCTCTCCTCTGCAGGATATAAATGGATGGTTCACTGAGGCTTGCAATGCTGTGTTTGAAATTAGGAAAGATCAGCACCAGACATTTCCAAAAAGAATCAAGCAAAGCTTCCCCCACCCAACACGATCCCCTACTTCCACTTATGAAAAGTGTTTTTTTTTTTCTTTAACGAAGAACTGAATTAACATCTTCTTATTCAAATTTTGGTGGGATTGTTTTTGTGATTTTCCCCACAGATGGAGTATTTTTCTCATTTATTAAGCCTTATTATGACCAAAGTCAAATGAATGCTAAAGGGCATGTAAAGGCAAAAAAATAAAATCCAATATTTACTTTCTTTAATGAAAAAGAAACCTATCTCCAATATACTTTAATCTAAAAATGTGTACCGTTTTTATAAGAAACCTGACTGTATGCAGTAAAATTCTCCCTTTATTTACTGCTGTGGATAGGAATTGTCAGACGGTCCCTAACTACTGAGCAGGGAAACAATCATACTTATGAACAGCAGGGGGAGCCCCCGCCTTACTTCCCAGCCATGCAGAACTCAAGCAGCTTTGTTTATGACGATCCCTAAGCAGCCCAGACCACACTGAGCATGTGCACAGTCTTAGTCTTGCAAAGATTTTTAACCAAGTTACAAGATGGTGACCCCATGTAGCCAACTTCGAAAGCATAAAATATTTGTTTGATTAGGCTTGTGGTGCAGTAAGTTTATATTTATATTTAGTATAAAAAAAATACAGCATTTCTAGCCTTATTTTATTTTAGACTTTACGTGCCCTTTAATAGCCTTCATGAAGTTTGGGGTTTTTCCCATGGGTTTCGCTTTAAAACTTGATTAATTCAAGTTTTCAGGGTTTTTAACCCCGAATTCACTGATTCAAGTTTTTTCCATTCAAGGTTTTTTTTAAATTAGAAAACATTCCTGTTGTGAGTTCATTCGTGGTATAAAAAAACCTCACAAACCTCTAAGACTAAACCTATAAATAACCCATTAATATTCGTATTAAATTCATTATCATGCAAATGCCACTTCTGTCACCATTAACAGTTACACAAAAACAAATGTACGTAGGATTGTTAGGCACAGATTATTCAGGGGACACCCTCTTTATTAAGTCCCCTTTAAAATATATATGGACAGATTCAATTTCATGAGAAAAATGTCCTCTCCTTATTTAAAAGAGAATTCAACCCGTAACTAAAAAAAACCCTACCCCCCTCAGCCTAGCTGCCTCCTGAGGAAATGCCCCTAACTTTATACTTACCCCTTAGTGTAGATTCAGGGATCGCAGTTCACCGCAGCCATCATCCGGGTCTTTGTCTCTTCTTCTGGCGCTTTGCAATTTTCCATTTAGGAGCATTCGCAGTTGTTGCAAACTGGTAAATTGCTGCAACTGCGCATGTGGCACTTTGCTGAACTCAGTCTAAGATTACCAAAGACCTGGAAGATGGCTTGCATGAACTGCGATCCCTGAATCTACACTGAAGGGTAAGGAGGGGGTCTATGTAGGGTAGGGGCGAAGGGTTTTTAAGTTACGGGTTGAATTCTCCTTTAATTCAAAATTCCCTGATAGATTTCTATTGAATTTTCATGATTTAATCCATTAGATGTTATTCTCGTAGAATTGAATTTGGCCTGTTGTGGAAAAGGGGTTCCTTAAAACAAAGGGACTGTTCTCTGAAACATATTGGGCCAGATTTAACTTAATGAGAAAAACATGTCATAATGCAACTCCAGATTTCCCCATAGATTTCTATTGCGTTTTCTCATGAAATGTAATCTGGCCCTAAAAAGCTTAATAGTAAAAGCTGCAGCAATAGGGCACAGGGAATTATACTACTTTGTCAAAAGGTATTTAGATATACCTGCAATTCTATTATCTTGAAGATGTTTCTAACTTTTTTACCCTGTAACTGTAAAGTTTTTATCAAGCACAAGTGAACTGGGCCATTACATATTTTTGCAAGAGAAAAGTTTATAATGTTATCATCATTATTTTATGATCATTTCAGGGATAATAATGAAACAACCTCATATACGAGGTAAAAGGTACATTATTTATTATCATTGTTTATTCATAAGATGCCAAAACGGATTACAATGCAGTGGAAAGGAGAGCATGTATGAACCGCACAAAAACAACAAAAGAAAAACAAATAGGAGACCTATAGGGAATGGAAACAAACACAATGAGCAATTAATATATCATTGTTTACTGTGTCCATTCATCATTGGTTTAAGAGAAGAAGACTGGAGTGAGAGGATACAACACAGCAGTATTGCAGGAAATACAATAACACAGATATGGGGAAACAGTTAGGGGCACATTTATTTAGCTTGAGTGGATGAATAGAAGAAAAAATACTTCAAATTTCGAATGTTTTTTTTGGCTACTTCGACCATCGAATTGGCTACTTCGAATCAAACGATTCAAACTATAAATCGTTCGACTATTCGATAGTCCAAGTACTGTCTCTTTAAAAAAAACTTCGACCCCCTACTTCGCCAACTAAAACCTACCGAACATCAATAGAAGGTCCCCATAGGCTTTCTAACAAATTTCTGATCGAAGGGAAATCGTTCGATCGATGGATTAAAATCCTTAGATTCTAAGGATTTTTCCTTCGATCGAATGAATTGGGGTAAATCCTTCGACCTTGATATTCGAAGTCGAAGGATTTAACTTCGACAGTCAAATATCGAGGGTTAATTAACCCTCGATATTCGACCCCAAGTAAATGTGCCCCCCAGACTTTTATGTACATGCTTGCTTACCTTCTATCGGGTATGGTTTTTTGGAAAAAGCATTTCGGTTTATAGCGTGGTAATTCTTCTCATTCATTTTTAAAACAAAAAAAAAAAAATAGAGAATATTGGTCCAGATTGAAATCAATGAGATCACAGTATTTTATGGTTTATCTTATTTTCCAATTATGTTTATTGGCATTTTTTCATTCTTAAAATAAACAGTATGACAAGAAGTAACAGAACAATAAAGTGTCCCGGGGGTTTAAAAAATGTACAATACAATTAATTAAAGAACAAGTAGCAAAACTAGCCGTAAGTACAGATAAAATTTAAGCACAAACAATTATTCAACAAAAAGTATAAAAATCTCCACTCTAACATTGGCAAGAGCCAATAAACAAATTACCAAGTTAATTAATTGATTCATTATATATGGTTTATCACGTGAAATATTCAATAGGAGAAAAATCACGCGAGATTCAATAGGAGAAAAAAACCCTTTTCTCCTAATTCAGTTCCAGTTCTTCCCATAGACTTCAATAGAGTTTTCATGTGATAAACAAAGAGATACGTTTTTCTCTTGGAAATGCATCTGGTTCCATGGGAAAATCTGGAATTAGGAGAAAAGCTTTTGAATCTGGTCCTTTATGAAGGACAATTACATTTTTTCCTCAAGGAATTGAATCTGGCCCTTAAAGGAGAAGGAAACCCCCTGGGCACAAAACCCCTCCCCTCTCCCCTGTGTTGCCCCCCCCTCCCTCCTGGCCTACCTGTCCCCCTGGGCAAATGCCCCTAACTTGTTACTCACCCCTCTGCGCAGGTCCTGTCCACGGAGTTTACAGTCGCCATCTTCTCCCACGCGCGTCTTCTGGCACATGCGCAGTAGGAACATTTACCGGTACGGCTCTACTGCGCATGCGCCGAATGTCACAAAGTGGAATCGGAAAACTTTGTGACATTCAGCGCATGCGCAGTAGAGCCGTACCAGTAAATGTTCCTACTGCGCATGTGCCAGAAGACGCCGGTCAAAGCAGGAAGAAGACGCACATGGGAGAAGATGTCGACTGTGAAATCCGTGGACAGGACCTGCGCAGAGGGGTGAGTAACTAGTTAGAGGCATTTGCCCAGGGGGACATGTAGGCTAGGTGGGAGGGGTTTTGCGCTCAGGGGGTTTCCTTCTCCTTTAAAGGAGAACTAAAGGTATAACACTAGGGGGGTGTTAAAATGTTAGGCACCCCCTAATTATTATAATCCCTTACCTGATACCATGGGCTGCTGCTCCTGTTCAATAAAAATGGAACTGGCCTGGATTATTTCTGTAGAAGCTCATTGTCACCATCTTTTTTGGCATCTTCCATCTTTCTTCCAGTTCAGGCAGGCACAGTTTTAAATAAACAAGAGCATCAACCCAGGGTATCAGGTAAGGGGGGATAACACTTGGCATCCCCCAGTGATTATACTTTTTCTTTAATATACATAAGGGAAGCCCAGATTCCAGTCCCATAAACCCATAAAAAAATACGTGCTTTGGCCAGATTTCTCTACAAATCCATGCCTGGTGAAAATTTTTGCTCATAACTATTGATTATTCTTTTTATTAAAGAGGATATGCATATAAGGTTTAGGCTAATTTTAACTTAGGAACACTAGTATGTAATACTATAAAACAAAAAAAGAATGAAGGAGGAAGTGGTATGGAGAGATAAGTGCAGTTAGAAGAAGTCCTAGCCATAGGGGCATATTTACTAAAGAGTGAAGCTGAAAATCTGGAGTAGTTTCACCAAAAATGAAGATTTCCCTCAACAAAAAAACCAGAACCAGCACATGGGAGAACAAATATTGGTCTACTGTGCCTTCACTCCAAGGTATGTTCACTTGGAGGTTGTCTCCTGCTCATTTGAGCAATTTAACATTATTGTTTTTAGTTTTCAAGAGATAAATAGTTTTTGCAATTTTAATATAATGAATTTGAAACAGTGCCACCTGCTGTTCATTTCAGCCAACCAGACGCAGTTGGCAGAAATGACAAAGTCTTGTGATGTTGCAGAGCAGAGAAGAATCAACTGATGTTTCTCTGTCATCAAAAAAACTTTCCTCTTCTCACTAAATACATTTTCTACATTCATTTGCCCGAAATGAAGATAATAGTGTAAAAACCAATATATTGAAACGCGGTAACAAAATGAATGAAAGTAAATGTTAAAAATGCTTAGAAGAGCATCCTAAGCACATGTTTTTGTTTCAGAGTTTTGCATTTCCTTTAAGGTTTTACGTTATCCTCCTGATAATTCTAGTGCCTTCAGAAGAGAGTCAAATTGGACTGGAAAAAACTTTTTTAAAAATCCCTCAACCAAATGAATGGCCAGTTCTCTGGGTATTTGGGAATTAGAATTTTGATCAGATCCATTATAGAAAGTGATACTTGGCTAATTAGGTCTACAATTAACAATCTGGATAATCACATTAGTTTCTGATAATCGAGAAGGAAGACATGAGTAGCCATAAGGGATGGGCGAATTTTTTCGCCTCGTTCCGCCAAAAAAATTACGCTCATAAACTTGTATGGCGGCGTGTATCCAAAAAAAAAAAAAAAAGACGCGCGAATAAAAATAAAATAATTTCGCCGCGCAGCAAAATTTTTTTTGATGCCCATAGACTTTAATGGGCGTCTGCGACATTTCGCCGGCGGCGAAACGGGTCAAATTCGCCCATCCCTAGTAGCCATTAATCCCCTACATAGGCACAGAGCAATAAAATATTAAGTAAAGGATATATTAACTTTTTGGCTAACTTTCAAACAGACATAGGAAACAGCAGACTGCCAGCAACACAATAATTGAAAACATGTGACAAGTCTTTTTTTAATGGTAATTTAGTTACTCCAACATACCAGTCGTTCATTCTTAATTTAGCATTCTCATTCTTTATTCAGCATTGCCAATGGCAGAGCAAGGTTAATCCAAATTTCTAGGTGGTGGATAAAAATATGGAATCCCAACAAATTACTAATTCCCATGACTAAATTTGCCCACTGGAACACCGGAATAGTCATGTTTTCCAGTGACAAAAACAAATGTTTCATTAAGACCATTACTAAAGGTAGAAAATCGGAACATGTTCACAAAACAAAAGAGGTTCCATATGTAAGTAATTGCAGGCCTCTATTAACAGTAAGTAAAAAAAGCTCAAAATACACGTTTTATAGCTCAGACCTTCCCATTATTCCTTGTTCCTTACAAAGTCATTCTTTCCACTGGAAAATGTAGCTGGACTGTAGCACTGCACCATGGACCATGCACTTCCACAAGATATGGTTTGGTAGATATGAGAATGAGTTGTACAAAACATATTTCAATCAATATTGATGCCTAATGCTTATTCAGATAAATAGTGCCATTCAGAGTTCTCTTTTCAACTCAGTCCTTCATTTCTTTGGGTCGATGGGTCAAGAATTTGTTCATGAATTTTTCAATAAAAATATTTTAGTGAAACAGAGTGTACAAGGTTTGTTAACCTAGAAAATGAATGCTTTATTAGCAGGCCCAGTGCTTATCAATACACAATGGAATATGAGACGAGTAGGAATGTAAATGTCAGGAATTGTGCATTCTCCTTCATGAATGATCATGATTCTGCATCAGTGTCTTTGTGCACAAGTGTGTTTTCTGGCTCCAATTTATTATGGCGCCAGTGGGCCATTATACATTGAGGGTCTACACCTCTATGTAGGTGTTTTGATGCATGCTTTGGTTTTCAGCCTCTTCACTACAATGCCTCCCAATTCCTAACATCGGTTCTGCCCAGTGGAAGTGAGAGTCTCCCTCAACTACTTCATCACAGGAAGTCTTACAGTGGACCAAGAAAGAATTAAATATGCCCCATGATGATTATTATGATTTATACAGCAATACAGGGGCAACATATTATGTAATCATTTTACAGGGACATTGATTCCCTTCATATCAGCCTCTAATCTCTCTGCCACACACTAGAGTCCTGCACAGAACCAATTTTTAAGGACCCGACCCGCAACCCACATATTTACCCACTTTGATCCGCTACCCGGACCCGCAACCGCCGTATCTGCAACCCAAGTCGCAACCCGCTGACCTCCATCAAACAGGAAGTGATGTTGCTGCAAACTGGAAGTGACATCAAAAGTGGGCGGGGACAGAAACACGTTTTGTAAAACTTAGGAGTAAAATATAGACAATATACAGTAACATAAGATAAGAAATTTAGACGAGAGCTGCAACCCGCAGCTATACCCACACCTAAAAATCCTACCCTCATTCCGCAGGGTGCCCGCTTTTTTTGCGGGTAACCCGCAGGTACCCGACCCGCTGCAGGACTCTACCACACACACACATATGCACCCATACATACATTAGAGTCTATTTTTATTAGAATCGACCTTTTTTTGGACTGTGGAGGGGGATGCTGGACCAATTGAAGGAATTCCACAAAAACATGGGAGAAACACACAAATTCCCCACTAATATCTCTGGTTGGATTAAAATTAAACGCAGGACCCCTTCATAGCAAGGCACCAATGCTTGCCACCATGCTTAATGGAGTTTAGAGTTACAAAAAAAGATGTAACGATCTTCAGTCTTTTAAAGGTACAAACATTATACATTTATAGATGAAGAACTGTTAAGAGAGCAATTGCAAACCTGGAATTATATATATATATATATATATATATATATATATATATATATATATATATATATAAAACACAAATTGACCTTTGATAAATCTGCCCCTATATGTAATAAAATAGATAGAATTTGCCTACCACTCAAAAAGTAGCAACGGGTAGGGATGGGAGAATCTGACCCGTTTCATCGAAAATTCGCCGCCTGCAAAATGTCGCCGATGCCCATTAAAGGAAAACTATACCCCCAAAATTCAACAGATCGTTTATATCAAATTGAATGACATATTAAAGAATCTTACCAAACTGGAATATATATTTACATAAATATTGCCCTTTTACATCTCTTGCCTTGAAGCACCATTTCGTGACTCTATCTGTGCTGCCTCAGAGATCACCTGACCAGAAATACTACAACACTAACTGTAACAGGAAGAAGTGAGGAAGCAAAAGGCAGAACTCTGTCTGTTAATTGGCTCATGTGACCTTACATGTGGTTTGTATGTGTGCACAGTGAATCTTACGATCTCAGGGGGCGGCCCTTATTTTTTGTAATGGCAATTTTCTATTTATGATTACCCAATGGCACATACTACTAAAAAAGTATATTATTATGATAATGGTTCATTTACATGAAGCAGGGTTTTACACATGAGCTGTTTTACTCAGTATCTTTTAATAGAGACCTACATTGTTTGGGGGGTATAGTTTTCCTTTAAAGTCTATGAGCATCAAAAACATTTTGTCATACAGCAAATTTTTTTTGCCGCACGTCTTTTTTTTTTTTTTTGACGTACGACGCCATACAAGTCTATGGGCGTCATTTTTGGGGCTAAAAAAAATTCGCCCATCCCTAGCACCGGGCCCTGAGAATAATGACAGCAAACATATGGGAGGTTACTGCTAAGCTGCAGACATACACCAATGTTACTTGATGAAGGATACAAAGTCTGAGTAATGTTGGTGTTAATTGAGTTAGTAGAACTTTATAATAAATGTGTATTTTGAATTTAAATAACAATGTAATATAACAACACTGCTATAGAAGAATCTTTTAATATATAGCAAAAATCACATTTTTCACATTCACAACTAGTATTCGGGAGGAGAAGCCACCAATAGCTCATTTTTAAATGTTGTTTTACTTGTGTTCTCAACCACATCTGGGACAGTCTTGGTTAAACTCAAATCTTTTCTCAGCTGTGGGCCATAAAAACTTTATTAGTGTGTAAATTGTTGTAATTTCCCTTAGCAGAAAAAGTGCAATCATATAATTAGCACAATTTGAAGTTGGTTTCCAAAATGTATTTTATAACATGGGCTCAAATATATAAATGCCATATTATTATTGATTTCCAGCAACTGACCTTCAATGAATAGGAACATTTTGGGCACCCCGTATCATGCTATAACCCAAGTGCCTTACATAAGTGTGACCTGAGGATCAACAATGCCTGCAATTTAAGCTACGCTCGGTGTCTCCATGGAAATGTTTTACAGACAAAAGTCATATTAATCAAGAAAAAACTAGTCAAGGTCCCAATGCTTCAAGTATGTCTCAATCAATAGAGATAATTTTGTTTCACCACAAATACATATGGTTTCATAATAAATATATTTATATATTTATCTCCATCCTTCCACTTTTACAAAAGTCCCTACATGAAATAATAGGATATTCTCTTTATATCTCATCTTTGGAGGCTGATAAGAGGTCATTTATCCTTAGTCTCATGGGACAAGATTTATGCTAATGATACGTTAAAAGAGATATTTAATGCCTTCATTCACAAAAATGTTTTTCTATGTATTTTTGCACTGTCAGATTTTAATTTGTAAGGAAAGAATACCAGGTCTATTTATCTAACTTAATTTTATTTTATTATTATTATTCTAATAATTTATTATTTTATTTTATTTGTATTTCCCCTTTTTTCTTTAGAATATTTCTTTTGCTCCCTGTTGAAACACTGTATGTTTATCATATTGTCATATTCTTGTATTTTATTGAAAAATCTTAATAAAGAGAATTTCAAAAGAATAATAGGATATTCAATTAGTGAGGTCTTGAAGAGTAGTTGGTCAGAAAAGAGTAAAAAAAAAAAAACGGTTCGGTGAAAATGGACAGTAGTTTGACTTTTTTCCTTAATGAATGGGGTCCCCCAGGGCTCAGTATTGGGTCCACTTTTATTTAACTTGTTCAGGGTGTTGTAAGTAATGTATCAGTGTTTGCAGATGACACAAAATTATCCAGCCCAATTAAGTCCATCCAGGATGTGGCATCCTTGCAACATGATCTTGACAAACTGGCAATCTGGGCAGCTAAGTGGCAAATGAGATTCAATGTTGATAAATGTAAAGTCATGCACCTGGGATGTAAAAATATCCAAGACACTTATACCCTTAATGGGACTGCACTAGGCAAATCCATTATGGAAAAGGATTTGGAGTCCTTGTAGATGATAAACTTGGCTGTAGCAAGCAATGTCAGTCAGCAGCATCAAGGGCAAATAAGGTCTTGAGCTGTATTAAAAGGGACATAGAGTCAAGGGGGAGGGGGTCATTCTTCCACTGTATAGAGCACTTGTAAGGCCCCATTTAGAATATGCCGTACAGTTTTGGTCTCCATCACTCAAACAGGACATTATTGTATTAGAGAGGGTACAGAGAAGGGCAACTAAGCTGGTAAAAGGTTAAAAAATCTTAGCTATGAGGAAAGACTGGCAAAATTGGGGATGTTCACACTGGAGAAGAGGCACTTAAGGGGTGATATGATAACTATGTATAAATATATAAGGGGATCATATAATAATTTCTCTAATGCTTTATTTACCAGTAGGTCTTTCCAGCTGACACAAGGTCACCCATTCCGATTAGAAGAAAAGAGGTTACACCTAAATATTAGGAAGGGGTTTGTTACAGTGAGAGATATGAAGATGTGGAATTCTCTCCCTGAATCAGTTGTACAGGCTGATACATTAGATAGCTTTAAGAAGGGGTTGGATGGCTTTTTAGCGAGTGAGGGAATACAGGGTTATGGGAAATAGTCCAAGTTGATCCAGGGACTAGTCCGATTGCCATTTTGGAGTCAGGAAGGAATTTTTCCCCCTCTAAGGCAAATTGGAGAGGCTTCAGATGGGTTTTTTGCCTTCCTCTGGATCAACTGGCAGATAGGTAGTTAATACAAAAAAAAAGGTTGAACTCGATGGACATGTGTCTTTTTTCAACCTTACTTACTATGTTACTATGTTACTGCTGAACAGCGAGCAAAGTTAGTGCAAAAAGGTTTAAAACGGTTAATACTGAAAAAGTTGGTTCTACAGACTATTAAAGGTCCAGTAACATTAAAAAAAAAAAAAAAGTTATACATCGGGGCAGATTTATTAAGGGCCGAACTGTAAATTCGATTTTTTTTTTTCTGTGTGTCACTATTCACACTCAAATTTTAATCCTCCAATTCAAATGTAAATTTGAATTTGAGATTAATCACACCTCGACCATGGAAACAGTTCTAATTAGAATATTTGCCACCAAGAACCTGCCGAGTTCATTAACAAGTCAATGTCAGAGGTCCATTGAACCATTTGAATGTGTTAATTGCCTTCCCTACATTCCCGACATTCGAGTTTTTTGCGGAGGGAAAACCCGATTCGAATTTTGGGTCGGGACTATTCAATCGAATCTCAGGCGTTCAAATTTTCTTAAATAACCTCCCATTTGAGTTGTGAGTATATTAGAATTTATTAGTATCTTATAAATCACCAAAATATTAGTTTCCAGGGAATAATGTAGCAAACTGTGCATCGAACAAACACAAAAGGCCATGGAAACAAAATAGGACCAGACATCTATGAATATTTTTACAAATGTGGGCTGCCAAAAATAGGTACGATCAAGGAAAAACCTTGGCAAGACTTTCCTAAATTTTTGTTCACAGTGCCTGTTTGTGAAAATATTTATTATCTTTCTCTCGGATTTATTTTCGTTATCACTGCACATGTAATTTCTAAATGAAAATAAAGAATATAAACATCCAGATGCAATTTAGGAAACATGAGCAATCACATGCCTTAAAGGACAAGGAAAGTCTAAAATAGAATAAGGCTAGAAATGCTGTAGTTTGTATACTAAATATAAACATGAACTTACTGCACCACAAGCCTAATCAAAAAAATGATTTATGCTTTCAAAGTTGGCCACAGGGGGTCACCATCTTGTAACTTGTTAAACATCTTTGCAAGACTAAGACTGTGCACATGCTCAGTGTGGTCTGGGCTGCTTAGGGATCGTCATAAACAAAGCTGCTTGAGTTCTGCATGGCTGGGAAGTAAGGCGGGGGCTCCCCCTGCTGTTCATAAGTATCATTGTTTCCCTGCTCAGCAGTTAGGGACCATCTGACAATTCCTATCCACAGCAGTAACTGAAGGGAGAATTTTACTGCATACAGTCAGGTTTCTTATAAAAATGGTACACATTTTTTAATTAAAGTTAACCTGGAGATAGGTTTCTTTTTCATTAAAGAATGTAAAAATGGGATTTTATTTTTTTGCCTTTCCTTGTCCTTTAATAATGGAAAATTTTTCAACAGCAACCTGCACCTTGGGGGGGGTTATTTACTAAAACTCGAATTCATTTCATTCATTCAAAAAAAAAAACAGAACCAAAATGCCATTGCCCGATTTGACCTTATTTATTACTTAAACTTGAATTAATCAGATTGGGAAAAAACCCAATAAAATCTAGCAAAAACCAGGATCGTCAGATTATCTCTGACTTTTCCCCCCTAATTGCGCATTTTTCGGGTTTTTGCCCAAAAACTCCACATTTTTCAGATTATTGGGCTAAACCCAGCGCAAACCACTAAATCCTCAAATTGGGATAGGTGCCTCTCCCATTGAATTATACAGGACCTCGACAAGTCTGAGAAGGCCTATTTTCGGATTCAGGCTTTTTTGCAGCATTGGTATAATAAAGCTCAAAAAATGAGGGTTTTTTCCACTAAAATTTGAGGTTTTGCCCCAAAAATTTGAGGTTTAGTAAATAACCCCCATAATGTATATTAAGTACATATTAATACACAAAACCATATGAGCCTACGAGTCCATGGCACCCTAGATTATGGCTACGGTTTGACATCCTTTAACCTTATTATGGGAGACAGCATACAGACTTATCTCCATCTGTCAATCTTTGCCTTCCATTTGGGACTCCGTTTTGATGTTCTTTTGGCAGATGGAACATAGAAGAACAGATACTCTATTGTCTGGTCTTGGTATTTTATTGGTATATATGTTTCTGGAATATACCGTAATTACGTAAAAACTACTACCCACAGTGTTTCCAAAAGTCATTATTAGCGCTTGTTATTTTTTTTTTTTATAGAGAATTTTTTTTACCCAAAAACCTCTTGCTACTAGAGAACATAGGCGGCCACTCATCTGAACTAGCAGAAGGACCCAGGACCAAAGCCACAACATCCCGGTGCTTCTGCATGGACCTCCATGTCATGAGGCCTCCACATTGATAAACAATGACCTCCTGGCAGGATAAATATATATATTTCCACTTGATCATTGTAATAAAAAACCTCAATGACAGGTAAAATGGTCACATTAATATACTCTATAAAGCAATCATAAGCATGCTCTAAGTGCTAATTCTGCCTTCTTTATAAAAGCAGATAACAATGCATTTTATTACAGTGCAAGATCCCGTTTAGCAGGTGGAAATGTGCTATTCTCAGCTGATGAGAGAGTCCTTTTTGCATTCTTTCATAAGTATTAGACCACTTTGCTGAATCATGTCAAAGTGTAAAGCTTGCTCCTACCCACACACACACACACACACACACACACACACACACACACACACACACACAGTCCGTAACGATGATGAAGAGACTTAATGAACCGTTTCCTTCCTGCATATTTTCTACTCTACCTACGAGTGAATGAATTTAATGCTTTTTACCCTGTAGAAGAAAGGACAGTGGCACTCCAACGACGTGCAAATTCACAAGGGCCTGCATTTTAGCTAGAATTTGGCTTTTGCTAGAGTTAAAGGAATGATTTGTCAAGCATATAAATGTATTTGCCTTGTTGCAACAGTCAGCGAGTTAAACTGCTGAACATTATAACACGTCTAGTACGTCTAGGTGCTGAATAGAAAGACGCACTTATTCTATATGTTCAGTACAGGTATGGGATCTGTTATCCAGAATAGGGCTTTCCGGATAACAGATCTTTCTGCAATTTGGACCTTTATACACTAAGCCTACTAACCCAATAGGCTGGGTTTGCCTCCAATAAAGATTCATTATATCTCAGTTTGGATCAAGTACAAGGTACAGTTCTTTTATTAAAGAGAATATAGGAAATTATATTTTAAAATATGGATTATTTGGATAAAATGGGAGATGACCTTTCCATAATTCGGAGCTTTCTGGATACCGATCTCCGGATAACGGGTCCCATACCTGTAATATATAATATCTAAGTTCCTTACAATTTTACAGCGTGAACTAGAATCCATTTAATTTAGATATATATATATCTATCTATATATCTATATATATAAAATATATACTTTACGAGATGTTGCCTCTGTAGTTTTGCACCTTTGGAACACGTTGCGGAGTGTTACAGATTAGTAGAGAGCTAAATATATATATATATATATTTTTTTAAATCGCATTTGGACACATATGTACGCATTGCTATTCTTAATTTCAGGGGATTAACATCAATGCACAACACCATCGTTGTGAACGAGCCCCAATAACAACACAAGCAAATATCCTGATGTTTCTCCATGGACCAACAGTTAAAGAGGCAGTATACACCCATTTTTAATTTGTTCATTGAATAGCAAGGGCAATAACTGAAATTTAATGTCTGCTTTTGGTTCCTATGAGCAAAGTAAAATAAATCAGCACTCCACTGAGAAGCTTCTGTATAAGCAAACCCCTCTCTGTTAAGCTTTGAGATAAAGAGCAGCATTATACAGAGGGCCGGTGGACAGCGGATTCTTTTCTGGCCCCATGAAAATGGGGGAATTCTGCCCTTTTTAATTAAATTATAAAGTGCCATTAGTCTGTTAAACATTTCCCAGAAATAAGACTACCACAAGCCCACCCCCCAATAGGCAATAGCATATTTAAATGTAATCCAAAGTGCCTAATTACATTATACATTCCTACTGCAAAGTTACAAAAATAACAGGATTTACTGCTCAACTTACTCACGGTAAGAAAAATATTCTGTTCTAAGCAGCACTGGAGGAGTCACAACCATAAAACAATTTACAGCCTGTCTCTAATCAAAAGCACTGTCTCACCAAGCACTTTTCTCTGTTTGTACCAATATATTCGTGACAACATAAAGGTGTTATATAATCTGCAAGGTCTCGAACCCAAGTATTTCTGTTGGTCAAATAAACTACTCATCATATACATTGTGACCGAAGAAAGGGTATAGCAATCAAACTAAACGACGTTCATTATATGGATGGAAAAAACTATTTACAGTGTGTACATTTACAACATTTACAAAAAGAACTTTACACCTCGCTGCATTCCAATGCAGAAAACAAAGTGTGCACGTACAATAAATATAAATGGATCAATATGTATCTTAAAATGTAGAATAAAAGAAAAAAATTATTGTGAAGGAGAAACAAAGTTCCAATCCACAGGAGGGGTGCCAAATTTTAGGGTACCCCCCCCAAGGATTGTAATGACTTACCCTGTACCACAGCCTGCGTGTCTCTCGAAGGCTGCTGGTGCGTAGGCGCGCACTTCCGGGTTCTCGATCTGTGCGACGCTGGCATCATGATGGCGAGCGTTGTGACGTCGTGATGCCGAGCATTGTGACGTCACGAAGAGGTGCTGGATTCGAAGATTGGCGCCAAATCTTCTTTAAAAAGCCTGTCCTCCGTTTTGTCTGTGCCCAAGCTGGCTTCAGTTTACTGATCCTGCCAAGTGTATATTCTGACTTATCCTGGTTTTTGACTCCCTCCTGACCGTCAACATTCGATTCCTGCCGCCTGCCTTGAACCTTTTGCCCGATTCTCGACCACGTCTCCTCTAAATCCTTGCCGGTACCTCGTTTAGGGACTTGTTGTTTGTTATGCACCTTCTCCTTGTTTTCAGCAGCAGAAAGCCCAGGTGAAGACCGAAATCAACAGGGATCCCCTGTGCATTGTGAGTGTACCCATCACTAAGCAAGCTTCTTGATAACGTGAACGTTACACTGTGCTCCTGTCAGCAGAAAACTTCACCAGCCTGGGGTACTTGCAATCAAAATCCAGCGGCGATGCATGTGCAGTAGAGCAAAAAAGGCAGTTTTTTTGTAAAAATTGCATCTTTTAACTGTACTGCGCATGTGTGCCCACGGCAAAGAAAAAAGGAAGGGAGAGGATTGGTCACTCGCTCCCTGGTGCAGTTTTCTACCAACAGGAGTACAGCTCAGGCAAGTCATTACAAACCTTGTGCGGTGCACTAACATTTGTTATCTTTCCCCCGTGGATTGGACATTTCCTTCTCCTTTGAGACTAAATATATGTGGAAACCGGGGTACATTTGTCACTGTACTTTCTCTGGACACACACAAAAGTTACAAGAGACTCTATTTATGGGCAAATATTGATCACGAACTTCACCACATGTAACATGTAAATCCCCCATTCAAACAGCTGTGTGTTTAGGAGTCCGTACAGGAAACCAAAACTAATCTCCCCAAACTGCCTCCCCGCCAGCTAGAATGTCAATCTCCGGCGGGATGGTAGTCGGAGCACTTCGTTTTCCGAAGTCGCCCGAAGTTGCATCAGGAAGAAACTTCGGAAAACTAAGCACTCCGAGTGCCATCTCGCCAGCAATTTACATTCTAGCCGGTGGGAAGGCAGTTCAGGGAGATAAGTCGCCCCAAAGAAGAGGAGATTAGTCACCCACGGAATAGTTTAGACAATGTTTACTACGGTAATATTAAAAATATCCTGTATGAACTACCAAAATATTTGGGCTTCAAAAAGGCTTCATATTTTAAATGTTTTCTAAAAAGACTGCAGGTTCAACTTAATTGTTAAGCACTGAGATAGGTATAGAAAATGCATCGGAGCTCACCCTGACGAAGTGCCGGGAGAGAAGGCACGAAACGCGTAGGTTTCCTCACCAACCCACTGCCACAAGTTCACTAGATGTGCCAAATAAAGCCGCAAGAAAATTGAGCTTGAGCGTCTCTTGTGATTTCTTCAATCAGCGCCGTATAGCGGGGTAAATCTGTGCTCAACTTAATTGTTAGGAAGCCTTACAAGTAACTATCCGTCTTTAAAGAGATACGGACACCAGAAATAAACCTTTTTACATCGATCATAACATTGTCTTTGCATGTTATTTATAATTTTGCCATAAAACGAATTGCCCAATGCTGTTACACTGCCATATTTGTGCAGCAGTAGTCCGTTAGCATTAGAATCTATAACCAACAGGTTGGCAAAACAGTCAGGTTTAAGAAATTCAATTAACAATTACTTACAAGAGCACCCCTATCAGCAAAAACATGACTTATAGGTAACTTTTAGGGGGTTATTTACTAAAATCCTAATT
Organism: Xenopus petersii; assembly: GCA_038501925.1. NCBI lineage: Eukaryota > Metazoa > Chordata > Amphibia > Anura > Pipidae > Xenopus > Xenopus petersii. Next base: position 145,217,652 of record CM076682.1, read on the forward strand.
AAAATATAAAAAAATCCTCGACAAAGCTCGTATGCCTAATTTTGCCTTATTTATTTATTAAATAACTCAAATAAAACTGATCAAGAAAAAACCCAATAAAATCAAGCGAAAACCCAAATCATATGATTTTTTTTTCTCGAAAACGCCAAATTTATCAGATTTATGGGCTTAACCCAGAGCAGACCACGATAACGTCAGATTGAAGTAGGTGCCTCTCCCTTTGACTTAAACAGGACCTCGACTGGTCTGAGATGGTGGATTTTCAGATTTGGGCTTTTTTCAGCATCAGGGTATAATAAAGTTTTTTTTTCCACTAAAAATGTGGGTTTTGTCCCAAAAAGCCCGACCTGATAAATTTGAGGTTTAGTATATAACCCCCTAATTGTACATTAATATTTTGAATAGTAGATTTTTAGGGGCAAATTTATCAAGGGTCGAATTTAGAGTTCATGGGAATTTGTAAAAACTGTTAAACTCCCATGAGCTTGAAAATCGATTAGTCGAATTCTTAAAGGACAAGTACACAAAAATTCGAATAGAATTTGAACTATTCCCTAGTCCAGGTCATGGTATAGCAGGTAGAAACAAAAATATAGAGAAACTGGCAGGTGCAGATTTCACCCGAGGGAGCCCAGCGACCACTCCATCCCACAAGATTGCACGCATACTTACTGGATGGAGCGATAAGAGTCTAGTGCTTTGTGCTCCAGAATCGTGCGGATACGAGCAGTATTACCCCAGCAGCTGGGTGGCATGCTGCCCCTTCATTTATGCCGCCCTAGATCAGGGCCTTCCAGGCCTGGCAACTGGACTTGCTGACTGATTGTTGAAGATGTTTCACTTCTTAACTGAATAAGCTGCTTGGACAAGTAGTGAAAAGTCTTCAGTGATTACTCAGCAAGTCCAGTTGCTCTGGATTAACTTCTACTGGATATTTTACGTGACCCTTCCAAATGACAGTGCTTCACTGCACCCCTAACTAGGGCTATGGGCACTCCTATTACTGGCATTTTAAACAGGCAACACATTATATCAAGACCAAAGGGATATAAAAAGATGAAGACACTCTACGCAAGCTGAATACAACTATACTGTGCATGTAAAAGCCATATTCCCAAATATCAGATGTGCCCACTTATAGTGATGATCATAGTTATTAGTTGGCTTATTTAGACCTAATAGTTATTTACATTTGGCTTATTTAGACCCAATACTGTATGCCAGCATGGCAGTTGCTTTTCATGTAGCATCTTTCCCCATGCTTAAAACTGTGCCAGATACAGTGTAACATCAGAGTAAATGATTTAACTTATGGGAACTTTCTTGTCCTTTTATCAGCGAGAGATCCGCCCGCCCAAGCCCGACTTCCTTTTATAGACTTGTGCCGCCTGGCCGATGACATCACAAGAGGTGCAGGGTGAGAGGCGCGCGGCTATAAAAGTTCCACTCGGAAGACAGAAGCTGCCATTTGGAAGGTCCCGGAAAGGGGGATGCAAGGTCGGCCCGAACCCACCCGACCAGCAGGTAAACACGTGGGTATCGGGCCGGCCCGCACATCACTAACAGAGAAGTCCTGGATGTAGATAATATATATGGCATGGTTTCATTTTCAGCCCCGCTTAGCCCAGTTTCTGTATGTGACATATAAGCATACAGGTTCACTTATATGCATTAATAGTTCCCGAGTCTTTATACCTCAATCCTGGGGGCATTTTAGCAAACACATGAAGAGAACAGGGCAAACACTGGGAATTCTGGACAGCAGACAAGGCAAAAAAAAAAAAAAACAGAGCTTGTGGCAGTTTTGTAAAGTCACCAATATGAAGAATCTGGTTTGCAACACAGGAATGTTAAAGGTATTCTGTCATGAAAAAACATGTTTTTTTCAAAATGCATCCTTTAATAGTGCTGCACCGGCAGAATTCTGCACTGAAATCCATTTTTCAAAAGAGCATACTGGGCTTTTTTTTTATATTTAATTTTGAAATCTGACATGTGGCTAGAAAAATTGTCAGACAGTCAGTTTCCCAGGTGCCCCCAGTCATGCTCTGATAAACTTCAGTCAATCTTTACTGCTGCACTGCAATTTGGAGTGATGTCAACCCTTCCCCCTCAGCATCTTGACAATAGAACAATGGGAAGGTTGGGATTGGGTTGGGTTAAGAATGAATTTTTACATGGAAGAGTGATTTTTTTGCGGTATAAACAATGTAATTTAGAAATAAAAACTACACCATAAAAATCATGACAGTATCCCTTTAAAAGACTTTTATCTTGATAACAGATGAGCCATTGTATAAAAACCCTAATCAAAACTGGGACATTTCACAGAAATATCACAGGTAGCGATGAAACATTATATATATATATATATATATATATATATATATATATATATATATATATATATATATATATCTGTAGTAGACAATCATTTCACTGTGAACGAGAATAATCATGCAGCAGAATTGAGATCATCGCTCTTTTTTAACCACAAACACAGGCTGCACAGCGATTCAAAATACTGCTTTGGGAACTCTTTAAACTTTTTTAGGCAATGAAGTAAAGGCAGCCCAAAGCAAGAAGGGGTCCTCACAGTTGTGCACTTGCTGCCAATGACCTAGCAGTTCCTCTTTGCCGCCAAAAACTTGCTTGCACAATATGCAGTTCAAGTGATTGCCACGCCAAAGCTGCACCTCAACGCCAGATGCACTACAACAAAAATCTTCTTTACTACGGTCTTCTTTATTCCATTTAGGGCTTGATGAATTGTGTTCCAAAAGTTCTGTTTGATTTACAAGAGGAAAACACGTGTGCTTTCTTAGTTTACTTGGTCCCAAGAACTCTTCGCCGCAACCACTACACTTCACAACGTTTCGCCTTTCATTTAGTAACTTCCAGTAGTGTGTGGCATTTTTAACAACCTCCTCCTGGGCACCTTGGCGACTGTCTAAAATCCTTTCCTGGGATCTATCTTCAAATTTTTCCCCATGTTCAAATAACAAATGCTCTTTCATGTTGGAGAACGTGGGCATAAAGACATGGCAGCGGCCACATTTGATCTGTAACTTGATTTCTCCCACCTGTCCATTTACCGAGTGTTCTTCACTGGGGAAGCAGCTCTCTCTACAATATAAAAGAGGGGAGACTTGACATCAAAATTATAATGATTTCTACCCTTTGGCGTACATCTTCCCTGCACTGGTAGAAGACAAATGTGGGTTTGTCTATACAATGGACCTGTTGCCCAGACCCAAAAAGCTGTATAATAAAAGTCCTTTTCAAATTGAGCATGAAATCCAATTTCTATTTTTTATTAAAGCATTCATAGCTGTCGTAAGCTCATTTAAAAATCTCAGCTGTCAATCAAATATTGTCTGCCCCTCCTCTATGCCTTAAGGTGGCCAACAATTACGATCTTTCTTGGAAAAGATATTTCCAAGAAAAATCGTTTGTTTCAATACACACGTGTAGTGCTGAATCGTCAGATATACAAGTAGAAACAATAGAATTCTACCTGTATCTGACCACTCAGCACTTACAATGGCCGATATTTAGGTGCCTTGATCAAAATTTTCTGTCCAGCCTGATCGACAAACTGACTGATATCCAAATCTTCTGCTATCGGTCGACTCTTTTCCCACAATACACGCACTGAATATCGCATGAAAATTCTTTCGTGCAATATTATCTGTGCGTCTATGGCCACCTTTAGGCATAGAGGTGAGGCAGACAATTACTTTCACTTTCCATTCAGCACTTCCTAGATGTCACTGCTCTCCACACACTCCCCCGTTCTCCTCACCGTTTAATTGTGTAGCCAGGGCATGGGGATGGACATCAGGTGCCCCATTCTGGTGCACAAACAAGATTCTGAGATGATACAAGGCTTGCCTTAAAGTAACAGTAACAACAAAAAATGAAAGATCAAGCAATGAAAATATCATGAAGTGTTGCCCTGCACTGATCTGTTTGCTTCAGAAATACTACTTTAGTTTATATAAATAAGCTGCTGTGTCGCAATGGCGGAAATTGAAGAACGGCTATATGCCGCAGTATAAATAGTGGATAACAGATAACATTATGTTCTACAGAGCTTATCTGCTGTGTAACCTGAGCCTTTTCTCCTTTGAATGGTTGCCCCCATTGCTACACAGTCGCTTCATTATATAAACAATAGTAGTGTTTCTGAAGCAAACACAGCAGTTTTACCAGTGTAGGGCAACACTGCATTATATTTGTATTACTTTAAAACACTTTAATTTTTTTGATGTTACTGTTCCTTTAATAAAAGTGTCCACAAAATAGCTCCTGCCTGCTTACTATAATTATGAATTTCCAGACTGAAGGAAACAATATTCAAATAACTTATATAGTGTAATTAAAGTACATTTTGCTAGACTAATGTGATAAAATAGGATTTTGAATAATTTATTTGGGCAACGGGTCCCCTTTAATAAACAAAATTACTTCTGCTAAACAGTATACACAGCAGCAACAGTACCATTCCAAGAAAAAAAAAAAAAAAGTGACGGCACTGGAATAGCAATTCAAAATGTGTCCATATTCATTAAACAGAATCGGTTGCATCTTGAGAACATTACTATATTAATGTAATTGGAACTATATTGCAATAACCCAACAGTAAATCTGGAGGAAAATGCTGTTTTATTACTCACTCAACAGCGAACGTTTTAAAAAAAAAAAACAAAAAAAAAAACTGTCTTTTCCATTTAGTGTAATTATTTTTGTTGCCTAATTGAAGACATTGCCATTCGTCACCCATATTCTAGTGCCTGGAGCATGTATGGTTTGCATACAGTTAGGGGGTTGCATCTACGACAAAGGTAATTTTCAACATGTGTTCAGCAAGAGTTCACCCAGTTATTTCGTCTGGAAAATGGAAGAAATATATACATTGCAAACGAACAGCAAGTTCAGCCTACCTATTTATTAGGGATGCTTCTTTGTTCCCCTTGGCATCGATATCTTTTGTCTCCAGCTGCTTAGCAGATGTTTCAGTGCTGATAATAACCCTATGCACTTCTTTGAGATGCCCAAAATAAACCCTTATGTGTCCAAATACCTTGCCACAGAATTCGCAACACATCAGCTTCTTGAGACGACTCTCGCCATGATGAAGCTTCATGTGAGTGCTTAGGCTCCCTGAGTGCACATAGGCCTTGCGGCACAGCCGACAATGGTAAGGCTTTCTGTGGGTGTGAGTGTTCAGGTGGTCTTGCAAGTGATGCTTGAACTGAAAACTGTGTTCACATATGTGGCATTTATAGCATGCCTTTGCTCCTGAAGACAGGCTTTTAAGATCACCAACTTGTTTCAGAACTACACCATCTCCTGGCTTCCCTCTGTTCTGCTTTTTCTGATGCCGATTATTTTTAATACCACGGTCTGTTGTCAAAGATTGGAACCCAGCTGCAGAAGAACCGAGTGTAGCTAAGCTCTGTCCTACTATCACAGGCTTTGGCATTATATTTCGGTATTTCTTTACCGATATATCCTTTTTGTCCTCTGCTTCAACAGCTTCCATCTTTAGCGTCTCTCTACAAGAAACAAATTTGCTTCCAAAGAGTTTCATCTTCTGATAGCCCATCATTTCAATGGAGGCTTTCCTCTTTCTTCCTCGTTTCTTTCCTGTTGCACCATTTGGTTCTTTCAAAGGGTCGGCTTCAGGTTCTGTACATGAAAGGCATAGACTGGCTGGAGCAGAAGAGTCCACCACTGAAGAATGGTGAGTTGAAAGGTCACTTAAAGTTTCATGAATTGGTGACTTGTTACTGAAATTATAATCTTCCACTGCTATAGACTTTTCTACAGGAGGCTGGCTGCTCTTGGAAATAATTGCCTTTTTTATTTTGGAATATGGCAAAATAGGCAGTTTTCCTTTCGGTACAGAAGGGAGAACGCGAACAGGGCTTCCAAACATCACTTGTGAGAGAACAGTCACAGAGTTGGTAGAATTAGCTACTTTTTTGCTTTCGTATCTCAGCAAAGACACATTCTCAACCAGACCAGTAATCTCTTCGGCTTTTATAGGGCTACTGGCGCAAAATGTTTTTGACAAACATTTCTCAGTATATGGACTTGAATTATGTATTTTAATAGTATCAGCTTGATTCATTAGTGAATTTCCAGGGGTCAAGATGCTGCCAACATCCTGAATATTCACCTCTACAGACAACTTGGAAATGATTTCGGAATGACCACTGTGTTCTAATTGTGTGTTTTTCTTTTCTGCAGTTCTAATCAATGAGGTCCCCTTTGCCTTTTTATCAAGCAGCGTCTTGTTTCGAGAAGACTGGTACCTTGGAATTGGCAGTTTGAGATTCTCTTGCAACGGAATATTTGAGGCTTGCATTACTTGTGCACCCATTGGCTGGGTAACCTGTGGTAATGCGACAAGAGAATACGTTCCGTCCTGGCCGGCTACTTTCATTATAGTATAATTTTGCGTGGGCATTACTACAGGCTTTGTGCTAATACCCGATACGGCTATATCAGGAAGAGATGGTCCATATGAAGATGGCGGACATGAATTTACTACCTTAGGTGCAATTTTTGGAGCAATGGTTCTAAAATGACTTGTATTTGGCACATTCTTTCTGCACTGCATTGTCCCAGTAGCAGCCTTCAGCTCATCTGTAAACATACAAGTACAGACAATTCCTATTATAAGGGCAAGCTTTATCAATAAAATAATAATATATTATGAAAGCACGGCATTACAATATGGCAAAAAAATCTTTTACATTGCCTTTTTTTTCCTATGTTCATAGATTTGGAAATTTCACCAATTGGATTTGGCCTACTCCTACAAACCCCCATATGAATATATACAGGTATGGCTTGATTATCCGGAAACCCATTATACAGAAAGCTCCAAATTACGAAAAGGCCGTCTCCCATAGACTCCATTATAATCAAATAATCCAATTTTTTAACAATGGTTTCCTTTTTTTCTGTAATAATAAAAAAGTAGCTTGTACTTGATCCAAACTAAGATATAATTCATTCTTATTGGAAGCAAAACCAGCCTATTGGGCTTATTTAATGTTTACATGATTTTCTAGTAGACTTAAGGTATGAAGATCCAAATTACAGAAAGATCCATTATCCAGAAAACCCCAGTGCCCAAGCATTCTCCCATACCTGTACTGAATATTTTGGTGTTCTGGCCAGCCAATTGATTTAGTGTTGTGTAAGGGGTAATAAAATCATTAACTCCGTTTTATAATTACACCTTTTAACCATTTATATCACTTGATATTGTAGGTATGGGACCGATTAGCCAGAATGCTTGGGACCTGGGGTTTTCCAGATAATGAATCTTTGTGAAATTTGAATCGTCATACCCTAAGTCTACTAGAAAATCATGTAAACATTAAAAGGGGTGGTTCATTAACTTTTAGTATGTTTTAGAACATCCAATTCTAAACAACTTTTCAAATGTTCATTATTTCTTTTTTTATAGTTTTTGAATTATAATATATAATTTCTTCTTCTGGCTCTTTCCTGTTTTCAAATGGGGGCCACTGACCCCATATTAAAAAAATGCTCTGTAAGGCTACTGACTTATTGCTATTGCTACTTTTTATTAGTCCTCTTTCTTTTCAGACCCTCTCCTATTCATATTCCAGTCTCTTGTTTAAATGAATGCATGGTTGCTAGGGTAATTTGAACCCTGGCAACCAGATGGCTGAAATAGCAAACTGGAGAGCTGCTGAATAAAAAGCTAAATAACTCAAAAACCACAAATAATAAAAAATGAAAACCAATTGCAAATTGTCTCAGAACATTACTCTCTACATCATACTAACAGTTAATTTAAAGGTGAACAACCCCTTTAAATAAACCCAATAGGCTGTTGTTTTTTCTTCCAATAAGGATTAATTATATCTTAGTCGGGATCAAGTACAAGCTACTGTTTTATTATTACAGAGAAAAGGGATTATTCGGATAAAATGAAGTCTATGGGAGATGGCCATTTTGTAATTTGCAGCTTTCTGGATAAAGAGTTTCCTGATAACTGATCTCATACCTGTACTTGATGGCAAGCTGCATGAATCCATATTGGTGACATGTTAATGTTTAAATGTTTTTTAGTAGCCTTAAGGTATGGTAATGCAAATTGTGGAAAGATTGAAAGTACCCCAGGTCCTAAGCATTCCAGATAGTAGATCCCATACCTGTATATTTGAAATAGCAGGCCTGGACTGAGATTTAAAATAAACCCTAGTATTTCAAGTACAAACAGCCCCCCACCAGCCACTTAATAGTTAGATATCAAGTTCCAGGCCTGGTAACTATTGTAGATAGAATATACCAGAATGTGTGTCTTCATTTAGGGGCACATTTACTAAGGGCTGAATATCGAGGGTTAATTAACCCTCGATATTCGACCCTCGAAGTAAAATCCTTCGACTTAGAAGTTGAAGGATTTACCGCAAATACTTTGATCAAACGATCGAAGGAAAAATCGTTCGATCGAACAATTAAATCCTTCGAATCTAACAATTTGAAGGATTTTTATCCATCAATCGAAGGATTTTCTTTCGATCCGAAAAAGCTTAGAAAACTTATGGGCAAGGTCCCAAATGGCTAACATTGAAGTTCGGTAGGTTTAAAGTGGCAAAGTATGTAGTCAAAGTTTTTTTTAAAGAGACAGTACTTCGACTTTCGAATGGTCGAATAGTCGAATGATTTTTAGTTTGAATAGTTCGAATTGAAGTCGAAGGTCGAAGTAGCCTATTCGATGGTCGAAGTACCCAAAAAAAACCTTCGAAATACAAAGTTTTTTTACTTCGAATCCCTCACTCGAGCTCAGTAAATGTGCCCCTTAAAGATCAGATCACTAATGTACTAACCCCCTTCTTGTTTCCTGGATGGCTGATGGCCAATGCAAAAGACCAAGTTGTTTTTAAAAATAAACAATAAAGTAGCAAGCTATGAAGCCTTAAGCTGTCCAAATTAACCATCTTTTTAAATTCTAGGGGTGAATGTAATAAAAGGTGTAGAAATTAGCAGTAACCCGTATCACTCAATTATAAGGCAGCATTTACGGGTCATATGTTTGAAACCCACCATCTGCATTTGGGGATAAACCTGTGTAAAGTTTGTCCATTTAAAGAAGTGGTTCAACTTTAAGGTAACTTTTTTGTATTTTATAGACTGGCCATTTCTAAGTTACTTTTCAATTGGACTTCATTTTTCTTTTGTTATAGTTTTAGAATTATTTGACTTCTTCATCTGACCCTTTCCGGCTTAAAAAGTAGCAATAGCAATACATGTGTTGCCTTACAGAGCATTTGTTTTCAGATGGGGCCAGTGACCCACATTTGAGGGGGTCACTGACCCCGTCTAAAAACAAATGAGTTGTACGACTGCACATGTATTGCTTTTGCTACTTTTTATTACTCACCTTTCTATTTCGGTCTCTCCTAAGTCTCTTATTCAAATCAATGCGTGGTTGCTAGGGTCATTTGGACCCTAGCAACTGGATCGCTGAAATGGAGAGCTGGTGAATAAAAAGCTAAATAACTCAAAAACCACAAATATTAAAAATTGAAAACCAATGGCACATTGTCTCGGAATATCCCTCTCTACATCATACTTGAAGTTCATTTAAAGGTGAACAACCTCTTTAATTACCATACCCCAAAAGAGATACGTTAAAGTGAATAGTGAGCAATTTGTTTGCATTACATTTGGCTCATGTCTTATGAAAGTAAACGTGTCGCATGTAAAGCAGAGCCGCTTGGGGAAAATGGCTTATTTCTTTAAAAATAAATACATTTTGAGCAGACACTGGGCAGTGCATTTCTTGATAGAATACATACAGAGAATAATAAATACAAAGTGGCAGCAATGGTCACTGTGTGAATACCTCGCTCTCATTTCAACCTGAGGCTCTTTAGCTGCTGCTGAACTACATCTCCCCACTCACATCCCATCAGTGAAGATTAAAGAGCTAGCCTCAGGCTACAGAGTACAACTAAGCATGATCCATCATTAGTATAAGACATGAAATACCTGCAGCTGCTGCTCTCCCAGTACACACCTCGTGCACATGATGCATTATAGTTACATGTAGCAACTCATGTGCTCACAGCAACAGTATCCGCGGCCAGACAAGGGGCAGCAAGGACTCACCCCCAGGTTACCCAGAAGTCATTGCCTGACTTTACCAACCAGGAAGCTCCCTGCTCCTAAACCTGGACCTTCCTCCCTCTCTGTTCCTCTTCCGCATCTCGTCACAGTCCTTCCCTGACCACGCCCATTACGCGAAGGATCCAGTCAGGCAGCGGTGTGAGGGACTAGCCGCGCCCACTAAGCCTGTGTGTTTTAGTCAGTCAGCTGTGAGCGTGTGGGCACAAACTTGTTGCTCGTTGTGTTATGAAGTTCTGCCAACACCGGGGAGCTGTAATAGGTATAACAGTGTAAGTGTGACTGGAACCTGTAAGAGCCCTGAAAGCGTGCATCTAACGCATTTGCCAACTATGTGACGCGCTTCACAGATGCCTACGTCATAGGGTTCCGCCCCCACCAGCAGGCGCCATTATGTTGTAAAAGTTTGTTGAACACTGTTAAAGTGTAGTAGTAAAATTATAATAAAGTGATGCAGTTATGGGATCTATTATCCACAATGCACCCCTCCCACAGTACTTCAAAGTGCTTCACCACCATATTCCAGTTCCCTTTCACCAGCATCTAGAATAGGACTGGAGTCCAGCTATCAGACTGTTTCTGAAAAGCAGTCAGTCAGACTATTTATTTCAATGCACACAGTCAAGCTATCAGACTACACTTTTTCCACCATTAGTGCCATGAAGCTGACCCCAACCTGAGTAAGTCCACTTAGTTTGGTGAAATTTCACTGTTGAAATTTACCGCAACGCTGTGCCAAATATTGCAGGTTGCACTCATTTCTAGTCTTCATATGCAACGTTCTGTTACCCATAGCCAGGGCCGTTCCTGCCATGAGGCAAGGTGAGCACCTCAGGCGCATACCTCCCAACATTTTGGAAGTAAAAAGAGGGACAAATTTTTTTTTTCCGCACGTAGCGCAGCAATTTTTTGACCACACCCCCTAATTACCATGTTTGTTTTACAAAATTTAGCAGGTTATGAAAGTTTGAAAATATTTCTCCTTATCTAAACTGTGTTTTTGTGTCTCAAAATTGTTACAAAGTATCTTATTTGCACCTGTTCGCTGTTCTGGCCTCTCTGCTAAAAGCCAATTAAGTGAGAAACTTTGTTTCTTTTTCTGGCTGTTCAGTGCAGAGAAAAGAGGGACTTTCCAGTACAAATGAGGGACTGCGGGTTGAGCTGTCAAAAGAGGGACTGTCCCTCCGAAAAAGGGACAGTTGGGAGGTATGCAGGCGGCAGTGAACGGCCAGTTACAAGGGGCGGCAAAAAGCCACTTCCTGTAACTTTAAGAGCTGAATTTCAGGTTTAAAACCGGAAATCCGGCTTTGCTAGTGCAGAAAGTGCAGTACGCACTCGCTAGCGCTAGCGATGCAGCCCCCTTTGACCTGTTCCGATGCAAAACTTTTAAGCGCGGAGTGGGAAAGGGGGCGGCATTGGGGTTGCTGCCTCAAACGGAAGCAGCCTGCGGATCGCCCCTGCCCATAGCAACAGCGAATCACATTTCCCTTGCATTTCAGCACTAGTGCAATGAAGTACAACACCACCTTACTCGGTACACTAAAGGTGGCCATACACAGGCAGATAAAGCTGCCGATATTGGTCGTTTAGACCAATTTGACAGCTTATCTGCCCATGTATGGGGGCTTCTGACGGGTCTTCCAGATCAATATCTGGCCACGATATCGATCGGGAAGGTTTGATTTTTAACTGACCGACCTGTCGGAGCCCCTTAGCGTATCGTAATTCGATCATTCGAATTACCCCCGATATAGCCATACCGTTACTGGCATATCGAGGAAAGATCCGCTCGTTTGGCGATGTTGCCAAACGAGCGTACCTTTGAGTCTATGGCCAGCTTTAGTTCACTGTGGAAATTTACCTCAATGCTTCGCCAAATATTGCAAGTCGCACTGATTTTTCCTCCTCATGTGCTGATATCTGTTACCCATAGCAACAGCTACAGTGGACTTACTCAGGTTGGGGTCAGCTTCATGGCACTAGTGGTGGGATGCACGGGAAAAGCATAGTTTGATAGCTTGACTGTGTGCATTGAAATAAATGGTCTGATAGCTTGACTGCTTTTCAGAAACAGCCTGATAGCTTGACTCCAGTCCTCTAGGCCGGGGCGCTCCGCCAATGAGGTGAGTTGAGGCACTCGCCTCAGACGGCAGCACCCTCCTGGTTGCCAGGGGCGTCAAAAATTGCCGCTCCTGGTAACTAAGAGCCAAATTTCCGGTTTTCAACCCGGAAATTCCGCTCATCTAGTGCACTAGCGATGTGGACCCCCCGACCCCCGCCGGGCGCTGAAAGTGAGTGCCGTGGGGGAGGCGGGGGGCAGTAAAAACAAAGGCCGCCTCGGGCAGCAAATTGGGCAGGATCTCCCCAATGGTTTTAATAGGGAAAAAAGATAAATATATAGGAAGGCTTTTTTTTTCCTGAAAAGGTGGCAACCCAAGGGGGGTATATTTATCAAAGAGTGAAGTTAATAGTGAAGTTCCGCCACTAGAGTGAAATTCCGCCACTCTCCATTCATTTCTATGGGATTTTTATAGGCGTATCTATCAAAGGGTAAATACGCCTTTCAAAATCCCATAGAAATGAATTGAGAGCTGCGGAATTTCACTCTAGTGGCGGAACGTCACTCTTTGATAAATAATAGAGTTGTCTGACTTGTACTGACTTTCCAATACAGTTAGGTCCATAAATATTTGGACAGAGGCAACTTTTTTTAAAATTTTGGTTCTGTACATGACCACAATGCAGATGTGAGCAATTCCTTCGTTTTTTCATTATCAATGAAGCAGATAAAAGCCCTGGAGTTGATTTGTGAGGGTGGTGCTTTTATGTGGAAGATTTTGCTGTGAACAGTCAACATGCGGTCAAAGGAGCTCTCCAGGTGAAACAAGCCATCCGCAAGCTGCAAAAACAGAAAAAACCCATCAGAGAAATTGCTACAATATTATGAGTGGCAAAATCTACAGTTTGGTAAATCCTGAGAAAGAAAGAAAGCACTGGTGAACTCAGCAATGCAAAAAAGACCTGGACGGTAGACAGCAGGGGTCGTGCAGCGTGAGTGACCTGCAATTTCTTGCAGTGGGGTCAAACTTATGCCTTTGCATTTCCCCATTTCTCTATGGGGAAACTCAACCACCAATGTTTTTGTGCTGATTACAGTAGGTTGGGCATAGCAGCTCATGTGCCTATGTTCTTTTAATGGGCAGTGGCATAACTTTGTGGACATGGACTCCCTCAAAATGGTTTTCAAAGCCCCCATCCTCTCTGTGTCATGAGTCATGTGAGAAACTACTACTTGTTGCCCACAATGCCATTTTCTGGGCTCCCTGTATAGAGGAGGCAACCTTGAGCCATCCTGCTGCCACGAGTCTGCTTTAGTGATGTGTGGGCCGGCCGGACTCCGCAGCACCTGCAGGTTGGTTCGGGTTTAGGCTGACTGCCACACACATCTTGTGGGTTGCAACCTTACTCTGCCTGATTTTGGCTCTGGCAGCAGGCCTGGATTTGTGGAAAGGCCACCAAGGCACAGGCCTAGGGCGGCAGGATTTTAGGGGGCGGCATGCGGACAATAATTTTTTAAATTTCCCTAGTACCAATTCCAATCAGGTCAAGGGGACAGGAGTGACTAATGGCAGTGGGCCAAGGGGTGCCCACTAAGTAAATCCAGCCCTGTCTGGTGGCCCTGCCCCCTTTCATGATGTCAGAGATGGATGGATCGGGCACGGGACATTTTCATTTGGCTGAAATGACCAGTGAATGTTGCTGTTGTTTCAGATTCATTTTATTAGCAGTCTTAAAAATGCTAATATTTTGAATACCAGAAATCTTAGGTCTGGTACTGCACACACAGAGAACGGTACTGCACACACAGAGAACGAACTCCAGAGAACTATTTCCTTTTTCGCTGTTATAATCAAACACTACCTTATACTTCATCCCAACTGAGATATCATCAATCCTTATTGGAAGCAAAACCAGATTATTTAATGTTTGCATGATTTTCTAGTAGACGTAAAGTATGGGGATCCAAATTACAGAAAGACCCCTTAGCCAGAAAACCCCAGATCCCGAGCATTCTGGATAACAGGTCCCATACCCGCACTGTAATATATACTGTATATAGAGAAACACACACATATTTATATATACTATACACGCATTTATATATGATATCCAAGCTGATAACCCTTTGCATAATGCTGTATGCATCTGTTATAATATAGTGAATCTCAGGGGCAGATGTTTCTTACTCTCATGCCTCATTATCATGCTCACTGGAGGCCGAATATTTTACTTGAACAGATGTACGCAGTATGAAATTGTTGTGTCCCATGGTGATGTGTTTCCAACTGATTTTCCATCAAAGTACTAACATAAAATTGTTCTGCACACCCACTTACAATATTGCAAGAAAGGGACTCGTCATTGACCAATTATGAACCTGGAACTTCTCCCATAGACCCAATTTTAATCAAATAATTAAAATTTTTCAAAATCATTTCCTTTTTCTCTGTAATAATAAAACAACATCTTGTGCTAGATCCCAGCTAATGTATAATCAATCCTTACAGGAGGTAAAACAATCCTATTGGGCTTATTTAATTATTTTTTTTTAGCAGATTTAAGGTATTGAGATCCAAATTATGGAAAGACCCTTATCTGGAAATTCTGCATAATAGGTCCCATACATGTACCATTACTTTCTGCTTTTGTTTTACTGAGGAGTTATATAGAAGTACTCTCTGCTTATAAATGAGTTATATTTATTTTTAACATGGGGATTCTAACCAATGGGTCAGAACTCCAGTAACAAAATATATTTTTTTTACCTAAGACAAGCCAGTAAATCATCAGCTAGGGCCGGTGCCAGTGTTACAGATTTACCAGTAATGTACTTGACAATAAATTTGTAACCCCACCCCTTCCCTGTTCCGCCATGTTGGAATTTAAAGGGGTTGTTCAACTTTAATTTAACTTTTTGTGTGACGTAGAGAGTAATATCCTGAGACAATTTGCAATTGGGTTTGATTTTTTTTTATTATTTGTTTGCTTATTTATCTTTATAGTCATCAGCTTTCCAGTTTGCAATTTCAGCATTCTGGTTGCAGGGTCCGAATTACCCTAGCAACCATGCATTGATTTGATTAAGAGACTGGAATATAAATAGGAGAGGGCCTCAATAGAAAGATGAGTAATAAAAAGTAGCAATAACTATACATTTGCAGTTTTACAGAAGATTTGTTTAAGATAGGGTCAGTTCCATTTGAAAGTTGGAATGAGTCAGAAGAAGAAGGAAAATAATTAAAAAACTACAAAAAGGCCAACTGATAAGTTGATCATCATCATCATTTATTTATAAGTTGATTAGAATTAGCCATTCTATAAAATATTAAAAGTTAAATTAAAGGTGAACCACCCCTTTAACGGGGTTGGCTCCCCTCCCCTTTAACAATCAAGAAGTGTGAGACTCATATTTTGTTTTCTTCACAATTGTATTTGACGTTGCCTTACATCCAGGGGGGGTTGGCAGCACCACTAACATTTGTTGCATTGAAAGAAGGTGCAGCTGCAATATTTGTGAAGCCTATCGATGGGACAACATATATTTTACACAAACACATTTTATGTGTGCACATATAGCCAGCTTAATTAAAGACGCCGTGTCTTTATAAATGTTTGTAATTTCATCTTTAATTTAGTAAGTCTGCTCTCTTGGAGAAGCTCATTTTCTTGGTATTGATGGTACTTGGCTTTCTTGTTTTAAATAGTATTTCACTTATGTGGATGAGACTCCAGAAAATGGCAGGCACTCACAGTAGCCTATGATTAAGTGCTCAAAGGCACAAAATGCATAAGGCTATGTATTAATCTACTTTGTGGCCTGAAATTAGGTTCTCAGTTCTTTTACAAGCCTGTCTGTGGGATCTGTGAGTGCCTGCCATTTTCTGTTTTGGTTGGATACCTCCACCTTGAGCTGTAGGTCTGGGGCATGTGCACCCAGACCCCACGTACTACTGGTAAGATTACAAACTTATTGGCCTTGAACTGGGATTTTTTCTTTTTATATGAGACTCCAGAGCCTGAAGAAGTTGCATTATATCCAGTGCTCCTATATCTGAGAGCCACAGAGATTCTATTGTCTGTACCACCAGAGAAGTTTTTATGAAATTGGGCAGAAAAATTAGAGACATTAGCAAGGTTAACAAAAGGTAGTGGATCAAAATAACAGTACAGTTAAGGGAGTACAGTTAAGGGATTGGTTATCTGGAAACCCATTATCCAGAAAGTCTGAATTACAGGAAGGCTGCCTATCGCCCATAGACTCCATTTTATCCAGATGGTCCAGTTTTTAAAAAAATATTTCCTTTTTCTCTGTAATAATAAAACAGTAATTTGTATTTGATCCAAACTAAATTACAGTTAATCCTTACTGTAGGCAAAACCAGCCCATTGGATTCATCTAATATTTAAATCATTTTCTAGTAGACTTAGAAATTTAAGATAATGAAGATCCAAATTACGGAAAGACATGTTATCCAGAAAACCCCTGGTCCTGAGCATTCTGGATAACAGGCCCCATGCCTGTACTTTTCAAGGCAAACCAAAGCATCATGATAAGACTCCCTGAGAACAGACACTGAGTTACAGCTTTCTAGTCTTTAATCTCGGAAATGTCATTTAGATGTTATAAAAGCAGAATAACTGTGCTATGTTTATTTGGAATCCTAATAGAGATGTATGCAGGAGATTATGTTTTGGAACTGTACCAGAAGATATTAATTGCTGTATGGCTCTCATGTACATTATATGCTACTCAGTATTATTATTGTATGACAAAGTACAAGTACAAGTAGAAATCACTCCCAGGCCCATTAAATGTGTTTCATGCCTCAACTACACTGAACCCTGTCAGCATTCTGCACTGTGTAATCACTAGCAAAGCCTATACATGCACATACAAAGAACTGCAAACCTTATTGAAGGTGACAAGCCTAACCCATGGGAAATGTCCTGAATGTCCTACTAGCTGACAGTTTAACCCCACTTGCCTTCCACGTTCTGTATTCATAAGGCTCATATACTCATCTGTGGGCCGCAGCCTATATTTAATTGCAAATATTACAAAGAAGATATAAACTGAGAAATGTTATTGGGGCCGATTCAACAACTTCGAGTGAAGGATTCGAAGTAAAAAAACTTTGAATTTCAAAGTGTTTTGTGGGCTACTTCGACCATCAAATGGGCTACTTCGACCTTCGACTACAACATCGACTTTGAATCGAAGGATTCAAACTAAAAATCGTTTGACTATTCGACCATTCGATAATCGAAGTACTGTCTCTTTAAAAAAAACTTCGACTCCCTAGTTCGCCATCTAAAACCTACCGAACTCAATGTTAGCCTATGGGGAAGGTCCTTCGATCGTTGGATTAAAATCCTTCGAATCGAACGATTCGAAGGATTTAATCGTTCGATCGAAGGAATAATCCTGCGATCGTTCGATCGTACTATCTGCGCTAAATCCTTCGACTTTCGATATTCGAAGTCGAAGGATTTTAATTCCCAGTCGAATATCGAGGGTTAATTAACCCTCGATATTCGACCCTTTGTGAATCGGCCCCTTATTGTTTGAAAAATGTTTGTTTTGAATCTGATGCACGCAACATGTTTTAAAGAAAAAAAATTGGGACTGGGACTGGAAAAGTTGTGTAAAGATAAAAAGATCAGATTCCTGGGTCTCAGAAGTAAAGATGGGAAGGGGAACACCGATGTGTTACACACTGCGCAGGGGGCTAATATTAATTATCAATTTAAGAATTATCAATTTAGCAGTTTAAGAATAACTTTCCTCAATGTAAAATTGCAAAAAAATTGGGGATTTCATTATCTAAAATACATAAAATCATCAAATACATAAAATCTGGAGAAAACTCTGTATGCAAGGGACAAGACAAAAATACAATATTGGATGGCTGTGATCTTCAAGCCCTCAGGCAGCACAACACTAAAAACAGATCCGATTCTGTAGCGGAAAGCTCTGCTTGGGCTTAGGAAAACTTCCCAAAAGCATTGTCTGTTCGTCCTTGAACCCACAAATGCAAGTTAAAACGCTACGATGCAAAGAAGAAACCATATACAGGATCCAAAAACCTTACAGTCATTTAGGAATGTTTACATTGTCTTTTGCCAGTTGTCCCCCAACTGTGGGAGTTGTCCCTTTTGGACTATATTAGGCTGAGACCAATGCTAAGGAAGAAATGGATTCTATCTTTCAAAATCCATATCTATTATGCTATACTGCCATATAACCTTTCCCAATTACCGGAGAAGGAAGAATAACATTCCATGTTTAGGACCAGAATGTTCAGTCCTTCAATACAATATTGTTACTTTTTGTGGTTAAATATTTTTAGGATGGTGCTGTTAAATTCTATACATTTCTGTATATATATTGGCAATGTCTCCAATAGCTACATCTATATCAGTCTTCCAGCTAAATCACACTGTTCCCTATCACTTTTCACCTGGATACAGTTCTGTCATCAAATCTGGGAGCCACAATGTTGATTGAAAACTGAAGAGGATCTAACTAGAACTAGTATATTAATGTTTTGCTTGACCTCTGTCAGGAACGGCAGAGTCTATTAAGTGAAGAGTCCAAGCAGTGATAACTACTGAAGTGTAGACATGGATTCGAAGAGAAATAATAAGCGTAGTCAATGTCAGGCAGGGGTCGGTAGGCAGGCTGAAGTTAGGCGTAGTTGGGGACAGGCCGAGGTCAGAAGGCAGGCTGAAGTTAGGCGCAATCGGAGACAGGCAGAGGTCGGCAGGCAGGCTGAAGTTAGGCGTAATCGTAGACAGGCAGAGGTCGGCAGGCAGGCTGAAGTTAGGCGTAATAGGATACAGGCAGAGGTTGGCAGGCAGGCTGAAGTCAAACGTAGTCGGGGACAGGCCGAGGTTGGTTATCAAGTAGAAGATCAGAAGTATCTGTGGGCAAGACGAGTCAAGCAGGAAAAGTTCACAAGTTCAGGATCACAAGCCAGGAAAATAACCATGCGCTGTTTACTACTTTAGACGTCTATTTAAAGGGACGATTTTGGCGCCAAGCGTCAGGGCGCAGTGTGATGACGCTGAGCGTCAAACATAGCGTGACCACGTCTGGCACGGGCGTAAGAATAAACGGTTGTGCGCGAGCGAAGACGAACGCACAGGCAACAAATGCCGCGAATGTGCACACACCCCTGCGCCTGCGCACAGGCAAAGACTTAGCTGCGTCCAGTGGTGCCTTACAACCCCACACTTAGCCCAAGAGTTTGCCTCCTGAAATTCTACAAAGTGGAGAAGATTGCTGTTTCCTCAAAGTGGGATATCTGGTAAAAGTAAGGTAGATGTATTGGCTAAGTAAGAAATGGAATACCATGATTTTTTTTTATAGAATCTAGGACTGGTGTCATTGGGCTGTAGATTTTCTATGGAGGTAAAAGCAAGGCTTTCAAAATCAACACAGGATATTCTGTGTCAAAGACTTTCCAACTACTAATGGGAAATTTGAGATGCCATATAGTATGTTTTGTAGTTGGGCATAGCTGATCTGAGGGAGCTTTAAAGGGGGTCCTGATGAGAGTTGGGGTTTTATAACCTCAAATGAATTCTGCTTGGCTTAGGACTATGTCTCATTAAACTTAGGAATGTGTCGTGGGGTGTTATGGGACATGGGTGTATCTACAAGTAAAGGTATTTTGGGAAAAATATTTTTTTACATAAATCAATTCTATCAATTTGTGTGAGAGGCAGCTTGGAGCAGAGCCTGTGGGTTTCTTTTATTTCATTGTGGAGTGGGTGGAAGTTTAGGTAAAGAACTTTATGTATTGTTATCCCCTATTTAAAGGTTGAACATACAGTATTTTAAAATCAGCCTGCAAAGGCAGAGAATCATCATCCAGGATGAAAATTATGGATTTGTCCCTACTGATTTGAGAATTTGCCAAAGCTCTGCAACATGTTCAAGACTGTAGTTAAGGAGTCATGGGGATTAGTCAAACACAAAATTGTGTCCTCTGCATATAGTGAAATTATTTCTTTCCACCATTTTATGTTTCAAATGTTTAATTCATTGAGTTGCAATGAAATAGTTGTTTCTTAAATGTAGCAATTACAGTGAATTTTCTCATAAATCAATATAATATTTAAGTAATAATTTTTCATGCAACAGAATGCAAACAATGCTGTTATGAATGTACTGTAGATCATAATGGGAGCAACATCACTAAAAGTAGACCCCACATTAGTAAAGTACGGGCACTCCTGGGCAAACATGCCCTCGCCATTTCATATGTTGTCTTGTCTGTTGTACTATCTGCATTTCAATGCAGGGTTTAAATGATTTGCAAATCATCCCATTCTCTTTTTACTTATATTTCTTTTATTTTACTTATATTTTACTATGGGGACCTTCCTCATCAGTGTCGGACTGGCCCACCGGGATACCAGGAAAACTCCCGGTGGGCCAAGTTGTCAGTGGGCCCTCCTGCTTCTAAACTTTTGGCCTATTTCATGGTCATCACGGCACTTCAGTAGGTTTTAGGTGGCGAAGTATGGGGTCGAAGTTTTTTTTAAAGAGACAGTACTTCAACTATCGAATGGTCGAATAGTCTAACGATTTTTAGTTCGAATCGTTCGATTCGAAGTCGTAGTCGAAGGTCGAAGTAGCAAAAAAAACCTTCGAAATTCAACGTTTTTTTTATTCTATTCCTTCACTCGAGCTAAGTAAATGGGCCTCTAGTTATTTATATTCTAAATACTGTAGTTTGGGGTCATTTGGGGGGTTATTTATCAAAGGTTGAATGTTAGAGTTTTTATATGATGTGGAGAGTGATATTCTGAGACAATTTGCAATTGGTTTGCAATTTTAGCAATCTGGTGGCTAGGGGCCAAATGACCCTAGCATCCATGCACTGATTTAAATAAGAGACTGGAATATGAATAGGAGAAAATCTGAATAGAAAGGTGAGTAATAAAAAGTAGCAAAAGCCATGCATTTGTAGCCTTACAGACCATTTTAGATAGGGTCAGTGACCCCCATTTGAAAGCTGGAAAGAGTCAGAAGAAGAAGACAAATCATTCAAAAATGATAAAATATAAATAATGAAGACCAATAGAAAAGTTGCTTAGAATTGGTCATTCTATAACTTCTTTAACATCTTCAAATGGTTCAAGGGATCTCTGCCATTGATCCCTATATTACCTCGACAAGTTTTAGATGGTGTATTTTCGGATTCAAGCTATTTCCAGATTTGAGTATAATAAAAATTTTCGAAAAAATTTAATTTTTTCCAAAAAAACCTCGAAAAATTTGAGTGTGTTTTGAACCCGAAAATGTGATTTTGACCAAAAAAATCAACTTAAAAACTAAAATTTTCATGGAAAACTCCAACCTTTCTAATATGGTTTCTAATATAGTTAGTTAGGCAAAAATGTAATGTATAAAGGCTGGAGTGACTGGATGTGTAACATAATAGCCAGAACACGACTTCCTGCTTTGCAGCTCTCTTGGTTTCCACTGACTGGTTACCAGGCAGTAACCAATCAGTGACTTGGGGGGGGGGCACATGGGTCATAACTGTTTGCTTTTGAATCTGAGCTGAATGCTGAGGAGCAATTACAAACTCACTGAACAGTTATGTCCCATGTGCCCCCCTTCAAGTCACTGACTAATTCAGATTTAGAGTGCTGAAAAGCAGGAAATAGTGTTGTGACTATTATGTTACACATCCAGTCACTCCAGCCTTTATACATTACATTTTTGCCTAACTAACTATATTAGAAATATTTTTCATTTTGCACAGCCTATTTACCCAGTTTTTATTTTTACACTGTTCCTTTAATAGATAATCCCCTTGATAGCCATCACTTTACATGATTAGCAGGGATCCGATAAAGAACCATTGAGGGGTTTTTTTTGGCAGGTTTAACTTGTAACAAGTACAAGTTAGTAATTTCCCTCTCCATTTCTCAAGAATCCATCATTTGTCTTGATTTGGAGATCTTTATTTCTGTCAATACACTTGGTACAAGAACTCATTATAAACCTGTCCGTACCAATTATTATCTACATTACAAAATGATGCACGCCATACAATGCATGGATAATATCCCTCTGGGCCAATAACTGTGTATTAAGAGAAACTGTACCCAAGGCAGGAATTGTGATACCCAGCGTGATATTGTGGAGTAAACATTTAGGGAAAAGGGTTAATACAATCAGGATGTTGTCGGCAAACCAATCCAAGCGTAGACCACATGGTGTATTTTCTAGATTAAAAACAAAAATATATTAGAACCATGTTATAAAGGAACTACATTCTCCGATTCCCTATTAAAGGGCAATACAAGATGTCAGAATTGTAAAGCTTACAAAGGTTGCAGTTTTTGCTACAGGAAGGCAATATAATATTAAAGATCACACATAACTTGTGGCATCTAGGGGATTATATACAGTATGTAGTGACTTGCAGCTGTGGTTTCCAATATATAGGAAAAACAAAAGGGAAAACACTGGAACACTGGAGATTTTATATATCATGCCAAAACGATGTTAAATGGGTTGTTCACCTTTAAATGAACTTTTAGTATGATGTAGAGAGTGAAATTCTGAGACAATTTGCAATTGGTTTTTGTTTTTTACTACGGTATTTGTGGTTTTTGAGTTATTTTGCTTTTTATTCAGCAGCTCTACAGTTTTGCACTTTCAGCCATCTGGTTGGTAGGGTCCAAATGACCCTAGCAACCAGGCACTGATTTGAATAAGAGACTGGAATATGAATAGGAGAGGCCTGAATAAAATGATGAGTAATAAAAAGTAGCAATAACAATAAATGTGTAGCCTTACAGAGCATTTGTTTTTTGAAATCTATAGTCAGGAGAAGAAGGCTAATAATGAAAAACTATAAAAAAAAAATAAAAACAAAAAATCTGCTTAGAATTAGCCATTCTATAAAGGGGTGGACCACACCTTTAACAAATATACAAAGACATATCATGATGTCTCATTCCTGCAATCCCAACCATCTGTCTTTTGTGGGTACAGAAAATGTTAACAATAAGCTGCTAAACAGACATGGTGCCTTGAGGTTTTTGCAAAGGGAATAATTTGGGATTCGTGAATGCCAGACTATGTCCCGGAAAGGTTATAATGAAGGTATAGAACTCACTTCTTTTGTATAATAATATAATTCATTTATAGTGATGAGCAAATCTGTCCTGTTTCGCCGGAAGATTTGCGAAACTGCAAAAAAATTGCGAAACGCATTGAAGTCAATGGGCATCATAAAAAATGTTTACATGCAAAACAAATCTTTGCAGCAGTTTCACGCAGGTGGAAATTTGCAGTGAATCCATGTCTGGTGAATAAATTTGTAGAACAACAGAGAAGTATTCGCACACCCTGGCCTTCCCGAAAAGTAGAGATCCCTGGTGCGCAGCAAAATGGAGGAAACGGCAACCTCAAAATCCAATGGCGACAAGAAATTCACCGGCACAGATTTATTTATTGCAGCATGCAACGTTTCGGGGTTACCCCCTTTATCAAGCATGGTGCTTGATAAAGGGGGTAACCCCGAAAGTTGCATGCTGCAATAAATTTCTAGCAAGGTATAACCTGCTTGCATTACCTGTGTGCCGGTGAATTTCTTGTCGCTGGTGAATAAATTCACCCATCACTATAAATTTATTGACTGTCAAATGTGGATAGTACTTGGTTTTTAGGATTATTGAATATTTGTTATTTATTCATTGTGTTGAAAGTGATAATTACAGCTTCAGTTGCTAAACCCAGCACTCCCATTGCAATATTGAGTACAATGGCAGATGGGGTTATTTTTTATTATAGCTCATTATTAAAGTCATCAGAATACTGTCAGGCCCAGATTTGTGTGCAAGCCACAAAGGCCCAGGCCTAGGGCTGCAAAGATATGAAGGCGCCTTGTCGCCCACTGATTGAATCTGAACTGGGTTTTGGGCAGGAGAATTTAAATTTTTGTTTGAAGGTAGGTGTGCAAGTGGGAATGGGGTGCTAGTGGTTTGTGGCAGGCCTAGGGGCACTTTGAGTTGAAATCCGGCTATGCCCACTGCATCGGACTGGTAATGAAACTGCCTATCATCCAGATAAACTTGTATGCAAATACAGTTCAGGACTTGCTCTGCGGTCTACACAGACCAGTTTTTAGGAGCACATTCGCAAACCCCATATAGGGCAATGTAATAAAAATAGAATGGGGTCTAGTAACCCATAGCAACCAATCAGCTAGTAGCCTTTACTGGTCCTTAGTTTTAAAGCAATCATCTTATTGGTTATTATATTTGGTGCACATATTGCAACTCTGATTACAGATATGCCTTTGATTACATTAGTCATTTGCCTTACACAAAGGAACACACACCTATGCAATAAACACAAAAGCAAAAAGAATAGTCATGGGCAAATAAATTCACGTTGAATTTCCGCGTTTCGCCGCCAGCGAATTAATTTGCGAATGTCCTGTGAAAATTTGCCGGTGAAACTTCGATTTTTTTCATAAAAATTTCAGATTTTCACGATTTTTTAGTGAAAACCTTCAAAGTTCACGATTTTTGAGTGAAATCCTTCAAATTTCACGATTTTTTAGTGAAAACCTTCAAATTTCATGATTTTTGAGTGAAATCCTTCAAATTTCACGAGTTTTGAGTGAAATCGTTAAAATTTCACGATGTTTTGTGAAAACCTTAAAATTTCACGATTTTTGTGTGAAACGTCCGATTTTCACGATTTTTTTGTGAAAACCTTCAAATTTCCAAATTTTTGAGTGAAATCCTTAAAATTTCACGATTTTTGAGTGGAATCCTTCTAATTTCACGATTTTTGCGTGAAAACGTCCGATTTGCATTATTTTTTCGTGAAAACCGACGAATTTCACGATTTTTTCTGGAACTTTCCGATTTCACGATTTTTCGTGAATTTTTTGCCGTTTTGTCAATTTTGCGGGATATTCGCAAATTTTTCGGTGAAGCAAAATGGGAGAAATTCGCCCATTACTAAATAATAACTGTTATATCATCTTTTTTTTCTCGTTTTCAGCTCCCAGCATCCTCAGTGAGCCAACTACTGGGAGTCGTGGGAGACAATGGAAGGCATTGAGTCTGATTGTTACAGATGGTGCACATGAAAGGTTGGGGAAGTCTGTGCAGATGCCATTGCATTTGTCTTTGTCTTACGACCCACCTGGGTCACTGGGAGGATGTGACGGACAATAGTGCATAAATCCAGCCGTACCACCACACTGTATATAGCTAATATTGTCATGCACTTCATTTATATGATGCTTAGTACAATATCTGTGTGCATTTAACACTGGATGGCTAAATCCCGGTAATTTATGTGAAATAGCATGAATAATATCCTTACACACAAGTGCAGCTGCTGCAGAATGAGCAGGCAAAATGACACTATGAACTGTAATATATTTATTTACATGGACTGTTCCTCTTACCCTTTAACTGCAGCACACATAAAGTCAGTATTTCACATTACAGAGAGCTTAGCAATGTAGATTCTATGTTTATGCAGTCTATATTATTCTATAGGGCTGGGAAGGAAATCACAATTTGGACCTTGCCTGGGGTGGCACTTAAAGGGTTGATACTGAAAACAATAATCACCAATACTTTGCACTTATTTACTGCCTTAGTAAACGAGGCCTTTCCTGTTTCCGCTGCAAGAAGCTCAATTTCATAAAACCCATAAAACTCAAGCGTAGTTTTAAACTGTTAATACAATGAATTGCATACAACGCCACCTGATTTTACAACATACAACTGGCTACAGTTGTCTAAAAAATTAATTTCCTGAGAAAAGAAAACTGCTAATATCTGGTAAACTAGAAAATATTATTATAAAGTGGTAAGGAGAGCTCTCTGAGACACTTTAAATTAATTTGTTTTGAGGGTTTACATTTCCTTTAATCGGGTGTGTTGTAGAACTCCTTATGCAAAACAAAATAAGGAAACACATTCATGGGGACAGCTGTTCTATTGTGGCTGCAGATACTGATAGCTTTGTCGCTTACAGTCTCTTGTAGTACCACTTCTGACCAGTGGTAGGCAGACTTTTTTTCATGGTCGTCAACAGACCCTGCACCACAGATTCCAACTGTGAAGCTTTAAACTACGGACACAAGATCTGATGCTAACAATGAAATAACACCATGACATTTTTTTTTTAAATGAAAGTACTTACTGCCATATTCCTTTGATGTTAAAGGGACACTAACCTTTCTAACTGTACGATTTGAATCTTCCCTAGTTGCTATATAGATGCTGGTGACTTTGTTTGTAAAGCAGTTTAGATAAGGGTAACATTAACCAAAATTGTGTTAAAACAATTAAAAAATAATATGGATCTGAGATGTAGGGAAGATATTCTTTGTGCAAGGAAGGGATTATTTGTGTGTCGAGCTCCATATTAAGCGCGGCTACGTGATTGCAGTTTGACCTCTCTTTCTTTTTTCTATTAGCACCTGCTGAGTTCAAATGAATTGGCTGGAAATACAACTAAGGCATTCACTCGCCTCCTTGTAGATGAAGGGATGCTTTCTGGATATTGCGGGTTCTATAGATAATTGAACTCCTAATGAATGGCTCAGTGAATAATGTCACAATTATATATTTTAAGCAGTGTTTGCCGAGTAGCGAGGATGTGAAACAGAGCCGATATCCACTCCGAATATCTCGTGCGTAGGATTCCCAGGTTCCGCATA
Source organism: Xenopus petersii (assembly GCA_038501925.1). NCBI lineage: Eukaryota > Metazoa > Chordata > Amphibia > Anura > Pipidae > Xenopus > Xenopus petersii. Next base: position 145,244,621 of record CM076682.1, read on the forward strand.
ATAGCTGCTTTTCAGGCAATCCTTCTGCTTTTCTTTCATGTGTTCAGAAATGTGACTTGTATCAATATACACACTGTGTTAATGCGTCAGTAACTGCCAACACAGTAAAAAAAAAATAAGCCACAAGAATATATATCAACACTAAGGGGTTATTTATCAATCTGAATACCCGAACCTCAAATAATTCGTCGTTTTCAGAGCAAAAAAAAACAAACTACGAATTATTCAAGATTTATTAAAGTTCGATGGTCTAAAAACTCAGAATCCGAAACCCCGGCATCTAAAAGCTCTGGAGGTCCTGTATAAGTCAATGGGGAAGGTCCCAGTGGGGCAAATCCACTAACTTCCGGAAATTCGCCAGCGACGGCTTCGCTCACATCGCTACACTTCGCCGGGTGAAAATTCACCAGGACAACGCTAATTTACTAAAAGTTGCATCCAGGGTGTCGAACGTTGGCGAAGTTGCGCTAGCAGTAATTCGGCAAGGAAAGCGAAGTTGCGCTAGCGTTGGCCAATTTGCATACGGCGGGAAGTTAAATTTCAATAGACATATATGTTGTAGCAAATACATTATATTACACAAGTCCAGGGAACCTTAATAAAATAGAGTTGTTATATTGCCCTACACATGAGCCCAGTGTATAGTTTATGTGCCATATAAATGTAGGGGGGAACTTGGGTATCCTAAAATAAATTTACGATCTTTTGCAGCCTATCACCCTGAAAAACTGAAAAGTCGCCAGAGTTTTCTCTATTGCAATTCGCCTGGTCTGAGGTGGCGAAGGCAAGTCTGGCAATAGAGGTAACATTCATTAAAATCCGCATCTTAGTGAATTTGCGTAGTTACGTCCATTCGCCAGAGCGAAGATTTGCCTGCCGTTAGAGTGCGAAGTAGGGTTACAGTCTATCTCCTTCGTTAGCGAATTTACACCAGCGCCTGTTAGTAAATCTGTGATGTCCCGAAATAACATCACGTTAGTCACTTCACCCTTTAGTAAATTTGCCCCAGTGTCTGCACTGATGTCCATACTGATATCAGATGATTTCTGGGATTCGGAGCAAAATACTTGGAAATTCCAAAAAAAAAAAATTTCATTTTTGCGGAAAACTCTGAACAATTCTGAGTTTTCCCCGACCCTATTTTTTCAGACTTTTTTCTTCATAAATAAGTTCCATTCAGGAATTCGGAGTTGCTCTGAGTTGGTATTAGAATACTGAGATAAATTCGGACCTTGATAAATAACCCCCATAATGTGCGCATATCCTGCATTACCATAGTGCTATATCCTACCGACCTATTTTGGTTGGTCCTTTGAATATAATAATCACAGGTATAATATGAATAGATATAATTACATCTTTATAATACACAAAAGCCATGAATATCTTATAAATCATATCCTTATGAACGGTGAGTTCTGATTTCATCAGTTATAAACAGTGAGTTCTGATGTCATTTCTGTCACATGACTCACTGAATCTTGTGTATTATAATAAATAAAGTTCCCCCCAGTTGCAAAATATGAGGATATTAGAAGTTACCTCGGAGTTCCATGAGCTGTATGAAAACACTCGGCCTTCGGCTTCATGTTTTTATATGGTCATAAAACTCCTCAGTAACTTATAATATCCTCATATTTTACAAGATGGGGTACTTTATTCACTATATAATACACAAAAGCCATGAATATCTTGTAAATTATATCCTTATAAACGGCGAGTTCTGATGTCATCAGTTATAAACGGTGAGTTCTGATGTCATTTCTGTCACATGACTCACTGAAACTTGTGTATTATAATAAATAAAGTACCCCCAGTTGCAAAATATGAGGATATTAGAAGTTACCTCGGAGTTTCATGACCAGTATAAAAACACGCGGCCGAATTTCATGAAACTCCTCGGTAACTTATAATATCCTTATATTTTACAAGAGGGGGTACTTTATTCACTATATAAACAACCCACTCTCTCATCAGAATGTCAAAATGTTTCCCTTCTGCTATTTTTAACTCTTTCCTGCCTGACCACACTAGAAGAGATGAAATTTTGGTTAACAGAATGGAAATTCAGCTCTTAAAGTTATGAAAGTTGGCTTTGGCACCCAAGGAAAGGTGATATATGTGCCCCCTAACCCCACAGACCAACTGATGCAGTGTGAGGTGAGACAAGCTAGTAATGAGCTACTCATAAAGGGCACTATAATCTTTTATGTACAATGTTTGCACTGTGGGCAGGTGCCTCTGCTGTCTACCTATAGTTCCACCCCTGGTATAGTAATCATAATCATATGTATAAAACCTAAGCTTTGAGGCTAGTTCATAAATTTCCTAAAAACTTCTAAATTCAGCAAAACGTTGCAGTTTTAAGGTAAAAAAACCAAAACACATATTTACCTATTTTGTATTCCTTAGCATATATAAAATATGGCTTTCTGAGGTCAACTTACTCTTAGGGGCTTTTACTACACGTAAAATGCAAGCATTGTGTTGATTTTGCAGTAACGGAAGTGACAGCCATGACAATTTGTATGCATTATTTTCATTGTGGGGTCTATGCATGCTACATACTGTACTTTGGTTATGCTATAAATCAAACTGTTCAGAAGACTGATATCTGTAGTGGTGCTTTGAAAAAGGTAGTTTACTTATATGGGTCAGGGTGGCAGTAGCTTCAGGGGTCCCCAACGTCAAAAGGCATCTGATATATTCCAGTAATGTGGGTTGTCCATTCAGACACCATTTTGTATGTGGAAAACTAACACAATTCTGAAAACAGATTCACTCATCTCATCTCTAGTTGTGACCCACTTTCTTCTGGTGTTTTAATTAAAGAAGACCTATAAAAAGAAATGACTGCAACATCAGCATCATTTTTTTTTTTGCTCCTTAACTTTTGGTCAGAGGGTATTTGCATATGAAAAATTAGATTTTTTTTTTAAGATCAGCTCTGATGTGATTATACAGCATGTTTAATTCATTTAAAACTGTGCATAAAATCCAAGCGGATAATAGGGAGCTTTCGGAAATCATGCTAGCACACGACTGAGTCGAGCTGCTGAAGACCGAGTGAATTATTTAGAAATCTCTATCACGTAAAATGACCCATTTTCTCTATGATATCCAAAAGCCTATAAACAGATACCTGGGGCGTATAAAAAATGTTCTGATGTGTGAGACACAGACAAAATACTGTATTAGGTTCAGAACATTAGCTGCTATTTCTCCTTCCCAGATGGAGTCTCAGTTGGCATGCGGCAGAACAGAGATATTAAGCTGTCAGGTTAAGGTTATATACATCCACGCAACTGAACATTCTTTAGGGAAGCCAGGTTAAAACGTATCATGGCTTCATCAGCGTACATTGACTTTAACATAATACAAAACAACAGATCACCTGACCTGGTTTTTATCATATCCCCAACAACATGTAGCAATTCAGTGATAACACGTAGAAATACAAAGAGAGAGATTTGACATATGGTACAATGGAAACTTGTACTTCTCCATGGAAAATTGAATATACTAAATATATGAAATTCTACAAACCATAAAATATTTTATCATGCTGTGTAAAATATTTACAGAAAAAATGTTGTAAAAAGCAGTGTAAAATAAATGGACTTATAAACCCCCCCCCCAGATGCCAAATGTTAATTATTATGCTTGTCAATCATCATTTATTCACAACTGGTTTAATTCAGACCTAATTCATTCCTAGTGCCCTCTTCCCTTGCACCTTTATGGTGCACCTCCAATAATTTACAATTGGCCTCTTTTGGGAGATTTTGTAGTAGATGGAAATTTTCCAAAACTAAGTATGCATGGTCTCATATTGTATTCCTTACAGCGCCACCATGCTGCCATGGCACGATTTGGTGCTCTTAGCATAGACACCAAAACACCACCCCTTGGGGATACATTGTAGAACCCTTGACCAAAAAAAAAAAACTATGACACTAATGTAAACAAAGCCTGGCTAAGCTCCTTAGAGGCCCCCTTTATGATGTTAGGGTGCAAATGTGAAGTCTTGTTTAATGATAAAATATTGGAGGATACCACATGTAACCTCTACAGCATCTTTATATCCATCAGGGACCAAATCTATCCTCATGAACCAGTGTTTTGGTTTCTATGCTAAGGGTGCCCATTTAGAATCATGCTTCAGACCTATATCACAAATGGAACAAAGACCTTCTCAGAATACCAAGCTCCAAAAATGTTTCTCATCTGATGTGAGGGTTCCCTATGATGACTGCCACCATCAGGGGAGCACAGGGCGGATAGTTGTGCCAGACCTGGTGGATTTCAAGTTTTAAGGGGGACCTGGCTTCTAGGATTAGCCGGGCCCTCCTTGAGCAGGCATTGAAGCAGGACATCACCAAAGAAGCAGCCAAAGGGAGCCGAAGCCTGAGAAGACAGCCGATGAAGCTGCTGTCGCTGATGAGAACAAATAAGATCAGTCATTGAGGAGGGAGAAGACTGAACTTTAAAGACAAGTTCCAGTGAATATCAATGGTCTGCCCACCAATGTTTTTTTTTTACTTTTATGGAAGTCCTAACCACCAAGAGGGCTCCCTGGCCACCAATATTTTTTCTAATTTGCTGGGGGGGGGACTGGCCACCAATTTTTTATTTTACTTGTGGGAGGGGGGCCTGACCACCAATGTTTTTTTTTAACTCTTAGGGGGCATCCTGGCTACTAATGTTTGTTTTTTTTTAACTTGTGTAGGGGACACTAACTACCAGTAGTTATTTACCAAGGGCTTACACCAAATGGTTCTTATTTGTATATTTGTTTATTAGAAATGCAAATTTTAAAACAAGTGTAATTTAGGTTAGCGTAGGTACCTGCTTAAAGAGTCTACCTTGACATGGTGGCAGGCTTAATGATCCTTTGGCCAAAAGTGTTATTAATGTTTTTAGTGCTCTTTTCTGTGGTAGGGGGGGCAGGAGAGGCCCAAAAAATTTTGTCGTATGGGGCCCTGTGATTTCTGATGGTGGCCCTGTCTGTGATGCACAGAGTAATGGACAAAGGGAACCTGCACAAAGAAAGAAAGCAAGAGTATGTGATGTGTGGGCCAGTTACTGAAGAAGCTATTGGAATGGTTTCTCTGTATTTCTAATTTTTTTCAGTGAATAGGAATTTACTGATAAAATGTAGAAATACAGACAGAGATTTGAACGCAATGTGCAGCTTTCATGTCCTCTTACAGTGCGGTTTATCTGTGGGAAGATTCATCCAAATTGGCATTCTTCTGTTGGGTTGGGCGCTGGTTAATTTTGCCATGTTTTTAATACAGGACAGATAAAGGGATGTTCTGAGCTGACCTTAAAAAACAACCTGGTTGGTGATTTATTTTGTATTGCTTTTTTCTCTGTCATGCTATTATTCTATATCACATTCCCTTGCTCCAGCTCTCCAAACTGCTATCTTGGTGTTTGGTTGATGTATCCTGGCAGCAGGGTTACCAGGTTGGTGGGTTTCCAGCCAAATTGGGCTATTAATTTAAAAAGTTTGAAAGTACAAACTAGCCAAGGTACGAATTTGGGCTACTTTTTGGGCCTTTGGCTGGTTTTTACTTTTTTTCTAGCCCTAATGTGCCAAGCCTGCGTCTCCCAGAGCATGTTGGTTAATGTTAGTATTTGTTTAACAATTTGCCGGCTGCTAAGTTTAATGTAAGACTACAATACCCAGCATGCAATGGGATTGTCTTGTGTAGAAGTCGGGAGTTACTAGATTTTGGGCTTTGTACCCCAGTCTCCAGTCACTCTTAAGCATTCTCTCGTTTTCCTGTGACTTTCCTCAATTTCAGACAATTTTGGGGCAAAAATCTGCTGTCTAGAAGTTGAGCTGTTTTACCAATATTTATTGAAATTGTATATGAATTATTTCCTCATGGGGCCCCTATACCTCCTGAGCCCCCCTCTGTATTTAGGCCCCTGCTGAAGGGGGCAAATCTTTCCCATTTTGCTTCATGTAAAAATGTCCAAAATAAAGTGAAAAAGGTGTATTTTCACATCTATTCATTTATTTTTAAGACTTTTTTTCACTGCATATATTGTGCTATTTTTGGGCTACTTTTGATGTGCCTCTTGGCTAGTTTTCAGCTCGTTTTGTAGCTGACTTTGGCTGGTTTTGAAAATTAGACCCTTGCAACCCTGCCTGGCAACCAGGTGTTTACTGAAATATCAGAAGAAAACTTGAAAAAGAGAGTCCAGCGCACACAACAAATTCTACTGCAGTTTTCCCAACCAGTGGCTTGTGAGCAACATGTTAATCCCCAACCCCTTGGATGTTGCTCCCAGTGGCCTCAAAGCAGCTGATTATTTTTGAATTCCAGGCTTGGAGGCAAGATTTAGTTGTATAAAAACTAGATGTACTGCCAAACAGAGTCTCCTGTAGGCTGCCAGTCCACATAGGGGCTACCAAATGGCCAATCACAGCCCTTATTTGGCACCCCAGGAACTTGTTTCATGCTTGTGTTGCTCCCCAGCTCTCTTTACATCTGAATGTTGCTCACGGGTAAAAAAGGTTCGTACTCGTTACTAGGACTCGTAGTCATTACTACTGGTCAAATTCAGCTCATGGGAAAAAAAGTTTGGGGACCCCTGTCCTAACTAGTTCAGTGGTCCAGGGAAAACTATCCAGTGCAGGGCCCCCAATATTGGCTGAGAAGTCCATAAACAGATTAATCTGCATGTGTTGATGCACCAGCCAACAGGAAATATCATCATGGGCCAGGCACCATGACAATATACTTGCAATCATCAACACAGGGTCCCCCCTGTCCTACTGAAGTACAGGCTCCCTGTCTGTTCTGATAAACGACAATCAGAATTCCATGGTTATGTTTGGCTGGTTCAAGAAATAAAATGTACACAGTATCCCTGCATAAGCATTAACAACAGAGATCCTACGTTGTATTTCATTTCAGCATAGCCATCAACACATCATCCAGGCAAGTGAAAATACGAGCAGCTCTGTGTTTATGCTTTTATGAACGAAGAAATAATTTAAGGCGCTGAATCTGCTCAACTTCTGTCCCCATAGATTCCCTTGTCAGAACGCTATGACCTTTGTAGGTTCAATATTTCAACATAAACCATGTGAAAATCCCTTTATGAGAGAGGGCTAGACTAGGTGTTGCATCATTGCAGCTATAAGCACTTGTGCAAAGGCGGCAGCAGTGGTCACAAACCGATATCTGATGCAAATGGCCTTGCTGTCATTTTCCCATGGAACACTAATCATGTTTTTACTCACCTCCCATCACTGATAACAAGGGAGGGAAGCATTTTTATGGGGTATCTTGACATGTATTGCCTTCCGAAAAGCGTCAGGTGATGTTGGTTGGTGACCTGTTGCAATAAACCACCTTCTTCTTTTTACCGGAGTGCCGCCTTTCCATCCTTTTGTATAAATAAATCACAAACCACAGATAATATAAAATGAACCCCAATTACAAATTACAAGTTATGACTCAGTTACATTAAGTAGGAGAAATAGATCAGTTCCATTGTGAAGGGCTGGCTTTTTTTAAAAGCACATGTCCAGGCACAATGAACTGAGATGTCGCCTACACACCAATATAACTAAAAAAAATACACAGTGTGATTTACTAATAAAAAATATTCCATAAAAATCAGAACATAATCCCTTTAAGTTCTCAGTTTGACCTGAATGGCCATGGCAGACAAAAGAAACCTGGCTCCTGTGCATACAGACAGCGACCCTTCTTCCAAGGCAAACTCACCCCAATACAAACAAAAACTACGCAGTATTTATATCAGAATAAGAGGGTTCTCTTATAAATGGGGAAGAAAATGACATTAATCAGGCATGTTTAATTTGTGGTCCCTAAACCAACATCCCTGATATACAGTATATACTGAAACTGTTCGTTTGTGCTCATACTTACCTGTTTCCCTCTTGTGCTGGGGGCTAGATCTGATCCCTACCATAAAAACTAGCCCTGTTAGAATGAATGCTAATAATGCAATACTTACTCAAAAGTGGCATGGCAATTTTATTTTCTGTAGTATTGTTTCCACCCCAAGTTGCTATTTGCAGTGCTGCTGTGTATTTATACTATGAAGCCAATTGGTGGAATAAAAACAGCATTAAAGGGATACTGTCATGGGAAAAAAAATTTTTTTCAAAATGAATCAGTTAATAGTGCTGCTCCAGCAGAATTCTGCACTGAAATCCATTTCTCAAAAGAGCAAAAAGATTTTTTTTATATTGAATTTTGAAATCTGACATGGGGCTAGACATTTTGTCAATTTCCCAGCTGCCCCATGTCATGTGACTTGTGCCTGCACTTCAGGAGAGAAATGCTTTCTGGCAGGCTGCTGTTTCTCCTTCTCAATGTAACTGAATGTGTCTCAGTGGGACATGGGTTTTTACTATTGAGTGTTGTTCTTAGATGTACCAGGCAGCTGTTATCTTGTGTTAGGGAGCTGTTATCTGGTTACCTTCCCATTGTTCTGTTATTTGGCTGCTGGGGGGGGGGGGGGGAAAGGGAGGGGGTGATAATCACTCCAACTTGCAGTAAAGAGTGATTGAAGTTTATCAGAGCACAAGTCACATGACATGGGGCAGCTGGGAAATTGACAAAATGTCTAGCCCAAGTCAGATTTCAAAATTGAATATAAAAAAATCTGTTTGCTCTTTTGAGAAATGGATTTCAGTGCAGATTTCTGCTGGAGCAGCACTATTAACTGATTCATTTTGAAAAAAAAATTTCCCCCATGACAGTATCCCTTTAAAAGTCACGTGTATTTAGTGAACTAAATGGCATAAAATATGCAAGGCCGATTTCTATCAGGTTTACATGGCTTAGTTCCCTTTCACCTCAATGGGCTTTTTGTCCACTGACATGTAAATTGTAGTATTAAATGTGTTGTAAGTCCGGTGTTTTCATTCTTATAAACACGCTTACCTGGGCTTTTGTATACAGAATTCATTATACACCATATTCTGAATTTTTTCGGTGTAATACAATATAACTCCTTAATGTATTTGTGACACTGTCTCTGTGATTTCAGGTCTTGTAGAACAACCCATAACTAATAACTCATTTCTGCCCCTATAAAACCAAAGAACGATCTTTGAAGCTGTCCAGCAAGTCATGGAGGGGGGACTAATTTCCTTCTTGCTTGTGGAATCAAACTGTTTCTTGCAGGCAAAAGAGAACAAGATAATTCAAGACCACCTAGGAAGCCGTGAGCTTTGATCTGCAGCATAACCATTCCCTCACTTCCGAGGCGGAATCCAAACAGAGCGCTCCTATGGGGATATTTTGTGTGTGCTTTTTTGTGAATCCATGAAAACTACTGCTCATGCCAAGAAAACTACACGGGCTTAGTTTGCTCTGCAAGATATTTATTCTAACAAATATCAACAGCAAGATAGCAGGGTAGAGCTTTACAAACACATACGCACCTTTATAAATATTTATGTGAAGTCGGTGAGAAATTCAGCCTACAATTCACTTTTCATTTGATGAGACAGTGGCATTGTTGACATTTTTGCAAGTGGTCTTCAATTTGTAACAAACAAGGGAAAGTTGTGCTCACCACTAATTTTTAAAACCATAAGTGCAATGAGGCTGTGACCACAAAATACATATAGACAAATACAAGAGTCCTCTGCACTCAACCCATTATCAATATATTTAAGACAGAGACATTTTGTGCATACTGCTACTGAAAAATGCCTTACCCTTTAAACAAAACAGGGATCGTTTGTCCATATATTGCAATATATTTAAAGGGATACTGTCGTGGGATCACCTGACTATAGCTGGGAAGGGTGTGAGCTACAACATGGAGCTGGTCACTAATAAAAGGGCAGCCAAGTTTGGGAGATTTACTTTGAAAGCAGCAAGTAAGTTGCAGGTAAAACCTAGTCCCTTTGTAAAATGTATAATGAAGCAATAGAATTCTTAATGAATCAGATGAATATTTAGGGGCCGATTCACGAAGGGTCGAATTTCGAAGTTAAAAATACTTCGAAATTCGACCCTCGAATTGAAATCCTTCGACTTCGAATATCGAAGTCGAAGGATTTAGCGCAAATCCTGCGATCGAACGATCGAAGGATTTTTCGTTCGATCGAACGATTAAATCCTTCGAATCGAACGATTCGAAGGATTTTAATCAAACGATCGAAGGAAAATCCTTCGATCAAAAAAAGGTTAGCAAGCCTATGGGGACCTTCCCCATAGGCTAACATTGACTTCGGTAGCTTTTATCTGCCGAAGTAGGGGGTCGAAGTTTTTTTTAAAGGGCAAGTACTTCGACTATCGAATGGTCGAATAGTCGAACGATTTTTACTTCGAATCGTTCGATTTCGTTCGACTTCGATCGAATTCGATCGAATTTAACCAATTCGATGGTCGAAGTACCCAAAAAATACTTCGAAATTCGAAGTATTTTTCATTCGAACCCTTCACTCGAGCTGAGTGAATCGGCCCCTAAGCGTAGGACTGGCCAGATATGGGATGACTTTGACGTAGTTGGCCAGCTTAAATATATTGCAATATATGGACAAACAATCCCTGTTTTGTTTAAAGGGTAAGGCATTTTTTAATAGCAGTATGCACAAAGTGTCTCTGTCTTAAATATATTGATAATGGGTTGAGTGCAGAGGAATCTTGTATTTGTTTATAGGTCTTCAATTTCTGTTCTCAGAATGGTCCCTGCTTACAGACTACACCTATATGGAAACATTGGCAGCCAACTATAGTCTTAGGGGTGTCCCGAATTCAAATCAGCACACACCCAGTGTCTTAACTCCCTTGTCTTGAGTCCCCCTCAGCTCCACAGCTTGGGAAGCTCTTCCTTTGTATATAAAGGTACAGTATTTCTTCTTTGGTGCCTTGGAAGGAATGGGTTACTGCTGACATTTCCTGTGTTATTCCCTGCGCTCTTGCTTCCCTGTAATTGCTTTCTTGATGTTAAACATTCCCAGGCTCCTATAACCTTGTAGCCTTCCAGCACTCGCCAAGTCTGTCCCAGGTGATCATGTGGGCGAACCTCCTGTTTTTATGGATACAATCTCTCCTTCTTCCTGTCTAGGCAAAGCTCAGAATGTATTCCACTACACTGCAATCTTAAAATAAATATTATTTAGCACTGTATAAGGTAATGGAAGGCATGGTGACGGGTTTTAGCGTTTATAAAGGATGAATAATCAGTCTGCACCGTGAGTATGTAATCAGCCGCTGCAATGGTGAATTTAATTTCCTTTCTATATAAACACTGATATAATTTATCTTATATCGTTTTATTAACTAATTACATCTACAGATGAAGAACTACAGCTATACAGCTGTGACTGACCAGAACTGTCACTTAGTCGATGGCTGAGGGTGAAATGTGGTATAATATTTTCTATAATAATAGAAAAATGTATAGGGGACTGTGACTGTGGGATAGCAGGTATAGTTGGGAGAGATGGTGCCTATAGTAACAGTGGGATAATAGTCTCTGGGAAGGGAGTGTGACTGTGGGATAGCAGGTATAGTAGGGAGAGATGGTGCCTATAGTAACAGTCTGATAATAGTCTCTGGGAAGGGAGTGTGACTGTGGTATAGCAGGTATAGTATGGAGAGATGGTGCCTATAGTAACAGTCTGATAATAGTCTCTGGGAAGGGAGTGTGACTGTGGGATAGCAGGTATAGTAGGGAGAGATGGTGCCTATAGTAACAGTGGATAATAGTCTCTGGGAAGGGAATGTGGCTGTGGGATAGCAGGTATAGTAGGGAGAGATGGTGCCTATAGTAACAGTGGATAATAGTCTCTGGGAAGGGAATGTGGCTGTGGGATAGCAGGTATAGTAGGGAGAGATGGTGCCTATAGTAACAGTGGGATAATAGTCTCTGGGAAGGGAGTGTGACTGTGGTATAGCAGGTATAGTAGGCAGAGATGGTGCCTATAGTAACCGTCTGATAATAGTCTCTGGGAAGGGAGTGTGACTGTGGGATAGCAGGTATAGTAGGGAGAGATGGTGCCTATAGTAACAGTGGATAATAGTCTCTGGGAAGGGAGTGTGACTGTGGGATAGCAGGTATAGTAGGGAGAGATGGTGCCTATAGTAACAGTGGATAATAGTCTCTGGGAAGGGATTGTGACTGTGGGATAGCAGGTATAGTTGGGAGAGATGGTGCCTATAGTAACAGTGGGATAATAGTCTCTGGGAAGGGAGTGTGACTGTGGGATAGCAGGTATAGTAGGGAGAGATGGTGCCTATAGTAACAGTCTGATAATAGTCTCTGGGAAGGGAGTGTGACTGTGGTATAGCAGGTATAGTAGGGAGAGATGGTGCCTATAGTAACAGTGGATAATAGTCTCTGGGAAGGGAGTGTGACTGTGGGATAGCAGGTATAGTAGGGAGAGATGGTGCCTATAGTAACAGTGGATAATAGTCTCTGGGAAGGGAATGTGGCTGTGGGATAGCAGGTATAGTAGGGAGAGATGGTGCCTATAGTAACAGTGGATAATAGTCTCTGGCAAGGGAATGTGGCTGTGGGATAGCAGGTATAGTAGGGAGAGATGGTGCCTATAGTAACAGTGGGATAATAGTCTCTGGGAAGGGAGTGTGACTGTGGTATAGCAGGTATAGTAGGCAGAGATGGTGCCTATAGTAACCGTCTGATAATAGTCTCTGGGAAGGGAGTGTGACTGTGGGATAGCAGGTATAGTAGGGAGAGATGGTGCCTATAGTAACAGTGGATAATAGTCTCTGGGAAGGGAGTGTGACTGTGGGATAGCAGGTATAGTAGGGAGAGATGGTGTATATAGTAACAGTGGGATAATAGTCTCTGGGAAGGGAGTGTGACTGTGGGATAGCAGGTATAGTAGGGAGAGATGGTGCCTATAGTAACAGTGGGATAATAGTCTCTGGGAAGGGAGTGTGACTGTGGTATAGCAGGTATAGTAGGCAGAGATGGTGCCTGTAGTAACCGTCTGATAATAGTCTCTGGGAAGGGAGTGTGACTGTGGGATAGCAGGTATAGTAGGGAGAGATGGTGCCTATAGTAACAGTGGATAATAGTCTCTGGGAAGGGAGTGTGACTGTGGGATAGCAGGTATAGTAGGGAGAGATGGTGTATATAGTAACAGTGGGATAATAGTCTCTGGGAAGGGAGTGTGACTGTGGGATAGCAGGTATAGTAGGGAGAGATGGTGCCTATAGTAACAGTCTGATAATAGTCTCTGGGAAGGGAGTGTGACTGTGGTATAGCAGGTATAGTAGGGAGAGATGGTGCCTATAGTAACAGTGGATAATAGTCTCTGGGAAGGGAGTGTGACTGTGGGATAGCAGGTATAGTAGGGAGAGATGGTGCCTATAGTAACAGTGGATAATAGTCTCTGGGAAGGGAATGTGGCTGTGGGATAGCAGGTATAGTAGGGAGAGATGGTGCCTATAGTAACAGTGGATAATAGTCTCTGGCAAGGGAATGTGGCTGTGGGATAGCAGGTATAGTAGGGAGAGATGGTGCCTATAGTAACAGTGGGATAATAGTCTCTGGGAAGGGAGTGTGACTGTGGTATAGCAGGTATAGTAGGCAGAGATGGTGCCTATAGTAACCGTCTGATAATAGTCTCTGGGAAGGGAGTGTGACTGTGGGATAGCAGGTATAGTAGGGAGAGATGGTGCCTATAGTAACAGTGGATAATAGTCTCTGGGAAGGGAGTGTGACTGTGGGATAGCAGGTATAGTAGGGAGAGATGGTGTATATAGTAACAGTGGGATAATAGTCTCTGGGAAGGGAGTGTGACTGTGGGATAGCAGGTATAGTAGGGAGAGATGGTGCCTATAGTAACAGTGGGATAATAGTCTCTGGGAAGGGAGTGTGACTGTGGTATAGCAGGTATAGTAGGCAGAGATGGTGCCTGTAGTAACCGTCTGATAATAGTCTCTGGGAAGGGAGTGTGACTGTGGGATAGCAGGTATAGTAGGGAGAGATGGTGCCTATAGTAACAGTGGATAATAGTCTCTGGGAAGGGAGTGTGACTGTGGGATAGCAGGTATAGTAGGGAGAGATGGTGTATATAGTAACAGTGGGATAATAGTCTCTGGGAAGGGAGTGTGACTGTGGGATAGCAGGTATAGTAGGGAGAGATGGTGCCTATAGTAACAGTGGATATTAGTCTCTGGGAAGGGACAGTGACTGTGGGATAGCAGGTATAGTAGGGAGAGATGGTGTATATAGTAACAGTGGATAATAGTCTCTGGGAAGGGAGTGTGACTGTGGGATAGCAGGTATAGTAGGGAGAGATGGTGCCTATAGTAACAGTGGATAATAATCTCTGGGAAGGGAGTGTGACTGTGGGATAGCAGGTATAGTAGGGAGAGATGGTGCCTATAGTAACAGTCTGATAATAGTCTCTGGGAAGGGAGTGTGACTGTGGGATAGCAGGTATAGTAGGGAGAGATGGTGCCTATAGTAACAGTGGGATAATAGTCTCTGGGAAGGGAGTGTGACTGTGGGATAGCAGGTATAGTAGGGAGAGATGGTGTATATAGTAACAGTGGGATAATAGTCTCTGGGAAGGGAGTGTGACTGTGGGATAGCAGGTATAGTAGGGAGAGATGGTGCCTATAGTAACAGTGGATATTAGTCTCTGGGAAGGGACAGTGACTGTGGGATAGCAGGTATAGTAGGGAGAGATGGTGTATATAGTAACAGTGGATAATAGTCTCTGGGAAGGGAGTGTGACTGTGGGATAGCAGGTATAGTAGGGAGAGATGGTGCCTATAGTAACAGTGGATAATAATCTCTGGGAAGGGAGTGTGACTGTGGGATAGCAGGTATAGTAGGGAGAGATGGTGCCTATAGTAACAGTCTGATAATAGTCTCTGGGAAGGGAGTGTGACTGTGGGATAGCAGGTATAGTAGGGAGAGATGGTGCCTATAGTAACAGTGAGTATAATAGTCTCTGAGAAGGACAGTGGGTGTAGGGTAGCAGGTACAAGTGAGAAATGGCACCAGTAAAAATATAAGTTTTTCCTTACCCATGGTCTGTCAACAACAGCTAAAGGGCCAAAGGTTGTCTGGTACAACTTTTATTATAGAGGGCCCTGCAAAGTCTGATTTAAAGTAAGTCTTGTCTTTAATATCTTGTAATTCTCCATGTTTCATTTTACCCATATATTTTCCTATATTGATGCATTAGATGTGATGCGGCACGTAGGAGCCATTATCTTACATACCATGCTTGGTTGCCATGCCAAGATCATTACAAGGGAGGCAGTGGACTATTAAGCCTTTCATTTATATGATTTTCATAATCCATCACTGCGACGAGAAAGCTAATAATTCTGAAATAGTAATGTAGACCTGTTTTTCATTGCTTACACCACTGTACAGACCCATCATACTCAGGAGAACAATTTATGCTTTGAGAACTAAAATATTTTATCATAGAGTCAGAACAAAATACCAGATTTTTGCCTTCTTTTCAGAGCAATTTGGAACCTCATGAGAAACCTCAAATCCTTGGTTTTGCAATGAAATAAAATAATATTTTGGCATGCTAAAAATTCCCTGGTTTCTGTTTTTATTCCAGTTGTGTCAGCTAATAGTCATCATTTTTCCTCCCCTCCTATGGGAATGACTAACATGTGATAGTATCTCAGCCATAGCCTCCTAAGTAGGACCAAAGCTCTTTCTTAATCACAAGTGACACTGAGAGGAATCAATCCTCCATGTTGTTTTATTGGGAACTCTGCCAGTTTCTCAAGCTTCAAGGTTTGGTTATATTTTAAGAACTTCCATTTGGCCCATCAATATCCCCAAAGAGGCTAAAAATAAGACTTTGATGTAATAACCATGGAACACAGACAAAGGTGCTTCCATTATCCATCTGCCAAGTCCAGTTAAGACCACGCAAAACATATATTTTAGCTGATTTTTTTTTTCATGTTTCTTGAGCCTTCCGTTCATATGAATGCATGTGAATACACATTCTCTACAACAGGGGTCCCCAAACATTTCTATTCGTGAGCCACATTCAAATGTAAAAAAAGATTGGAGAGCAACACAATGCAAAAAGTGTACTGTGTACTGGCAGCCATCAGGAGGCTCTGTTTGGCAGTATACATAGTTTTTATGCAACTAAACTTGCCTTTAAGGCAGAAATTAAAAAAATGAGCTCCTGCTTTGAGGCCACTGGGAGCAACATCCAAGGGATTGATGAGCCACTGGTTTTGGATCATTGTTCTACTATATTTTCCATAAATCACATCATCAATAAAAACATGAATGCTCATTTATACATACTTTATCTACAACTAAGTGAAGTACTTCCCAAATAATTATTATTTTACTATGTAGAGCCCTGACAAATTTAAGTAGGACCAGGGGTGTAACTACAGAGGAAACAGACCCTGCACCTGCAGGGGGGGCCAGGAGATATATCGGCCCCATGAGGAAATAATTCATATACAATTTCAATAAATATTGGTAAAACAGGTCAACCTCTAGACATTGGGTCCTGAAAAATAATTTGCTATGGGGCCCAGTGATGTCTAGTTATGCCACTGAGCAGGATTTTGCAAAAAATGTTTCTTCCGTGCCGCACAAGCAAGAAATAATTCCTTGGGGATGCCAAATAAGGGCTGTCATTGGCTTATTAGTGGCACTAGGTGGACTGATAGTCTGCAGGAGGCTCTGTTGGAGTAAACTTGAGTCTTTATGCCTCCAAAACTTGAAAAGCCAGGAATTTCAAAACGGGCACTTACTATGGGGCCACTGGGAACAACATCAATGGGAGTGGAGAGCAACAGGTTGCTCAAGAGCAATTGGTTGGGGATCACTGCACTACAGTGAATTTAATCAGGAGCTAACAAACCTGTAAAGGACATAGAAGTTCCTGACACATGGTGTGCAAGTTAGAAGCACACTCAGGGCCCTTGCACTGCAAAAGAGTAGTGCTAATAGCTGAAACACCATGCATCCCCCATAATAACCACTTAAAATATCTACATATTGTCCAATTTGGCTCGCTTGCTGTCAAATTCAATTATTTAAAGGCGCCCTGTCCGTTTTTTCATTGCCCAACGTAAGTCTATTGTGAGATCGTTCCTGGGTGCGCTTATTGTCTGGTTTCCTGTTCTTGACCCTTGACTGTCCCTTACCTCTGCTGATTCACTGCCTGTACTGCCCTTAGCCTGCTACTAACTATTCTTCCGGATCCTGACTTTTTACTACCATTACTGATTGGTTTGACCCCGGCCTATGTCCTTGACTATGCTTCTGGTTCCTGATTCCGTTATGCACCGTCTGATTGGTATTGAAGCCGGTCTGTTCCATAACTAATAATACTCTTTCTCTGTCCTTCCAAACACATGTTCAGGTTCCTTTGCCTGCCCAGAACCCTTGCCTTGGTTCTCTCACTATAACATTCAAAAACCTCAAAGAAAAACATTAAAGCCAATTGAAGACTGTCTTAGAATACCATTACCTTTATCAGACTAATTCCAAGGTTAACTACACCTTGCAGCAGTGCTTTGTATGCAGTTTACCTGCACAACAGACTATGTTAGCCCACATCTTCAGTATACTGGTGTTGGCATATTTCCTAGTTTACATGAGCCAATACATGAACCCCTTTTGGAGGATCACATAGATTCATGTATACTAGAAAATATGCAAGCACCAGTGTAGCGATAATGTTATTAAATTCTAAGTAAATAAGTGCATGAAGCACTACTGTCCTTCACCGGACTATACATATTGCTTTTTAGTATAAAATGGCAAGAACGTTCTTATTTGATGTTAATGCCTCATTAATGAATCTCTGTGTTTGCTAAAGAGAAGCTCTGCTCTAGTTGCTAATTAATGAAACCTGGAGTGATAATCATTACCATTTGCAAGCTGACTAGCCTATGGCTATTTCAGCACTCAAAGTCATCACTCATTATTTACTGTTTGGGATAATATTTTTGCCTGATAAATGTAACCAGTGTATTGGACTATGGTCTTAAATATATTTTTATTTGAAAAGGTTTTTATTGCATTGCTTATTATTTTAAGGTTCCATATCCATCTATCTTTTAATACATTTAGCTATATTAGCACAATATAAGCACAAATTGAGATGGACAGGGCTACCCTCCACATGCTGCAATTGACACCTACTGGTGCAACCTGTGTGCTATTGTCTGGTATATGTATTGTGATTGGAGGCTATCTACTAAAAGCAAACACTTGCTGTAACTTTCAAACCCATAGGCAGGAAAAACATGGTACTTTGTGGGTCCTATAAGCAGCATACATGGCACCAAAAGGCTCCAACTGCTCACACTTCAAAGTACCTACATGCGTGGATCTGTAGGGCCCTGGAAACCCCAAACACTCTACGTAGTAACATAATAAGTTAGGGTAAAAAAGACACGTCCATTGAGTTGAAAATGTTATGTCAATATAAACTGCTAGTTGATCCAGAGGAAGGCAAAAAACCCCTTTCTGAAGCCTCTCCAATTTGTCTTAGAGGGGAAAAAAATTCTTCCTGACTCCATGATGGCAGTCGGACCAGTCCCTGGATCAACTTGTACTAAGAGCTGTTTTCAATAACCCTGTATTTTCTCACTTGCTCAAAAGTCATCCAACCCGTTCTTGAAGCTATCTAATATATGTGCCAGTACATACTCATTCAGGGAGAGAATTTCACAACTTCACAGTTCTCACTGTATAAAGGATATTAACAAAGAACCTCCTTTCTTCTAATCGGAAGAAAGGATACAACTCTGGCCGTATCCCGATATGTATAGGGCACATACTACTCTGTCTGGAAGGAAAAGGCTTCCTGTTTTTTTTTTATAACCTACTGATGTTTGCGGCAAAAGTGGAATCAACCTGTAATTTGATAATCCACAAATTTACAGGTATGGGACCTGTTATCCAGAATGTTCGGTACCTGGGATTTTCCAGATGATGGATCTTTCCGTAATTTGGATATTCATACCTTAAGTCTACTAGAAAACCGTGTAAACATTAAACAAACCTAAAAGGCTAGTTTTGCTTCCAATAAGGATTAATTATATCTTAGTTGGGATCAAGTACAAGGTACTGTTTTATTATTACAGAGAAGTGGGAAATCAATTTTTAAAAAGTTGGATTACTTGGATAAAATGGAGTCTATGGGAGACAGCCTTTTCCTAATTCAGAGGTTTATGGATCACGGGTTTCCGGATAATGGATCATATACCTGTACTAAGGGGCCCACACATGATCCTATTCACTTAGTTCTTCTTCTAGACTTAAGAAAAACAGAAATCCTAGCCCTACTGTTGTTCGATGGTCAAGGCCATAAGCAAGTGTAGTGTTGGCACTCTCTGTCCTGGACAATTTGGGTACAAAGAACATTATGGAGAGAGGGCTCTTTTTAACAGAAGAGGAGCTGACAACTGACAAAAAGAACAAAGGTGGGTTGCCTACCAAATAAATACCCCCCCATTATAGGTTTTCTTTGTGTGATATATACCCCCCAAACTGAAATGATCATTGCGTACAGAGAGAACTGATCACTTGCTTCTGCTATCCACAAAAACCCAAGTCTATAAAAGAAAATCTTCCAAACCTCCAGCCTACACACTCTGAATTATTTATACCGAAGCCTCTGTCTGATTCCTCCAGAGTTCTGAGTGTGAGTCACACAGTATTCACAAAAAAATAGCAATCTTTTACCAGACTTGAGGCTCTTCATCAACTACAGCAACATATGCTGGAGTGCTAACGTTCTGTACCCTGGTGTCAGATGGTCCCCAAACTGGAGAGACTGCCAATACTCCTGTAAATTAGGTGACGACTTGGCACAGATATCTACTTGTCACAGGTCTCCAAACAATATGTACCACATTGTCTGCAACAGGAGCACTGGATAAATATTCCATAAGGAAATCCGAGTGTTATTATTTAGATTTCAAGCAGATGAGAATAAAGGATTGTCTCCTGTGCACTGAGGATATTTGCCCCCCCCCAACTAAAGGGAAAGTAATTATATAAAAGTGTAACATATACATGTATGGGACCTATTATCCAGAATGCACGGGATATGTCGTTTTCTGGATAAGGGTCTTTCCGCAATTTGGATCTCCATTGCCCCCATTATGGATTAATTATGTCTAGTACAAGGTTCTGTTTTGTTACAGAGAAAAACAGGATGTCCTCTGTTTCCCTATATTTATGCCTTATAAGGCTTAAAAACTGTGCCATACTCAGCCTGCCCTATGCTCCCTGTATGTGCCATACTCTGCCTGCCCTATGCTCCCTGTGCGTGCCATACTCTGCCTGTCCTATGTTTCCTGTGTGTTCCATACTCTACCTGCCCTATGCTCCCTGTGTGTGTTCCATACTCTGCCTGCCCTATGCTCCCTGTGTGTGTTCCATACTCTGCCTGCCCTATGCTCCCCGTGTGTTCCATACATTGCCTGCCCTATGCTCCCTGTGTCTTCCATACTTTGCCTGCCCTATGCTCCCTGTGTGTGCCATACTCTGCCTGCCCTATGCTCCCTGTGTATTCCATACTCTGCCTGTCCTATGCTCCCTGTGTGTGCCATACTCTGTCTGTCCTATGCTCCCTGTGTGTGCCATACTCTGCCTCTATGCACCCTGTATGTATCATACTCTGCCTGTCCTATGCTCTCTGGGTGCCTGTCCTATGCTCTCTGCCTGCCTTATGCTGCCTGTGTGACCTGAACCTGGTAGTGTATGTTCTGGGGGTTTGTTAGCATTTGGAAATTGCTTAGGGGCCACTAAGGTGTTTAATCATGTGCTGGGGTGTACTGTGTTATGGTCTATGTTGTCCTGTTGGCCTAATAACTGTTTTAAATAACGTTACTCAAAATAATGTTGTTAAATATTGTTACAAACATCCACTGGTATAAATAAATGGAATGGAACTAATGTGCTGGGACATTGTTTCTCTTTAAATACCTCGGTCATGCCCAGCCAGCTGACTGTTTGCAATGCATTTACTTTTATCTGCTGAATATATATGATCAATACAGAGTCAGTTGTGCTCAGTACATGCGTTAAAAGCCCAGTATTGCTATTCACAGATGTGGGGAAATTCCTGCCTTTTGAAGCATACGGAGCTCACCTCACTGAGTCATGTTACCTTATAGGGTCATGGAACTCTGTTTAGGATTCTTTATATGCTTCATAAATTTTCAGGAGCCTCGTGCTTTCATACAGGTCACAGGATTCCAAGGTAACATCTACTCTCAGGGATATTCACCTTCCAGACCTCTAGCTGTCACAGGGTAAGGCAGAAATGGTATTTTCCCTAAGCCCCAGCAACAGAGTAGGGACCCTTAAGTGGCAAAATGTTGCAAAAGTAAGAAATATTAAATTTGGTTACAAGTGTTGCATATTTACAGGGATGTCCAGCCTATGTCTCTCCAGTTTTTGCAGGGGTCGCAGATTGGACATACATTGTTTTCTCCTAATTTATGCCCCTTACCTTTAGGACACACTCTTATTTCAGCCCCGCAAGCGGTCATAATATAGCAACTGCTGGAGACCTGTAAGTTGGGTATGCCTGCCTTGTTTAATTATAAATATAATTCGAGGATACCTAGTCCCCTTACAATACAAGTGATAAAAGGGAGCTGCAGTCCATACAAAACAAAAAATTAAAAAACGAAGACCGTTTTTTTCAGAATAACACACTCTACATGACATTGAAAGGCTCACTATACCATCATTTTTATTTTCCCTATGTTTATGGGGAAAATTGAAAAAAAATAAAATAAATGTAATATATAATTGGCTGGTCGTCCCAGTGCATCCTTGGGAGAGAGGGTGTGCCTGACTTTGGAGCCTTTTGTACATCGTCTTGGACAGAGTCTAACAGGGACACCTGGAACATCCAGCCAGAACCAGTTTGTGTGAGACTGTCCAAGCTGTTAGACTGTCCAAGTCTGTAGATGTATAGAGAGAGCCCTCTCTGTCCTTGCCAAGCTGCTAGAGACTCAAGAGGAGAAAAGTGCCACTGATGAGATTGATCCTGCTGCAGAGCTGCATACCTCCCAACTGTCCCGTTTTGATTGGGACAGTCCCTCTTTTGACAGCTCAATACAGAGTCCTGCATTTGTATTGGAAAGTCCCAATTTCTCTGCACTGAACAGCCAAAAAAGATACAATGTTTCTAACTTAATTGGCTCTTGGCAGAGAGCCCACAATCAATACATTTGTAACAGTTTTGTCCCTTGGGAGAAGTAAAGACTCACAGCTTAAAGGGCAATTCAGCTTCATTAGTAAAACTGTAATAAAACATAAAAACTACAGAAATGTGTGCAAACTTTCATAACCTGTCGAATTTTGTAAAATGGTCATGGTAATTAGGGGGTGTGGCCGCAAAAGGGGCATGCTCAAAAAAATGTTGCCACGCTGTGCGCGGCAAATGTTTGTGTCCTTCTTTCCGTTTCCAGAATGTTGAGAGGTATGGAGCTGCCTGTAATCTCCAGTGTGACTGCCTCTGAGAGCACCCCAGTGAGTGAGAGACCCAAGGGAGGATACTGGCAAGGATGCAAGCTTTGGGCCCTAATTTGAGGACAGGTCTTGTGCATTTACCTGCTATGTGGGAGAGGTACTTTTGGGAAAGTTAGCGCTACCTGGGGGTATAAGAGCTCTGGGGAAGGGACATTGAACTGAACTGTATGGTTATTAACCCCTTCCAGAGGATTGGGACTTTGATAATAAAAAGGACTGTGTTGGAGAAACAGTCAGGTACCTAATAGCAAGATAGGAATGTCCCACGTGTCCCCAGTGAAGGAGTGCATTGTGTATCTGATATTGTCATTGCAGAGAGCAGCTGCTTCCCAGGTCTTATAAAAAGCATCTCAGGTCAGCACTGATCATGTTTTCCTTTGCTTTGCACTGGAAATGGTGAAAGTGGGAAAACAATATAGTCACAGGGACAATTATGACCACAACATGAAAGCAAATCTCAGCAAACAGCAAGAAACACAATCCCTCCGTCTGAGCCGCCAGCTTGCTGTTAGTCATACCTACAGTATAACATGATTATCTCTGCATACTAATGCATGGCCCTCTCTCACCCACTTAACTGGCAGAAACCTAAGTGCACTCGGCTGCAAATCAGCAACTCAACCATCAGCCACATGAGCAGTCAACTCATTACAAGATAAGCAGAATGCTAATGAGCAACGGTCAAGTAAGGCGGCAGCTTCTGCTGATATATGTACCTGAGCTGAACCGTGACTGTGGTGACCTGCCTACTACATATATTTGCATAAATCACGGAAATTACTGGCAGGTCGTTATCCTGATTGACTTCCTAGGCTTTTTATTTGGCTGTTGTCCATGTGTAGGTGTGCTGAGCCTCATTGTTATTAGTGAGAGACAGTTCCCTGAAACTGCTGAGGCTGCAACAGTCAGTATTTTATTATATCACCCAAGTTATTATTAAAGGGATACTAGGACCCTTTTGCTATGAGCCCTATGTTCTATCCTAGATTTAATGCAAAAAGTATATAAACATAAAAAAACTCACATATTCTGATTTAAAAACTGTATTTATTATGCTTGGATGCCTTGCATAGGCAATAGAATATATGTTTATAAACACAGCAGCTCACTATAGTGTGTTGTTTAAGGTTTTTGCCACATGGGGTCAGCATAGGGCCCCCTGCTCAATTCAAACTTTTGCATTTTGGCGCTGAAATCCACCACGTGTGCCTGCATCCGGGTTGGCGCTAGGGTTGCCACCTGGCCAGTATTTTACTGGCCTGGCCGGTAAAAATTATGGTTGATCCCACTGTTATTAATAGGGAAAAAAGATAAATATAAATTTTTTTCCAGAAAAGGTGGCAACCCTAGCTGGCGCAATGGTGCAAGTCTGCAAAAGCTGCAAGCAAAGTGCAATTTATAAGCTCAAATGCCATGGTTTTTCCCCCCACAATGCAGTATTTCCCCCCACAGCATTATTGCGGTCCCAAGGAGGTGTTGCGCCTGACCTAGTTGTGTCCGATTCACCACAATGAATGCTACAGTGCATGCCCTTTTTCACAAATATGATGCAATTGCGTTAGAGTTTACTTGGCATCAGGTCTGGACTGGGATTCACAATAGGCCCTGGAATTCCAAGTAGAGGAAAAGATAAGATTAAAGGTGTGATTTAAGACCAGGTAAATTAAAAATCTGGCCGGCCAGGAACACAATAAATAACGATTAAAAAAAAAAAAAAAAAAAAATATATATATATATATATATATATATATATATATATATATATATATACTGCAGGTTGATATAAATTGACTTTTATTCTTGTTGCCTAACTGTGACTACAAAAATTGGGGTAACCACATATAACTACCTAGGAGAAAAATATCTAAGATTTTAAACAAGTGACAACCTACCTGCAGTATATCTATATATTTTTTTTTAAATTACTATTTATTGAGTTCCTGCAGGTTAGTCAGGCTCCCCACAATAGAGGACATATAAACAAATAAACCGGGGCTGCTGCCTCGGGCCCCCCACCCAGATGCAAAGCTCCCTCTGGCCCCCTCCCCGAGTTGCAACCCCACCCCCCTCATGACACCCCCCGCAACTACCTTCTTTTTCTTTCAGCCACGTTTGAGGGCCAGGGAGGGAGGAACTGGCTTCCGTGCAAGGACGGATCTGGGCTGGTGGGCCCACTGGGTTTTTTCCCGGTATCCCGCCAGCCCAGTCCGACACTGCATATAAACGGCTTCTTTAGGAGAAGCATCAATGAGCAGGGGCTCTATGCTGACTGTCTTCCCTGAAGTCCTTCCCCACCCATCATCTCTTCCTATACAAATGGACAGGTAATGGTCTGCCTATGGGAGATGCTGGTGTTGGCACTTGGGAAGACTTGCCTCTGCATTCCTGAACCCTCACACCCAGCTTTTACAGTGGCATTATCCATTTTATGCCAGGTGATGACAGGTGGGGATGTTGTTTTGATCATTACAGGTCTCTCTTAGACCACTGATATGCTCAGATTGCCTGGAGGGACACAGCCCTGAGAGGAAATCTGCTCTAAAGATGGCCATGGACGTTAAGACTTTTAATAGATCTTTTTGTTATCATAGGACCTGAAACAATCTTTTAAATATACGATTAGTCCAGCAACAAAAACAACCATTTCAAAAAAAAAAGCTTTTTCACTTAAGTGTAATTCAGGTAAAATATGTTAAAGATTCTGCAGCCTTGTGCGTTTATACAGTGTATTCACAGAACCCCTTAGTGACTTCTAATATCCTTTATAATTTACAGTAGGGGGTACATTATCCCTTATAATACATGAGTGATACTCAGAGTTCCCTGTATAACTCGGCCTGCAGCCTTGTGCCTTTATATGGTCACAGAACCCCTCAGTGATTAATATCCTACGCAATATGTTGGCGCTATATAAATACATGTTAATAATAATTTACAGTCAGGGCCAGATCTCTATTTTGGTAGCCCCTAGGCCACCCGCAGTCTGTCTGCTCCGCTGCCCCCCTGTCTACCGCAGATGCATATGCACACATGCACGCCCTCTGCCATGACATGTACCTCCTCATCATCGTCCCCCTTCCATATCGCTGAAGCTCCACACCACCAGGCCCTGTATGAGCAGAAGTACAAGCGCGTCACCAGCTAACAGTTTGTATCGGTGTCTGAGCTTCAGTCCCCGGGCGCTTGGCGCCATCCTTCCAGGGACCAACCTAGTGATACGGGTCTTGGATAGCCTATCTGTATGCTCCCCCGTCTCCCTGCATACTCCAGGGCGTATGCTCACACGTGCACATTTACACACACTTTCAGCACACTTTCGGCACTGAGGACTGCTTGGCTAAGTCCTCAGTGCTTTAGGAAACCTATGCCGCTGGGCAGCATGTCGCCACAAATCCGGGCATGCGTGCAAGAGGAGCAGCCCACTGGAACAAAATATACAGTGGCCCCTCGGGCATCTGCCCGAATGGACAGATTGCCAGTCCAGGCCTGATTTCAAGCGATAATATCTAGTTGAAAGTAAGAAAAACTGTGGGTAGCTGCGTGCTTGGCCCTGCAAACAGTTGGACAATGGATAGATTTCACTGTGAACGAGAAAAATTTTCTAACCTGACCGATTGATTATCTGATCGATGTTGGTCGAAAAACTAGCCGCACAATCGTTCCTCGCGATAATTTGACGGATTTGTCGGATCGCACGAAAATTGGCCAAAATTTTTTAACATTTATGGCAACCTTAAGATACTGACACATTATCTAGAGAGAAATGGTAATGCTGAGAAGGCTGGTTCCAATCATATCTAGAGCCTTTGCATTAAAAGAGTAATTTCATAAGGATTGTACCAGAACGTTATCTCCATTGCTATTGTTTCAATTCACACTTTGCCTTGAGCACCGTTTCTTAACCTTATTTTAAATTGTATATATTGTCATATGTGTTTGGGGCCTTAATCTAACTGTGTATTGAAACTCCTAGGATTTACGCATTTATTCTTGCTTTTTATTATTAGCAGTATTAATCTACAATACCCCTATTTGTGTGAATGCATCTTGTAAAGCACTAGGTAAATTTGTGGTGGCCAATTACATAACAGAACCCGTGTGCAAAGTGAAAATTCCCTAGAGTGCAAGTGATTGTTGAGTGAGCACTAAGGGGAGCACTTGTGCCCTGGGGAGATTCAAACAACCCCTATAGAAATACAACACAATATAATATAGGTCAGTATGTTCATCTCAGATCCATAGGGTCTGACATTGTGTCTCTATGGCAGCGGTGGTGGACCTTGTTTGGGGCCTCTTTTAGCTTCTACCTGTTATAAGGTGAAAGCTATAGGAAAACACTGCTGTCTAAGCCATTCATCAATAATTCCAAGAATAACTAGGGAAGCAAATCTGTATTCAACCCCACACCTAATTGACCTTCTAGTTGGGCTTCCAGTGATATTTAGATGAGTAAATAGGGGTTTATCCATAATTCTCCTCATCCTAAATGACCTTCAGTTTGGGCCACCTGCCAATGGTCCCCCAGTAATGTACTCTGTATTTTAACCATAATAACGTAATGTACTACACCATTATGATGCCCCTTATATTTGTTTGGCTATTTTTGATTATGTTGATTATTATTTTGTAAAGAACATGTTTTAGTACTCTTCAATAACATGGTGCCTCTGCCCCCCAGCTTGAAACATCTAAATGACCTTTCCTATCTTGCTGTTTCTCCAACTCCCCCCAGTCCTATGACCCTGTGATTGTTTTCTGTCCACAGATACAGGCATAAAGAGCAATACTGCAAGTGCTCTCTCCCCTCGGCTGTTTGGTGCAACTGTCACGTCTAATTCCTCAGAGATTCATTCATGCTGTTTAATGGAGTTCTCATGTGATCTTATCGTATTTCATCCAAGAGCATCCTCTTGCTCACCTATTCTCTCATATTATACATTCTTCTTTGCAAAAAATAAACATTCGCCTATTTTAACGTCAGCACATTTTTTTCCCCTATAAATAGTTTATCCCAGCAGATATGTTTTATGCGTAGAACAAAAGGTAGAAATAATAGAAAAAGTGCTTTTTCCCCTAAGCTAAGCATTCTTTCAGGCATTTGGATCAACAAATCAAGAGCAGCTCCATCTGCACTGGAAACAATAAGAAAAAGCAAAAGGAGCCATTGATGGATGCCCAAATGCATACTGGTGCACATTTTGGGTTGACCTGCTGCAATTCCCAACATCTTTGTTACATTGCCATTTGTGTACACTGAGAACCACTGGTTCAGGTCTACTGGCACCATATTACTTTGAAATTAAATATAAACAATCTACAGGACTCTCTTGGGAAAACACCAATCTATGAACATAGGGCAGCATTCGCCAGACAGAATGACACGGAACATTGTAATGGTCCAGTCCAGCCAACTTTATGTCATCTGTGATGTTCTTATGACCCAACTCCTAATCTGCTTCCAGTATCCAGAATGCAGCACTTCATCCATACATTGTATTCAGTTCCTTGTTAAGTCAGTTAGGACTAAGTGACAAAGTCACCTATGTTCTCAAGGTCTGAGACAGCATTAGAAATATATATATAAATATATAAATATACATATATATATATATATATATATATATATATATATATATATATATATATATATATATAAAATACACGATAGCCATGAATATCCTGTAAATTATATCCTTATAAACGATGCTTAGTGATGTCATCGGTCACATGACTCACTGAAACTTGTGTATTATAATAAATAAAGTACCCCTTGTTGCAAAATAAGAGGATATTAGAAGTCACCTTGGAGTTCCATGGCCTTCAACCCCATGTTTTTATATGGTCATGTCCTACACTCAAATTGAGTTGAGTGCAGAGGACCTTTTGTATTTGTATATATATATACAGGTATGAAACATGTTGTCCAGAAAGCTCCAAATCATGGAAAGGCTGTCTCCCATAGACTCCATTTTATCTAAAAAATCCAAATATTTAAAAATGATTTCTTTTTTCTCTGCATACCTCCCAACTGTCCCTTTTTCGGAGGGACAGTCCCTCTTTGACAGCTCAACCCGCAGTCCCTCATTTGTACTGGAAAGTCCCTCTTTTCTATGCACTGAACAGCCAGAAAAAGAAACAAAGTTTCTCACTTAATTGGCTTTTAACAGAGAGCCCAGAACAGCTAACAGGTGCAAATAAGATACTTTGTAACAATTTTGAGACACAAAAACACAGTTTAGATAAGGAGAAATATTTTCAAACTTTCATAACCTGCCAAATTTTGTAAAACAAACATGGTAATTAGGGGGTGTGGCCACAGAAAGGGTGTGGTCAAAAAATTGCTGCGCTACATGCGGGGAAAAAATTTTTGTCCCTCTTGTTACTTCCAAAATGTTGGGAGGTATGTCTCTGTAATAATAAAACAGTAGCTTGTACTTGAACCAAACTAAGATATGATTAATCCTCATTGAAAGCAAAACCATCCTATTGGGTTTATTTAATGTTGATATGATTTTCTAGTAGACTTAAGGTATGAGGATCCAAATTAGAGAAACATCTGTTATCTGGAAAACCTCAGGTCCCGAGCATTCAGGATGACATGTCCCATACCTGTATATGATATAAAATTTGGATTGTTCCGGCCCTAAGGTGTTATTTCCCTTTTCTTACAACCTTATTTTGGCACAAAATCTTCCGGCTCCCAAAGGAACTTGATTTATTTATGCATCTAATGATATATATATTAGTACAGTCTTCCTAACTGGGCTTCTTGTTCCCATTAAAAGGCACATTGGCCTATGGCACATGTAGAAATCTTTTTTGTCTCCCCCCCCAGAAAATGTTGTATTAAAGGGGTAGTTTACCTTTTACTTTTAGTATATTAACGAATGGTCCTCATTTTTTTTTTTTTATAGCTTTTGAATTATTTGCTTTCCTCTTCTGACTCTATCCAGCTTTCAAATTAGGGTCACTGACCCCGGCAGCCCATAAACTATTGCTCTGTAAGGCTACAATTTTATTGTTATTGCCATTTTTTTTTATTGCTTATATTTCCTTTCAGGCCCTCTCATATGCATATATATTCCTAAGCCGCCTAATGTTTCCTCGAGAGGCAACTTCGGGTGACTTCGGAAAACGAAGCAATCTGAGTGCTACCCCGCCACCGATTTTAACTCTAGCCGGTGGGGAGGCGAAGAAGAAGCGATTTGTCGCTGGGCGACTAATCTCCCCCAGTAGCTTCATGTGCCCCTGCCCTAAGGGCAGAGACACACACTCAGATTCGGGGAGATTAGTCGCCAGGCGACAAATCTCCTCTTCCCCTGGGCGACTAATTTCCCCAAACTGCCTACCCCTGTCTTCCATCTGTCTTCGCCGGTGGGATGGCACTTGAAAGCACTTTGTTTTCCGAAGTCGCCTGAAGTTTCCTCGGAAGACTTCGGAAAACGAAGCGATCCAAGTGCCATCTCGAATCTGAGCATGTTTCTCTGCCCTAAATAGTGGACAACAGATAACACCATTATGTTCTACAGAGCTTATCTGCTGTGTAACCTGAGCTTTTTCTCCTTTGAATGGCTGCCCCCATTGCTACACAGCAGCTTATTTATATAAACAATAGTAGTGTTTCTGAAGCAAACACACCACTTTAAAACACTTCCATTTTTTGATGTTAGTGTTCCCATAATCCAATACCTCTGCATTTATCAGAGAATTTAAACCTGATCAAGGTGCCTTGATTTATCATTTACATTACAATGCATTATTATTTACTATAGTACCTGGAAGGCTGGCTATCATTTATATTGACAATGGGTAAGAGCTTGTCATTCAACTAACATTTTATGCTGACATCAAGGATGAGAGCCAGAAAGAAATTGATCAATACTCCCTATGGAACGGGACAAAGCAGGTGCAATGCAGGTTCTAACTGCATCATCCGTTATCTAACCAGATATAACTAAGTTAGACAGTAAAAGAGACAAGCCAATACCCGCCATTATGCTCGGCTGCCTTCCAGTCCATTACCTTAATAAACGTTGAGTAAAGCCGTAAGGTAATGCATCTGAGCTGATTTCTACATCTATGCATATTATATGCAGCATAAGTGCTTGGGAATGGTTCTATGATAAATCCATTTCATATAAAGGTTGACATCATTTGTGCATATGTATCTCTATCAATATCTATCCAGCTATCCTTACACTCAAATAAGCAATGATGACCCTTTCATTTACTAACATGCAACAAGGTAATTTTGAGCTGCCATCATCAGGGGCTTTAAATAGCAAGATAGCGGCATGTATAGTGTAATATAAACAGCAGACTGTAAGAAACTTACACTGGTGGTCTAGTGGGCAGCGGGGTCCATGCCGCGTCCTTGGCGTGGATGCCTGCTGCGCCCCTTCTGTCCTGCCCTTGCCAGCACCATCTTTGATTCCTAGGGCGCGCGGCACGCCTGCGCGCTCTTAAAGGCGCAGGCGTGATTGCGCACCTTTTGGTGCCAATTGGATCCCTATTTAAGGCCCATTCAGACCTGTAGCCAGTGCCCGTTATAGGATCATATCCTGTGGTTTCCTGAGCTTTGTGCTACCTGTTCCTGAATTTGCTATCCTGACTGATTGTTCGTGTTTGACCCTGCCTGTTCCTGACTACTCTGCATTCTGTATCCTGACCCTTGCCTGCCTATGACAACTCTTCCTGCTTAACCCCTTGAATGACAATTCGGTTTGACCCTTGCCTGACGATTCTGATATCCGCCTGCCTCGACCCAGCCTGTCTGACCATCCTTCTGCCTTATCCAGTCTGTCTGATTATCTGGTTTTGACCCCTTGCCTGCCTGACGATTCTGTTATCTGCCTGTCCTGATCTGGTCTGTACTGTTTCCATTACCACCAGACGCCTTGTCCTTGACCTTCTGCCCAAAGACTCTTGCTATCCGGTCGTGCCCCTTCGCCAGCCAGAACACCTCGCCTTGTACCCCTCGTTAAGTCCAGGTGGCACCCAATTAAGCTGAGGGCTCCTCCCGAAGCCCAAAGGTGGTCACACTACTGGTGAAGCCGAGCCGAGACCAGGGTCCTTGGCATATGTTCTGGTATTGGGTGCCGGCCGTGACACAAACTAACTTACTGTGTTTAGTTATCAACTTTTTATTTTTTGTGATAATAAATAAAAAGTCTTTTTGCTCAAATATCTCTGGCACCTGCATAACAGAACCACCATAAATACAGTAATAAGAAAGTACAACATTCAAAATAAGAAAAAATAAATATATATATAAAATAACATAAAAGTCCCTAAACTAAATCATGTTATGTTGTGTAGGAATTATTCATTGATACAATGTACTGTAGCTGTGTTGTAGGAAGTATAGGAAAGACTGCAAAAGTGGGGGAGTGGAGAAATTTATGTAGGGTGGGGGAAATATTGGGCATGTGTAAAACTATAACCAGGGCCGGATTTACATATTAGGCGCCCCTAGGCCAGCTGCCGTTCATCGGCCCTTTCCCCTCCCCTTTATTTGTGAAAATATTCCTCATCGGGACCGGAGCAATGGGGATTGGTGCACAGGAAATTAAAAAAACTATTGTATTCGTAACTACTGCGCATCCCTAGTGTTTCTGAACCAATGTGGGTGTGGTTCGGCAACATGCCACCCCCTAAAATCCTGCCACCCTAGGCCTGGTCCTTGGTGCCTTTCCACAAATGCAGGCCTGACTATACCCCCAAACAATGTTTGTCTCTATAAAAATATATTGCATAAAACAGCTGATATGTAAAATTTTGCTTCACGTAAATAAACCATATTCATATAATTTTCTAGCAGTATGTTCCATTGGGTAATCCTAAAAAAAAAATTGCCATTTTAAGTTCTAAGGATTTGCAGTGCACACAAACTAACCAATGGCACACATACATGTTGGGTCTCATGAGCCAATTAACAGACAGAGCTCTGTCTTTTACTTCCACACTTCTTCCTGTTACAGTTAGAGCTGCAGTATTTCTGGTCAGGTGATCTCTGAGGCAGCACACAGACCATCACACAATGGTGGCTCAAGGTAAGAGAAGTAAAAGGGCATTATTTACTGATTTATATATTCCAATTTGGCAAGATTATTTAACAGGCCACCTAATATGATGTAAACTATCTGTTTGCTAAGTATTTAATCTGGGGGTATAATGTTCCTTAAAGTCATCCACCCTAAGTGGGCCACCTATCCACCAGAGAATCATAGATCATTTTGAGCAGATCTGACCAGGCATCAGGGGTTCGATCAGAGATTCCCAACCAGTGGCTCACAAGTAACATGTTGTTCACCAATCCCTTGGATGTTGCTCCCAGTGGCCTCAAAGCAAGTGATTAGTTTTAAATTCCTGGCTTGGAGGCAAGTTTTGGTTGTATAAAAACCTGACGTACAGTCCAGTGGAACCTCCTGTAGGATGGCAGTCCACATCCTCAGCTCTTTTTACATCTGAATGTTTCTTACGGGTAAGGAAGGTTAGGAACCCCTGGCTTGGATTGGGGGAAAAGTTAAGTAGTTGAACTAGCTTTGAGTAGAACTGTGACAGCATTATGTATCATGTCTTCCAACCTCCTAGGAGTATGTGTATGTTCAATGGAGATTCATTCAAATTGGGGGTTAAGAACATGATTAAGTTGAATTCAATGAAAATGCAATTTATTAGGGAGATTGAAAGTAAAGAAGATTTATTTATTTGTGTCATTTTTGAATGTAGCAGCCAGGCTTCAGTTGGGAATTTGGAATGGAAAAGGATTACGAGAGGGCCTAAAAAGAAAGATAAGCCAAAAATATAAGGCTTGCTATAAAACTAAAGCTTTACAGTGGTTTTGTGGTTGCTGGTGTCAATGATGCACCAAAACAGAGTAGAAATAAATGACAACCAACAGAACAGAAAAATGATGATAGGTCCATCTATGACATGCTGAAAGTTCTTTCGAAGGTAACTTACACTTTATGGTTCTATATGGGCAATGAACTCAGCTAATGCTATGCCTAGCATCATGTGCAATTGTTTTTCAGTCTGCTAGACCCCCAGCAATGAAATGGTAAATTCCACTGGGGTATTCCAACAGCTGGCTTTCTGCATGGAGAGGTACTGGAGGTGATAAGGATAGCTGATGTCAGACTGTCTAAAATAATGGAGGCTTACACAAGACTGTAACTGCAGCCTGTGAATAGAACTGAGGAACATTGTATAATATCAACTTTCTTGCTCTCCAGCAACAGGGAGGCTGCTGGGACCCTGCTATTGTGACTGGGGAAAGGCTGGCATTTTTCGCTCAGAATCTCCTGCGCAATTTTAAATGTCATGTTATAAATGGTGCCTATCACCACAAAGTATGTGAGACAAAAATCCTCGATTTGTCAGTAAGGGGCAATTCCTCTTTTAGGTTTCATTACCTTCAGTTAAGGATAGGATTTGCCATTCCTTCCAACATCTGGACAATGCAGACAAAAAAAAAGTGATATCTTATTGTGGCCTTTTCTAGTAAAAAAGGTTCTTAAATAAACTTGAATATGACTTGGATTTATCTGGAAAATATATTAAATAAAGTCAAGAATGTGATTCATTCCTTGCGGTTGGAACCTGTTATAAAAGGAAATATACAACTGCAGAGAAGTGCATATAGTTTTTATGGGATAGTGTTATTATTATACACTGACCTTATACTGCACCTACGGTAGTTACACCACTGCCCCGTCCCATCTGTAGCCACATTAAGAGATAAGAAGGTACATGTTGTCGGAGGGGAAGGAGCAAGGCCCGTGGGGTTTCCATGGGAGGGTTTGGGTCTCTGGTGTTGCAGACGCTGGGCCTGTGTCCTCTTTCAATCCCTAAATTGTGTATCTACACCTTCATACCTCCTCCTCCTCCTACCCCTTATGAATACAGTGCCTCCATGAATCCAGAGTTGTATTGGTGGGGGTAGCAGCAGAAGGAAAAAAAGGACCCATTACACTTTTTTGCACTCTACACATTTCTTGCTCCTCGGTATAGCTGCACATTTATAGGCTTATGGTGATAGAGAGAAATAGAGTTCCTGTGCAGGAGGGCACATATATGTGTACTTAATAGTGACTTTCAATAACTCCAGCCTGCTATTGCTATGAATATCCCTTACCACTAGAATGATCATCACTGCCCCACACCAGGCGTCCTGCAGGCACCGCATGTTCAAGAGCGACAACAAATGCACATCACATTTATTTTTATCATTTATGTTACGCTACTATCAGCCTCCTCTTTATTTCTGCCAGTCACTAAAGTCTGGTTATTTATATGGCGAAGTTATAGGGCCACTAGCAGATGGCAAGGTGCTACAAATCTCCCAGCGGAGGCAGAGTTGTATTTATGGGGATAGCAGCAGAAGAAAAAACAAAAAGATCCATTGCACTTTTTTTTGCACTCTACATAAGTCTGTGTTATTATTATAAAAAGTGTCTAGTTCGAAAAGGTTTGGCTACTGGCAATATAGAAATTAAACCTCATTAACAAATAAAGCATTTCATTAGGTGCTCCAAACACATTTCTTGCTCCTCGGTATAGCTGCACCAAGCTCCAATACGTCTGCTCAGTCTGTCCAGATGAATCATGAGCAAATGTGTGCCTATTGTCATTGGGGGACCCTGAGCTACCAGCCTGAACATGGTGGTCCCCTCTGTGGGTTGCATTAATAGCCACAACAGAAGTGTGCCAAAACAATCTGGTTCTTTAATGACAAAACTCCATTCTGAAAATGTGAGATGCAGCTTGCACCTGATTCACAAAAACTCATATTATGACATATTGGCGCAAATTCACTAAGCACCGAAGCGCCGAACGCTAGCGTTAATTCGCTAGCGTTTGGCATTTTTCGTTACTGCGCAAATTCACTAACGAATGCTGGCGTAGTTTCGCTAGTGTTACTTCGCACCCTTATGCCAGGCGAATTTTCGGCTAGCGACGTAACTACGCAAATTCACTAACTTGCGCAGTGTACTGAACGCTACCTTTTACGCTAGACTTCCTTCGCCACCTCAGACCAGGTGAAGCGCAATAGAGTAGATAGGGATTGTTTCAAAAAAAGTCACATTTTTTTCTAAGTCCCAAAAAACGCTGGCGTGTTTTCTACATGAAGGGTGATAGGCTGAAAAAAATTGAAAATATTTTTGGGGCTCCCCTCCTTCCCCCCTACATTTCCTGACTCATGGCAACTTACCTAGACAGTGGGCACATGTGTAGGGCAAAATAAAATTTTTATTTGATGTTTTGAAGGTTTTCTAGGCATTTGTAGTGCTGATACGTATTCCTCCATTGAAATTTGAATTTGGCGCCGTATGCAAATTAACCATCGCTAGCGAAACTTCGCTTCGCTTGGCGAATTAACGCTAGCGCAACTTCGCAAACTAACGCTACCCCTGTGCGCAACTTCTGATTTTAGTGAATTTGTGGAGCGCTGGCAAAAATACGTCTGGCGAAGTGTGGCGAAGTGCGGCGAATTTGCGCCTGGCGCAACTACGATTCTTAGTGAATTTGCCCCATTGAGTGCAGTTGTGGTAGATGCCAGAGACGATTAAAACGTCAGGTGACTCTTCTTTGCTCACTCATCTTCTAAGCACAAGCCTTTCCTTTCCTCAGCAGCAATAAATTATATAAGCGGTGTAAAATCTGCTAAAATCCTGAAAAAATAATAAATGTAAACTTCAGTGGTGCTTAGAAGAGCAATGTTACATTAGTTTTGAGGGTTTACATTTTTAAAGGATATTGTGG
Organism: Xenopus petersii; assembly: GCA_038501925.1. Lineage (NCBI taxonomy): Eukaryota > Metazoa > Chordata > Amphibia > Anura > Pipidae > Xenopus > Xenopus petersii. Next base: position 145,280,897 of record CM076682.1, read on the forward strand.
TTTTCTGATTTAAATATTTCATTTCCTCGCTGGAATGATTCCTTCTATTAAGGAAAGAAATATGAATCCTTAAATTTGATGGCAGTCAGTGGATGCAGAGGTTATGGTGCTGCACAGTTCACAATCTGAATGCGCTGGACTCTGTTTCGTTGGAATGATTGAGCGGTGCTGAAGATGGCAAGCTCACAGACACCCAAATGCTATGGGCTGAACCTGCCGACATCCCTGCCCAGAATTCCACTCAATATCCTTGCCCAGAATTCTCAGCCAGTATTCCAAGCAGAACCTCCCAGTGCTGTATAGTGTTTCTCAAACCTGAGTCCAATGAGCTCTAGGACGGAGTTGTGGCTTGTGAGATGATTCCATCCAAATAACAGACTGTTCTCTGAACGTTTCTCCTGGAGCCAAACAGCTCATACTTTCTGAATATTCAGACGTGTCATCTGGCCAACATTTACTGGGAGGTGAACTGGAAAATACACGCTACATGCAAAACACACATGTATTAAGGGATATTTCATGCTTTCTCCTATACACTTCTCTCGTGCTCTCCAAACTACCTGAATCTTCCCCTCCTAAACCGGCTGTTCTGGGCGTTTAGTCGGTTTACTCCGGCGCCAAGGTTGTCCACAGAGCACAGGCAATATTAACTGAAGACCTGATAATGCTATCAAGCCTGTTCTCCTATAAAACTGAGCAAACAATCTCTGAAATTGGGCCATAACCCCCAATAATTATTGCTATCAGGATCTGCAATAAGACTGTGGTAAACCCCATGGGGTAAAATGGACCCTTGGTAGAAACTTTATGAGCCTTTTAGCTTGTTCCTTGTACCCCCAAAACCTTTTTTGTATCCAACAAATCATTAATCATTTGGAAAGACTCCTAAAAATTAAATATGCATAAAGTGCCACCTGAACCCTTTTGCAACTTACAGGGGTGCAGTAAAAAATGCAGGGGGCCTTCTCTGGGCTAAAGGTCAGTGCCCTGTTATTTTAGAGCCAGTGAAGTGAACTAACATTGTTGGGAGTGATGGCCCCTTGGAGAATGCAGAGACCTATTGAACAGATATAGGATTTTTTATCCAGAATGCCTGGTACCTTGGGTTTCTGGATAAGGGTCTTTCTGTAATTTGGATCTCCATACCTTAAAGGGATCCTGTCATCGGAAAACATTTTTTTTTTCAAAATGCACCAGTTGATAGTGCTACTCCAGCAGAATTCTGCACTGAAATCCATTTTTCAAAAGAGCAACCAGGTTTTTTTATATTCAATTTTGAAATCTGACATAGGGCTAGACATTTTGTCAATTTCCCAGCTGCCTCTGGTCATGTGACTTGTGCCTGCACTTTAGGAGAGAAATGCTTTCTGGCAGGCTGCTGTTTTTCCTTCTCAATGTAACTGAATGTGTCTCAGTGGGACATGGGTTTTTACTATTGAGTGTTGTTCTTAGATCTACCAGGCAGCTGTTATCTTGTGTTAGGGAGCTGCTATCTGGTTACCTTCCCATTGTTCTTTTGTTTGGCTGCTGGGGAGGGAAAGGGAGGACGTGATATCACTCCAACTTGCAGTACAGCAGTAAAGAGTGATTGAAGTTTATCAGAGCACAAGTCACATGACTTGGGGCAGCTGGGAAATTGACAATATGTCTAGCCCCATGTCAGATTTCAAAATTGAATATAAAAAATCTGTTTGCTCTTTTGAGAAATGGATTTCAGTGCAGAATTCTGCTGGAGCAGCACTATTAACTGATTAATTTAAAAAAAAATGTATTCCCATGACAGTATCCCTTTAAATCTACAAAAAAATCATGTAAACATTACATAAATCCAATAGGATTGTTTTACCTCCAATAAGGATGAATTATATCTTAGTTTGGATCAAGTACAAGCTACTGTTTTATTATTACAGAGAAAAAGGAAATTGTTTTTAACATTTTGAATTATTAGGGAGGTAGCCTTTCTGTCATTTGGAAGTTTCTGGATAATGGGTTTCTGGATAACAGATCCCATACATGTATAGGGTTTTGACCCCCAGGCTGGGCACTGCAAGCATCCAATGGTGACTGGAGGTTACAGAGGAAAAGAGCTTTTTTAAAGAGAGGTATGTGATCCATTATCTGGAAACCTGTTGTCCAGAAAGTTTTGGATTGCAAGAAGGCTATCTCCATTTTAAGCAAAAATGTGTGTGTTTAATAGTGACTTTCGATAACTCCAGCCTGCTATTGCTATGAATATCCCCTACCCCTAGAATGATCATCACTGCCCTTCGCATTCCAAGGTCCCACACCGTGCGTCCTGCAGGCACCGCATGTTTATGAGCGGCAACAAATGAGCATCGCATTTATTTTTGTCATTTATGTTACGCTACTATCAGCCTCCTCTTTATTTCTGCCAGTCACTAAAGTCTGGTTATTTATATGGCGCAGTTATAGGGCCACAAGCAGATGACAAGGTGCTACAAATCTCCCAGGGGAGGCAGCAGTGAGATATAGTGGGATATTTATAGTGAGGGGAGTCGAGTGTCACATTGCACAAACAAGTCTGTCTTTGCAATGAGCATTTATTGTGCCTGACCTACAAGCACAGGGTGTCTCTCTGTTGCAGGACCGCCATCAGAAATCACAGGGCCCCGTACAACAAAAATTTCCTGGGCCCCCTGGGCTGCGCCCACAGCAAGCCCCACCTACAGGTCCACCCTCCCCACCACACAGTAAAAAAAAACAACATGGCTAGGGTTCCCACATGTTAATAAAAAATAAAAAGATATTGGTGGTCAGGGCCCCCCATAAAAAAAACATTTGTGGCCAGGCCCCCCCCATTAAAAAATATAGGACCCCACATGAGAAAAAAAAATTGGTGGCCAAAATTGGTGGCCAGGGCCCCCCTCCCCCACATTATAAGAAAATTGGTGGCCAGGGCCCCTTAAACGTCCATGCCTTCTCGAAGGCAGCAGATGGGGGGCCCGGCTAATCAAGTAAGTGTGGCGTGGCTGGGGCCCCCCTTACCCTCAGGGCCCCATACAACTCTCCCCCCTGTCCCCCCCTGATGGCTGCCCTGCTCTGTTGTAATAGAGCTAAGCTAATTAAAAGAAGGATTTCTTTAAAGGGGTGGATCACCTTTAAATTAACTTTTAGTATGTTATAGAATGGCTAATTCTAAGCAACTTTTCAAGTGGTCTTCATTCTCTACTTTTTTTGTCGTTTTTGAATTGTTTGACTTCTTCTGACTCTTTCCAGCTTTTAAATGGGGGTCACTGACCCCATCTAAAAAAACAAATGCTCTCTAAGGATACACATTTATTGCTATTGCTACTTTTTATTTCTCGAGAAATACAGAGATCCCGAGTTTTCTAAATAAGTGATCCTATACCTGTAAAAGCAATTCTTTATGCTTGACTGATTTGTTTTATCGCTACAATAATACTACAATACCTTGTTGTTAGGGGAGTATCATTATATTATATAATATATAATTATTTATAAAGCACCATCATATTCTGCAGTGCTGTACAATGAATTAAATGTTATATATTCATGTATAGTATAATTCTTAGGAAATTACACACACGTTACCTGTACACAGTATCGGAGAGGCCAGGAGCACTGTGTTTCATATTATAGCATTAGTGTCAAACACTATTTTTATCCTGGGGAGGAGAGCCCTGAGAATGTGCCTTTCATAAATAGAAGTGGCCTGCTCTCTGTCACCCTGCCCGCTTAGCCTGGCATTTCAGCTATGAAGGGTGCCCCTAATCTGACCTTGCACATGCAGTTTCCCCCCCTCTCTCTGTCCCCAGAATGACTTGTACATGGTCACTCACAAAAAAATATTTATTTGGCTGTTGTAACTGTAATGGTGAAAATAACAGGGAAAAGTTCTGCTTTCTACCAAAACCCCCTCACCTCATTTGCTTCTCTTGTCTTAATCCCTTTGTGGTTCCTATGCCTGCCAATCATTTCCTTCTTTTCCTGCCATAATCTATCCCTCCTGCTCCCATATCTGCCCTTCCTTTCCTCACCATCTCCTTTCACTCAATATGCCCCATGTTCCTATTTCTGCTCACCTTCTCATACAACTCAATATCCCCATGTTCTTATATCTGCCCCTCCTTCGCATACCTTCTCCTTTCACTCAGTAATATCCTCAATGTTCTTATATTTGCACCTACTTCACTCACTTTCTACTACTATTTAAACCCCCATGTTCTTATGTTTTGATCGCCTTCTCCTACCCTTCAGTATTCCCCATGTTCTTATATCTGTCCCTACTTCCCTCAGCTTCTCCTTCCACTCAATATACCCATGTTCTTATATTTGCCCCTACTTCTCTCTCCTCCTCCCACCACTTAATGTCCTGGAATATATGACTATATCATGTATGATCTCAAACACAAAACATATTGGAGATTATTTCCAAGTACCGTATATACCCGAGTATAAGCCGAGTTTTTCAGCATCCAAAATGTGCTGAAAAGGTCTACCTCGGCTTATACTCGGGTCAGCGGTACCCGACCCGAGTAGCTGAGATTGCAGTCACTTTTAATCATTCCTATACCAACAGTACACTTGGGGAGAGACTGCAATATCCCACAATGCCCTCTGTTGGTTATATGAAAGAATAACAGTGACTGCAATATCACACAGCGCCCTCTGTTGGTTATACGAAAGATTAACAGTGATGGCAATATCACACAGCACCCTCTGCACATGGTAGTGGGACAGTGGGACAATGCACACAGTAATCCGTTTGGCAATTCTCTGTCACCATCAACTTTGCAAAGAAGTCCGGTTGATCGCTGGGTGGGTCGCTTTGGCAGAATGTGCGCTGCTGGGAGACAGGGCTGTAGTTGTGTCTAGGCTTATATTAGAGTCAATACGTTTTCCCGGTTTTCGTAGGTAAAATTAGGTACCTCGGCTTATACTCGGGTCGGCTTATACTCGAGTATATACGGTATCCCATTATATGAAAGTCATATTATAGAATGTGTTTCCCATTCATTACTTTTCTACTATCATATTCAGTTGTATCCTAGGTTGTATTACCCACCTACCATTTTTGAGATATTTTTTTAACTGGGGTGTTGGGTACATACTATACTAGCCTTTTACTTTAAGTGACTGGGGTCACAGGTAAATGTATTACCAAACTGTAACCCAAGTGTTCCCCGGGCGGGGGGATGCCCTGCTAGGGCGCAAAACCAGCAGATGTGAGGCTCCAGCCAAGAGACCTTCATGTAATAATGATACCGACATTGATATTTTTTAATGCAGATGGTATTTAGCTCTCATAAGATGAGTGTTCTGCGGCATAGAAGAATCTGCCTATAATCATGCTAAACACAGTCCAGAGCAAAGAGTGGGGCTGGGTCAGCCCAATGCACTGATGAGAAAGGAAGGAGTGGGTCACAGTTGCACATTGCGTGCAGAAAGGTGTCACAGACACTTCATAAAACAATCTCAAGTATAGAGGGAAATGGGTGGCGCAGTCAGTGTGAAGTCTCTTGGCAGAGACGTCTGCTGGAATCATTATCCACATCATGGAGAGCATGACAATGAAATGAGAGCCCTATGTACAAGGAGGCACAGAGCAAGGTAATGGTGGGTCAATGCTACAGAACAGTCCTCACTAACATGCTTCTATAAGGGGCCTGGTACCAGGAGACATATATCCAGCCTATGAGAAGGGTTCCTAGCATTGTTCTGCAGAGCATATTTGCATCACTCCTTCTACACATGAAACCTTACTTACCTGCATACAATTAGGGTCGGGGCCTGCTGAGTTTTCACTAACTGTAACACATGCATAACACATGTGTTTCATTATATCAGAGGGTGCTGGCACACTGTTTGTTAGGACAAGAATATATAACATCTAATTATCAGCCTCTGAGAACATTCATACTAAGGCCATGGTCTCCTGATTTGCCTGCACCCAGAAGCATAGTTTCGAACACGGCATTTTGCATTTCGCTTGGTAACCCGTCTGCAGTTCAAAGGCTAGGGGCGCAGCAGGGCAGTGGATTCTCTGCATCAAGAATCTCCGGATTCTTGCAAAGCATTTGTTATGAGATGGGGTCAGTGACCCCCATTTGAAAACTGGAAAGAGTCAGAACAAAAAGGCAAATAATTTAAAAACTATAAAATAAATAAATAATGAAGACCAATTGAAAAGTTGCTTAGAATTAGCCATTCTATAACATACTAAAAGATAACTTAAAGGTGAACCACCCCTTTAAGAACTCAGGAAAATGAGTCTGATCGATGACCTAATTTGCTGATTTTGTTTATTTAATCAGCCTTGAACTATACTGGACTTGTGGCCAACCCAATCAACTGCAAGGCAACCATTAAAATAATAGTTACTAGAAGGTAGATGGAAGGGTTTTTTTTTTATAAGCCCTGGATCAAGACCAACATAATTAAGGGGATCCTTCCCAAATGGATCAGGAATGAAGCACCTACTAACGCCAAGGCGTTTTAAATCCTATCCAAAGACACATTCTTCATTTTATTTAATATCTCTGACATACAGATGATACATAGATGTATTTATTGTTTTAAATAAGATGAGATACATACATAATTGTACAGGGTAAAACTATACACACAGGGGAATGCAAGAAGAATTTTGTCACCCTACACAATGGATTTACCAAGGCTACAGAGCAAATAAAACACTATTACATTAGCAATAAGAGTTTAGTGGTCTATAAGGTTATATATAATAGCAGGGTTTGTGCTATAGCCACATAGAGAGAATTTATGTACAGTACTACTCAAAAAATAATAGTTGATAAGTCAAAAATACAAAATCTAAATTTTAAATTAATTATAGAGGATTTACTCACAGTTCACCCCAGTCCCAAGGTGCACGTCCAAAACAGTATTTCAAAAAAGATGTGAGGACCTCCAATAATAAAGAAGCAATTAATTAAAACATTTGAAAATGTATTAGGACATAAAAACCTAACGCATTCCGTGCCTCTTGGGGCACTTACTCATAGGTTTTTATGTCCTAATAAATTTTCTAATTTTTGAATTAATTGCTTCTTTATTATTGGAGGTCCTCACATCGTTTTTTGAAATACTGTTTTGGTCAATAAGGTTGCCATATTTCCCAGCTCCTTACTCAGGGTGTGGACGGTGACAGAAGGGGAGAATGTTTTTACCCGGACAGTCAGTCCAAAAAACGTTTTTGTCAGGGTTAAAACCCGACAGGTTGCAACCCTAGTGGTCTTAAAAATGCTGTTGCTCAGTGATATCCAGGAACTGAATTAAAGAAAAAAGGTTCCAGGCAATGCAGAAACAGAAATAGGAAGTATGAAACATTATCCAGATGGAAGCCCATCTCGATTTCATCCAACAATCCCATCCCACTTCTGTCTGCCAAGGCCTACAAGTCCCAACATACTAATCCAGGCCTTGATATACTTGGAATGCCAAAAGCTGTAGTTCCCAACAATAACAAAATGCTCATTACTCTCCCGGCGCACCCGGTGTTCTCTTTATGTCCTCCCTGTTGTTCACACCTCTTCTTTATAAACCAGAGTAGCTTACATTTTGCTATCATATTGCTGCTGTCAATGTACTCGCCATGCTGCAGTCTTTCATTTGTATTTATAGCTTGTTTTATAGATGCAGTAAAAAATATAAATTGTCTCTGTTCCAGGGTTCAGAGTTATTGATGTTGTGCAGAATACTGATAACACACGGAGGAGGGCATGAGAGGTAACATGGAAAAAAACAATACCAGCTAGGAACAACACTATTTTCTCCTTTGTATATTTAGTATTAACAGTCATTATAACAATTATAATTTTATATACAGTATATATATTTTACAGAGCCAATGTTATGTATATGATATAGAGGCAATTACAAATATAGGGTATCTAATTTCATTTTGGGCTAAAACCCATCATTCATTTTAATTGGGGTTGCCCATAGATTTTCTCTTGTCTAATTGTCTCTAGTTATTAGGATTTATTTAGGATTTATTTACCGGCCGCAAGGACATCACCAATTTACTAACGGGCGCAGGCGGAATTTGCTAGCGAAAGAGATAGGCGCTAGTGGTCATGGACGTTACTCATCAAATTCACTAAAATGTGGATTTTACTGAACGTTACTTCTTTTGCCAGACTTGCCTTCGCCAGCTCAGACCAGACGAAGTGTAATGCAGTGTATAGATCTTCCTCATTCTTCTGTTACTTACATCATATTCTGTGAGTGGAAAAAGCATCAAAGTTCAAAAAACGCTGGCGTCTTTTCCTTTTTTCATAGTGATAGGCTACAAAAGTCCTTAAAATCTTTTTGGGGTAACCGGTTTCCCCCATACATTCAGGCCCGGATTTGTGGGAAGGCCACCTAGGCCCGGGCCTAGGGCGGCAGGATTTTAGGGGGGCAGCATGCTGCCCAACCACACCCACATTGGTTCAAAAACACTGGGGATGCACAGGAGATACAATCTCCATGAAAATTTGCACTAATAAAGGGGAGGGGACAGGGGCGACAAATGGCAGTGGGCCTAGGGGCGTCCACTATGTAAATCCGGACCTGCATACATTTTCTAACAGATGGAACATTAAAGGGCACGTAAAGGCAAAACAAATCCCATTTTTACTTTCTTTAATGAAAAAGAAACCTATCTCCAATATACTTTAATTAAATAATGTGTACTGTTTTTATAATAAACCTGACTGTATGCAGTGACATTCTCCCTTCATTTACTGCTGTGAATAGGAATTGTCAGACGGTCCCTAACTGCTGAGCAGGGAAACAATCATACTTATGAACAGCAGGGGGACCCCCCGCATTACTTCCCAGCCATGCAGAACTCAAGCAGCTTTGTTTATGACGATCCCTAAGCAGCCCAGACCACACTGAGCACGTGCACAGTCTTAGTCTTGCAAAGATGTTTAACAAAGTTACAAGATGGTGACCCCCTGTAGCCAACTTTGAAAGCAGAAATTATTTGTTTGATTAGGCTTGTGGTGCAGTAAGTTCACGTTTATATTTAGTATACAAAATACAGCCTTTCTAGCCTTATTCTGTTTTAGACTTTACATGCCCTTTAACTATACAGTGGGCTCATAACAACTATAATGTCTTTATTAAGGTTCCCTGGACATGTGTAATTAAAAGTAGAAATGTAACGTATTTTTCTACAATATATAACATAAAGATGTCCATTCAACTTAAACTTAAATTTCCTGCCAGATGCAAGTTAACCTGAGCTCAAGACCTCTAGCGAATTAGACAGAAACGAAAATTCCCAGGGACAGGCGCCCAAGACGAAACTCAACATTTTAGTCAATTAGTGTTGTATGATCAAATTTTCGCCTGGCGAAGCGGACGCTGGCGAATTTTCACCAGTTAGCAAATCTGCCCCTCTGTCTTGAAACCAGAAGCACACACAAAAGAAGTGTATAGAGCGAGAAAATACATATATGGGTTTGGCGCGGATCCTGCAATGGTAACATTTTGCAAGTTAGTGTCGGGTACGGGTGAAGGTTTTGTGGGTTATGGTGAAGGTTGGGTTTTTCCTTTCACTAGTTGGCACATTTTTTGGTGGAATAAATACTTTATATTTTTAGCAGTGGCGGTTATACCGGGGGAGCAGGGGGTGCAGGTCTGCCTGATAAGGCTTTCAATTTGTACCTTATTGGTCCAGCTGAAGCCATGTTCGCTCTACTGGATGGCAATGACACACAGAGAAAATACCTCGTGCACAAAGAAGGACCAGAAGACAACCATAACAATATGGGAAAGCAAATCAATCTAAATGAATTGCTAAATAGTCACACAGGATGCTCAACGCCAAGTTGATATGAACATGTATACTTTATTTATGTAAATAACAAATTTGTGTGTAAATGATGGCATAATGATATCCAATTACCCCTTAAGTGTATGGTGGAGCAGCTGCCTAAATGGAGAGGTTTTTTTTTTTGTGTTAAAATCTTAACGGAAAGACTTTGTAAAGGGGCTTTCCCTAAGGTCAGTTAATGGGATCATATGTTGTTGATTCACAGCTGGGAACTGACACAGCAAAGGAAGAAAAATAAACAATGTGGCCTGGATCCCCAGCTGTAAGATATTATCCTGCCCCGGCCTACAGGAAACAACCAGTAATTTAGCACTGACAGGTATAGAATTCAATCACCTTTCCTGGAAGCTCAGTTGTGCACCCCATCGCTTTTAGGCTTATCATCAGGGTGCTGTCAATTCAGCAATGTGCCCACAACGGATCAGGATGAGAATATTGTAGACTCTTCTTCAGGGGCTCTCGGGTCAGTTTGACTCCTAAAGTGGAATAGACAGGGCAAGTGGACTCTCCTACATTAAAAGAGCAGAACTGGTTAAACAATTAGACATCCTGCTCTTAAAGTAACCAGATGTGACATTTTTTCCACCACTTGTCCTGTTCTCACCTACCTGTTTTGCTGTGCTCAGTCTTTGCAGGAAGAACATTCCACACTCGAGAATTGCTAAATGCTGAGATAGTCAATTATTGGGATGAAAAAAGATTTTATTGGCAAAATGTATCTCCAGCAAGAAGCTCCTCTTCAGTTTCAACTGCAAGGGGTATTTCTGGGCCCCTACCCTGAGGCCAAGCCACTTTCAGCTGGTCAACCCTATGGGGCAAATTCACTAAGATGCAAAACGCCGAACGCTAGCGTTAATTCGCTAGCGTTTGGCATTTTCACTACTGCGCAAATTCACTAACGAACGCTGGCGTAGTTTCGCTAGTGTTACTTTGCAACGCCAGGCGAATTTTCGCTAGCGACGAAACTACGCAAATTCAATAACTTGCGCAGTGTACTGAACGCTACCTTTTACGCTAGACTTCCTTCGCCACCTCAGACCTGGCGAAGCGCAATAGAGTAGATAGGTTTGTTTCCAAAAAAGTCAAAATTTTTTCTAAGTCCCAAAAAACGCTGGCGTGTTTTCTACATGATAGGTGATAGGCTGAAAAAGATCGAAAATTTTTTTGGTGCTCCCCTCCTTCCCCCCTACATTTCCTGACTCATGGCAACTTACCTAGACAGTGGGCACATGTGTAGGGCAAAATAAAATTTTATTTGCAGATTTGAAGGTTTTCTTGGCATTTGTAGTGCTGATACGTGTTCCTCCATTGAAATTTGAATTTCGCGCCGTATGCAAATTAGCCTTCGCTAGCATAACTTCGCTTTATATAACGAATCAACGCTAGCGCAACTTCGCAACCTTACGCTACCCCTGTGCGCAACTTTGGATTTTAGTGAATTTGCGGAGCGCTGGCGAAACTACGCCTGGTGAAGTGCGGCAAAGTGCGGCGAAGTTGCGCCTGGCGCAACTTCGCATCTTAGTGAATTTGCCCCAATAGCTTTATGCCCCCCTGCTGGCGTCTTCTTAGCAAATGATCACACTAGGGTTTTGAAAAAAGGTTAGGGCCAAGTATTCAGACAATTATTTAGTCCAGAATATGGAAGCAGAATCAGCTAAACCTTCTCAGAAGCTTGAATATGTTGTACAATTAATGCATCACTGGAATAAATGCAATCCAAGAAATGTAATTATTGTCATTTATTAGAAGTATTACCCTGTGAGCAGAATGGGGGTCTCTCACTGGCCAATCATTCTTTTAGTTTCTCCAATATCCTCAGTAGGCCCATAACACTTCCACCCCACATTAACATACGCTATGTACGGTACCGCCCATTTGGACTACTTTATCTCTTACTGCTATTGCTATTAAATTCCACATTGTCCTTTCTTAATATTCAAAATAAAATCATACAATTGGATCTGTAGAAAATTTTAGGAAATAAGCTTAATTTTGTATATATTGTTGTGCTCTTTTTCTTGTGTATAGAAATCTTTGTTCTTTAGGATCTCAAACCTGCTGAGATGCAGAACTCGTTGTTAGTTTCTAAAAATTCACTTACTCAAGGATTCTTAACAGTTAGTGCAAATTCTTGATTTTCTTTGAGATTAAAGTCAATGAAGCCCTAACCCTAGAATGTAAGGATGTACAAATGACTTGGGAGCTTTAACGCTCAATACAATTTAGGGGACAAATGCTAAGGGGCAGATTTATCAAGAGTCGAAGTGAATTCGAGGGAATTTTCGAAGTTAAAAAATTCGAAATCCAAAGTAATTTTTTTTGACCATCGAATAGGATACTACGGGCCCATTTACTTAGCTTGAGTGAAGGAATAGAATAAAAAAAAAACTTCGAATTTCGAATGTTTTTTTTGGCTACTTCGACCATCAAATGGGCTACTTCGACCTTCTACTACGACTTTGACTTTGAATCAAAGATTCAAACTAAAAATCGTTTGATTATTCGACCATTCGATAGTCGAAGTACTATCTCTTTAAAAAAAAACCTTGACCCCCTAGTTCGCCACCTAAAACTTACTGAAGTCAATGTTAGCCTATGGGGAAGGTCCCCATAGGCTTTCTAAGTATTTGTTGGTTGAAGAAAAATCGTTCGATCGATGGATTAAAATCCTTCGAATCGAAGGATTTTTTCGTTCGATCGAATGAATTGCGGTAAATCCTTCAACTTCGATATTCGAAGTAGAAGGATTTCAATTCGGCAGTCGAATATCGAGGGTTAATTAACCCTCAATATTCGGCCTTAAGTAAATTTGCCCCTAGGACTTCGACTTTGAATTCGATTAGATGTAAAATAGTTTGAATATTTGATCATTCGATAATCAAAGTACTGTCTCTTTAAAAAAACTTTGATTTCAATACTTCGCCAAATTAAACCTGCCGAAGTGCTATATTAGCCTATGGGCCTTTTGGAAGTCGAAGTAAAATCATTAGATTGATCGTTGAAATCCTTTGAATCGTTCGTTTCGAAGGATTTAATCGTTCGATTTTACTTTGACCGCAGGATACCCAAATTCGATGAAAAAAACTTTGACTTTGATATTCCTAGTCGAAGTATTCCAATTCAATGGTCGAATTTCGAAGTATTTTTAACTTTGAAATTCGACCCTTGATAAATCTGCCCCTAAATATCCGAGAAAGGAGAAAAATAAGAAATACAGTGGGACATTTCTTACATAAAATGATGTGAGAGAAATCAAGTGGAATCAGTAAAATTTTCAAACGACCACATAATGTAAATAAAGTTTACAAATCATTTTGGCAAATACATTTTCAAATGTAAAAAAAAAAAAATCTGCCCCAAGCAAATTTTTAATCGTGCAGAATATCTGAATGGCCAAGATATTTTTAAATTTGGCAACATTCGGCAGACTGTGTAAATGAATTGTCAAATGTTGATAAGTCTGCCCCCAAGCAAATTAACATAAATATATAAATTATACAGAATATTCAAATGGGAAGAAAAAGGGAATTATTTTTAAAAAGAATATTATTTTTAAAAATATGAATTACATGTATGGGAACAATTATCCAGAATGCTTGGGACCTGTTTTTTTTTCTGGATAACGGATCTTTCTGTAATTTGGATCTACATTAGTTATATTTTAGTTGGGATCAAGTACAAGGTACAGTTTTATTATTACAGAGAAAAAGGAAATCATTTTAAACATTTGGCTTATTTGGATAAAAAGGAGTCGAATAATCAGGCCTTTCTGGATAACAAGTTTCCAGATAATGGGTTTCCATATTTGTTTAAAATAGAGTCTATGGGAGCTGACCTTCCTGTTATTAGGATCTTTCTGGATAATGATTTTCTGGATAAGCGATCCCATACCTGTATTTGTTTAAAATATGGGAGCCGACCTTATTATTATTCAGATCTTTCTGGAAACTGGTTTCTGGATACCCATTCCCATAACTATAACTCTAAAGCATTTTCTTTTGCTGCTGCTTCTGGCTCTTCTTTTGTGTGGCGGTGCCAGGAAGGAAACAGGTAAAGTCACATTACTTCCAGGAAATATACCTAATTGAGAGCATTAAAATTGCCTCCCATAGACTCCATTTTATCCAAATAATCCAGATTTTTATGAATTATTTAATTTTTCTCTGTAATAATAAAACAGTAGCTTGTACTTGATCCCAACTAAGATATAATTAATCTTATTGGAGTTACAACCAGCCTATAGGATTTATTAAGGGCCCGATTTACTAAATTCGAGTGAAGGATTCGAATTAAAAAAACTTCGAATTTCGAAGTTTTTTTTGGGCTACTTCGACCATCGAATGGGCTACTTCGACCTTCGACTACGACTATCGAAGGATTCGAACTAAAAATCGTTCGACTATTCGACCATTCGATAGTCGAAGTACTGTCTCTTTAAAAAAAACGTCGACCCCCTAGTTCGGCAGCTAAAAGATACCGAACTCAATGTTAGCCTATGGGGAAGGTCCCCATAGGCTTGCCTAAGTTTTTTTCATCGAAGGATATTCCTTCGATCGTTGGATAAAAATCCTTCGAATCGTTCGATTCGAAGGATTTAATCGTTCGATCGAATGAATAATCCTTTGATCGATCGATCGAATTTTCTGCGCTAAATCCTTCAACTTCGATATTCGAAGTCGAAGGATTTAAATTCCTAGTCGAATATCGAGGGTTAATTAACCCTCGATATTCGACCCATAGTAAATCTGCCCCTTAGTGTTTAAATTATTTTTAGCAGACTGGGAGGCACATTTATTAAAGGTCGATTTTCAAATTCATGTGAGTTTTTTTAAACTCCCTTTGATTGAATTCCACTGAGCTAAATTTATTAATAAAATCTAATTGTTAAAACTTTGATAAATTTTACCGATACGAAAAATCAAATTCGGTTCAAATTATAAAAAAAAATTAGATTCAAATTTTTTCTCCGAAAAAGACTAGAATGTCAGGAAGGCTACAAACATCTCCAAATTGATCCCTGGACCTCTCCCATAGACTTATACATGAATTCGGCAGGTTTAAGGTTGCGAATAGTCAAATTCGAATTCTTAGGGGGGTTATTTATTAGTCCGAATTAATTTTAATATTTTCTGGAAAAAAAATTCTGACCAAATCGACACCGTTTTTTGTCTTATTTATTAACGCACTTTCCCAAAAAAAAATTTGCGGGGGAAAAAACAACAACAAAAAATTGCGAAAAATACGAATTTTATGAATTTTTTAGAATTTATGCCCGAAAACCATTGACTTATATGCAACCTTGGCAAGTCTGAGATGGTGGCTTTTCAGATTCTGACTTTTTCCATCCTTGGGGTATAATAAATTCTGAAAAATTTGTGATTTATTTTCATTAAAAATTTGGATTTTATACTAAAAAAAACACAAATTTTTCGGGTGTTTGGCATTCTTAGTCTAGTAAATAAACCCCTTAAAGTGCCAGAGTATGATAAATCTCAAAAATCAAATATGATTTTTTTTTTCTAAAAACTCGTTTTGATTTGGGTTATTCCCTAGTCGAATTTGACAGTTTTGACCACAAAAAAATTTGATTAGACCCTTAATACATCTGCCCATTAAAGTATAAATTACTGAAATATACATTATCCGGAAACCCCCAGGTCCCAAGCACTCTGGATAACAGATCCCAAACCTGTACTACTATCTCAGAATCAAAAAAAGTATATGTTGCCTTTCCCCCGAAACAATTCTACTTGGCAGCACATGCTTTCCTAGTATGAATACAAGCCTTATCGTGATGCTGAACCCCTCTATGTATTCTCCAGGCAAAACAATTAACAAACAATTAAAGCTGCTCAGTCCTATAGTAATTGAAAACTTTCCATAGGGTGTTAATTATAAGCATCTCAAAACACTAAGGGGCTGATTCGACGATTAACCCTCGATATTCGACTAGGAATTGAAATCCGAATATCGAAGTCGAAGGATTTAGCACAGATAGTTCGATTGAACGATCGAAGGATTATTCCTTCGATCGAACGATTAAATCCTTTGAATCGAACAATTAAATCCTTCGAATCAAACGATTCGAAGGATTTAAATCCAACGATCGAAGGAATATCCTTCGATCAAAAAAAGTTAGCCAAGCCTATGGGGACCTTCCCCATAGGCTAACATTGACTTCGGTAGCTTTTAGATGCCGAACTAGGGGGTCGAAGTTTTCTTTAAAGAGACAGTACTTCGACTATCGAATGGTCGAATAGTGGAACGATTTTTACTACGAATCCTTCGATTCGAAGTCGTAGTCGAAGGTCGCAGTAGCCCATTCGATGGTCGAAGTAGCCCAAAAAAACCTTCGAAATTCGAAGTTTTTTTACTTCGAATCCTTCACTCGAAGTTGGTGAATCGGCCCCTAAAAGAGTATTAGCTTTAACACTTTCTCACCCTATAACCACTATGACCTGGGTGTAGAAACCCCAGGTCCGACGCTTCAGCGTAAATCACAATTAAAGAAAGCCGCCTGAGAATGGGAAAACACTCACCCAACGTATCGAGTGATCCGGGTGCATCGCCCCGAACCCATAGCAGTAGGTGTCTGTGCAGAATATTAAACAAATTATCAAGCATAGATTGTGAATATT
This sequence comes from Xenopus petersii, assembly GCA_038501925.1. Lineage (NCBI taxonomy): Eukaryota > Metazoa > Chordata > Amphibia > Anura > Pipidae > Xenopus > Xenopus petersii. The sequence continues at coordinate 145,297,364 of CM076682.1, forward strand.
TTAGCAAGCACTCCGGGAACCACTCTTTAGGTAAAATTCAGCTTTTATTTCAACAGGTTAAAACCATTACATCCTGACGCGTCTCCTATCTAAACGATTCGTAATCATAGGAATAGATTCACAAGTGGTTGCTGGTTTTCTTCATATTCTCCAGGCAAAACATCTCATTTGGTGTCTCTAGTGAAAGGGATCAGATACCTTTACTAGCCAGCGGAGGTCTCTGTATAAAAGGATTTTTTTTCCTTCAGACTCAGCATTGGTGGAGAAAATGTCACTTGTGACCCCTGGCACACCATAAAATTGCATTCGGTTCAAAGTGTCTCGTCTGTTTCCTGTCCACCATGACACGTTTCCCTGAGACCTTACAAAACCAGATGGTGTTTTCCACTGAAGATCTGCCATTCTCACAATCTAATGGCAGCCAGATTCGGTTTTCTGCTTCATGAGAATTCAGTCTACACCGAAAAAACTACACAATATGGAAGGTGCATTCTCCTTTTCATTAACACAACAGCCTTTTCATTAACACCGACAGTTACTGATGGATATTGATTGCCTTTGTTTGTTTTCCTAGTGATTGTTTTCACATTTTATTTTAGGGTTTTCATTTTCATTTTTCATTTTGTTTGAATTCTGATACTGCAATGTTCTGCTTATTGATGTAGGTGGTAGCTTTATTATTCACTGCCTGAGCTACATTTGCACCAATCCAGCAGATGAGGGGGGTCACCGACCCCTAAAATCACAAGTCAACCTGAAACTGCCATGTCAGGTGACAGGTTTATAGTTATTTATAGCTTTCTATTCAGGTGCTCTTCTATTCATCTAAAAGTCTCTTATAGTGATGGGCAAATTTGTCCCATTTCAAATTTGCCGAAAAATGTTCAAAATTCACGAAACGGCGAAAATTTTGCAAAACACATGAGTGAATGGGCGTCAAAATTATTTTGACGCGCATCAATTTTGACGACCGCAACAACTGTTATACTCGCACGTATTTGGCCAAATTCATTTTAGTCAATGGGCATCCTAATAATTTTGACACGTGACAATGTTTATGCGAGCAACTATTCTGACGCACGTCCACATTTTTTCGATTGGGGAATTTTTCGCCGGCGAATTGGGGAATTTATTCGCTCATTACTCGTCTCTTATTGAAAGTACTGATTTAACAAGTAAACTGAAGATCGATTGCAGATTTCTCTCCAGTCTAAATCATACTAATATACGATATTCCATTTGCTTTTACAAACTATATCTTTTATTGGCTCTGCTTCCAGTTTAAGCCGTGCCTTACCCTAGTCCTCCTATCATGTATCTCCTATAATGAGAAGCCAAACCAGGGCTTGTGATATGACATAACTAGTGACATGAACAGCCAAACAGGAACTAAATTCTTCAATTCCATTTAAACCAAATAATCCAAAATTTTAACAATTATTTCCTTTTTCTCTGTATTAATAGAACAATACATTGAACTTGATCCAAACTAAGATATAATTAATCCTCATTGGAAGCAAAACTATCCTAGAAAGGATCAGGAAATCATTTTTAACATTTTGAATTATTTTATTAAAATGGGAGATGGCCATCCCGTAATTCCAAGCTTTCTTGATAACGGGTTTCTGGATAACTGGTTTTCCGTATAACAGATCCTATACTTGTACTGTATAGCCCACTGCACTGAGCACCATTCAATGACTTTAAAGATGAATTTCCCCTTTAAATGTTTTCATGACTTTCAAATATTTTGAATTCATGGCTAAGTGGGAACAGGCTTCCATTGCGTTGTAAACTTATAAACTGGCAGAGAATGTTCTCCTGTGTTTTTTGCAATAGGCTTAAAACATCAGCCTACAGTCTAAGCTTGGATGCGTTTTATGCACAAGTCTTATGTTATGTGCAGTTCTATAAATGGGATTCAATCTTTATTTTGTTAACTGATTTCTCTTTGATGTACTGTAGCCTTGCATGTTCCCATTGCGGTTCCTTTATTTTACAGCAAACAGTGGTTAACACTTGTTCCCATAAATCAATCCAGTTAGTAAATAAGAGCAACGCCCTCAGCAATGTTTTTGTTCTGTCTTACTGAGGATACGTCCAAAGGAATTATTCAATAGGGATGTAGCGACCCGCCGCCGATGTGTTCGCGAACGCCGTTCGCGAACACCGGCAAAAAATGCGGACAGTTCGCGAACAGTTTGCGAACTTCGAACATCCGAAAATCGTTCGATTCGAACGATCGAAGGATTTTAATCGTTCGATCGAAGGATTTTCGTTCGACTCGAACGATCGAAGCCATTCGATCGAATGATTTCATTCGATCCAATGGCTTCGATCGTTCGATTCGAACGAAAATCCTTCGATTTTAGCGGTCGAAGGAATCGAATGGTCGAATGGTCGAACAATTTTTGTTCGAATCGAACGCGAACTCGTATTGGCGAACGTCGCGCGACGTTCGCGAACATTCGGCGGACGCGAACAGTCGAAGTTCGCGCGAACTAGTTCGCCGGCGAACTGTTCGCTACATCCCTATTATTCAAGCCAGGATATTCTGCAGAGGTTGCTTTCCCCTATGAGACCCCAGCAAGCCACAGAGAGGAGCCCCCTGTAAGCCACAGAGAGGAGCCCCCTGTAAGCCACTGAGGGGAGTCCCCTGTAAGCCACAGAGAGGAGCCTAAATAACACATGTTCTTACATACTGCACAAATGATTATGATTAGTAAGTGCAGTGCAAGACATGGAAAATTCTATATAAGAGATGGATTACAAGGGCAATATATGCACTGATCTGAGCTGGCAGGTGGGACCAACTGACAGATAATCTTAACTGCCTGATCATGGTGTGTGTAGGCACTGGCAACTCATGAAATGAATGGAGCACTCGGATTAGATTAGCACCTCAAAGCCATCAGCCCATTGATTTTTGATCCATTAATTCTCTGTGGCATCTTCAATAGCCAACATATTGAATATTGCAAACCTTCCTACTTTCCTAAACAAAAATAACCATGTTATGGGTTTAACAGCAGCTACAGGTGTCTTTGACGTTTAATAAACAAAAGCATATAAAACTAATGATATCTGAAACTTCCTTTTCCTACACCCACCATTCCTCCTACTTATTTAGATTGGGGATGTTCAACCATAACTACCAAGGATTTCCACAAAGAACAGACATTCCTAACAGCTACAGAATGGACGAATGAATGTTTTAATGTGTCCCTTCCTTTTCCATTTTTAGATTGAGGGTGAAGGTTGTTAATAATTCCTTGGTGGTTACTAGTTACATGGTGCCTAATACTTAAGACAAGGAAAATAGATGATTGCTCATTTATGCTCATTACCAAGAACAATGGTCCCAAATTAAGCCCTAGAAGATATAACTTCTGGCCTTTATGTTGTACGATGGTCTCTTTATTCTTCACAAAAATAAAAGATACAGTTATGGGATCTGTTATCTGGAAACCCATTATCTAGGAAAGCTCAGAATTATGGAAGCTTGTCTACCGTAAACCCCATTTTATCCAAATAATCCACATTTTTAAAAATGATTTCCTTTTTCTCTGTAATAATAAAACAATACCTTGTATTTGATCCCAGCTTAGATATAAATAATTATTATTAAGCCTATTGGATTTATTTTGTGTTTAGATCATTTTCTAGCAGACTTAAGGTATGAAGTTCCAAATTACAGAAAAATCCATTATCCGGAAAACCCAAACATTCTGGATAACAGGTCCCGAATTAGAAATGTCCTTCTGTCTTTTGAGTACTTCTGATTCATGCATGTCCATCTGAATTATACTGTATATCTCTTTTTCTCAATCATATATGTTCTTCTAAATCATAGACAGTAAGGGGGTTATTTACTAAATTCAGAATGCAAAAATCACGAAAAATTTGTGATTTTTTTTATAAAATCGGACTTTTAAAAAATCACGAATTTTTCGGAATTTATTAAACCCTGAGGATGGAAAAGTTAGAATCTGAAAATCCTGAGTTATTTGGTGAAAATTCCGAAAAAATTGCGAAAATCAGATTTTTTTTTCCCACAAAGCAAATTTTTGAGAAAATGTAATAATAAATAAGCGTAAAAAAACAGAACAGATTTAATAGGAGTTTATAGCTGAAAATATTGAGATAAATATTGAGATAAATTCATACTTAAATCATGTATGTCCTTCTGAATCATATAATGAAAGTTCTTCTGCATCATATATGTTTTTCTTAATGCATGTCCTTCTCAATCATATATGTTTCTCTGTATTATGTATGTCCTTCTAAATAATATATGTACTTTTTAATCATGCATGTTCAAGCATGTGTGTCTAAATCATACATGTTCTTGCTATCATTTATGTCCTTCTAAATCAAGTATTTCCTCCTGTATCTTATGTTCTTCTAAATTATATATGTCTTTTTAAATCATGCATGTCCTTCTGAACCACATATGGTTCCATCCTAAACCAGTCAACCTCAACCAGTGGCTTGCAAGCAACATGTAGCTCATCAACCCATTGGATGTTGATCCCAGTGGCCTCCAATCAGGTGTTTCGTTTTGAATTCCAGGCTTGTAGGCAAGTTTTGGTTTAGTTGTGGGCCCCAGGAGGCCTAATGCAACATTACCCATGTCAAAACACTCAATTTGTATGGGGGCAGAGATCTCTTTTGTTAGAATTGTACTGGATGTTATGAAGTGGACAGTGATTTTTTTTAGGCTGGGGTATCCAAAATGTACGCTGGCTGCTGTAAGTTGTCACAGACAGTCACTATTTATTGGGCTGGTTGGAAGCTTTATGGGCCTCTATGTGGGCTGTTTGGACCTCTGTGTACCTGAAATGCCAGTGCCTATATTAAAGCTCAGTCCAGACCTGGGAACATCCTTGTACTATGTGTACGTATGGTCATCGTGGGAACATCACTGGCTTCCCTTTAGCTCACATGGAAAACAGCAGAGAGTTCACATGTGTCTCAGAAAGGAAAGCCTCTTAAATGCACTCCACTGTTAATAAAAAGGTTCCTTCCTGGCCATGTGCAGTTCAAACCCCTAGCTCCCTTGACCTCCGAACACATGAAAATTGTAATACTAAAATTCCTTTCTCTGTGACATACTGCAGTCTTGCAGCTGCCAAATCCATTCTGGCTAATGGATTAATAGGTTTTGATTTCATTACGTGGAACGTTCAGTACCTGCAGTAAAGTCATCAACGGATCTCCTAATAATAGTTTAATGCAATTGGAATTCAGTCAGTACACTCCATAGAGATCAATATTTATAGTTTAGTTTAAAAGTCCAATATGGTACAGGTATGGGACCAGTTATCCAGAAACCTGTTATGCAGAAAGCTCTGAATTAAGGAAAGGCCTTCTCCCATAGACTCCATTTTATCCAAATAATCCAAATTTTTCTCTGTAATAAATAAACAGTAGTTTGTACTTGATCCAAACTAAGATATAATTAATCCTTATTGGAAGCAGCCTATTGGGTTTATTTAATGTTTACATGATTTTCTAGTAGACTTAAGGTATGAAATTCCAAATTATGGAAAGACCAGTTATCCGGAAAACCCAAGCATTCTGGATAACAGGTCCTATACCTGTATTTAAAGCTATAAAGTGCTGGGCAATTGATGGTCTCTTACTAATGTGAATATGCTTCGAATAGGGGCATATAGTATTAGTTAAAGGCATGCTAATATAAGTTACCTTGTAATATGGGTGCTAAATTGCACCATAGCAACAAATCATACCTTTGAGTTCATTTTCTAATGTATAGTATACTGATTAAAGGTAGTTGCTGATTGGCTTCATTTAGGGTTGCCATCTTTTCTCGAAAAAAAAATACCGGCCTTTCTATATTCTTGCTGTTTTTTCCTATAAATAACATTGGCAGAAAGCATCATTTACCAGCCAGGCAACCCTAGTTGCATTAGCACCTATGTTAGTAAATGCAGAGTTACAGTTCATGTTCAGTTTTTTAAGCTGTTGGCCTGTTACAGCTTCCCTTTCAAGCCAAACATAACTTGCATACCAGAACAATGTGGCCCTTCTTAGCCAGGAACGTGAGCACAGATTCCCCATGTGTATATATATATATATATTTAACAGGATAAGAATAGCAGAAACATGGGAATACTGGAGGAACCTTAAAGGGGATAAAGGGACATAGGGCAGCTGGTTGTGGAAAGTTATACAACAGCCCTGAAATACTATTTAAAAATACATTATTATGTTTTTGTCTTAACTTTTAAAATTGCCTTAATGTCTCTTAGGGCTTTCTGATCCAGATCACCAAAATTAATAGCTCATGCCTCATGCCCCTGATCCAACCTATCCACATAGCGGCTACCAAATAGCCAATCACAGCCCTTATTTTGTACCACCCAGGAACGTTTTTCATGCTTGTGTTGTTTCCCGATTCTTTTTATATTTGCATGTGTCTCACAGGTAAAAATGTTTGCTCGCAAACTCTACTCTATTTACACCCAGAGATGTCACAAATGTACATGCCCAAGAGTGTATGGTGCAAGCCATCGGCTCTTGGGCTGCTGATATTTGAAGGACCCATTGTCTTCCATTGAACCCTAACCTTTCAGCATTGCCAGGGACTCTTCTCAAAGTTTCTAAAGCACCAATCATTTTTATTAGCCCTGTAAAAAATGTAAAACTTAAAGCTACTGATATTTAGATATCACAATCTGTACATTTTACTCTATGCACCCTTTTAGGTGCAACTTTAATGACATGCTCAGACAGGGACGGGCATTTGGGGCCCATGAGGACGGTGACTTCAAGGCTTCTCCTCCTGGTCACCCAACCTGCTCCTGTTCTCCTCCTGGTGACCCAACCTTGCACCCCTCCTCCCACCCCACGAGCGCTTCCACGTTATTCCCTCCACTGTAATTTTTGACTGTCATTGGGTCTGGGCAGGGGAGAGGGGACAGTCAATGCGGGGTTGTCAGGGCCCATAAAGGCTGGGGCACACTGAGTTTTTTCCCGATTACCCAGTCCGACACTATGTCCATATGTACGCATTAACAGCTGTCACTCTCTAGAGCCAATTTGACTCCATCAGGCATCCATTCAGAGATTCTGTATGATTACATGCCTCTTTACAAGACCAAGACCATGTAATCAGTGTTTCAAAGGAAAAAAATCCAGTTGTTTAAAAATGGTAAATAAGCTACGAAATGTAACAGGAAAGGAACCATCAGTTTTCAATTCAGTGATCCCTGAAGCAAAATAGTGTGTTCTCTGGAACTTTTCAAGAATTCCCTGAGTGTGTAAAATAATGGGAACATTACACACAGGCCCTGAGAGGCCATGACTGGTGTTTGACTCCCGTGTTTCAACGTGTGGTTCCTATTTCCTCCCTGTCTCTTATGCTCCATGGTCAGCAGTGTAAGATTCCTTGGAACTCCTACCTAAACATGAATTTCCTGTTTATATGGACGTTGAGACTAAGAGGTTTAACAACTGTGTTCAGCAGAGAATTCAATAAAAACATAAACTGGAGCTGCAGGTAAACCCTACCTATTGTATGCGTGTGCCTTACCAGGCCATTTTCATTGTAGCCGGCGGAGGGCAGGGGGAAGGCAGTTTTGGGAGATTGTCTCCCCGAAGAAGAGGAGATTTGAGGCTGGGGCTACTATTCTCCCCAAATTTGCTTGTGTGGCCTGACCCTTAGCCACATTCAGATGTAATCAGTTTATAGCACACAACTCAACAACAACCTCTGTGCCCACTTTAGCAGGATCAATTTTGTACTTGTGGTTGAAAATGACTCTTAATATATCTGAGATCCCAAATGTAATTTTCCTCCTATCTAACAATAATTGCCTTCCTGCTTGCCTTTTTCCTAATTGGCTAAAAAGTTAAAAGGAAGAAAATCCTAGGGTACTAGAATATTTACTAGAATATTGTTTTTGCTATGTAAAATCTGTCGGGATTCAGGTTTGTGTGTGAGCTTTCCCCTTCCTAATAGAGGAGATGTGAGCACTAGAGCTGGTTAGGAGGCGGCTGTTGTATTTGGATAGGCGGTGTGACAGGTGGAAGGAAGCAAACAAACAAACGGACTGGAGATTCCTCAGGTGCAGTGTCAGAATCGGCACATTAATATGAGTTATCAGCAGGAAATACACAGCAGCGTTAGAGGAATTCCAACAAGGAGGCTGCACTCTGCCAACGGATCTGCACCAGGCAAACACAAATGGGCATTTATTATGCACAGCAAATCACCTGCACATCTGCTGCCCTGTCATGTCTTACACTGATAGAGTAGGAACTTGTTTTGCAGATATGGTTATGGATAAAGGATGTCCAACATGGGGCCCTCCAGATGTTCATAAACTACAACTTTCACCATCCCACCTGTAGCAAAAGCCTGCTGATCAAAGTTTATAACATCTAGAGGACCCATCCCTATGCTAAATGGCCATATAACTACTATATAATAATTTACTGGGCCGATCACTGCGGCCAAATTTATGTGAACTTGTAATTCTTGTTCAGCTTTAACTCCCGGCATACAAAGACTTGAAATAGTAGCTCTAAAATTGTACAGTGTACATCAGGAGGAGCACCCAATGCACTATATAAAGCAGGGTGCTCTTTGCTCTAAGGTCAGCCCTGCTGGTACTGGTAACCCATATTGTTACTAGTATGTAATTGGTTGCTTATAAAGTACAAAAATATACAACATGGGGCAGATTTACCGTATTTAAAAAAAAAAAATTTGTGTAATGTGAAAAGAACATTTGACCTGCAGGAAAAAATATAATTTATTGTAGAAATGAAGTAAAAAACATGACCTCTGAGAACTCGGCCCCGATTTGGCAGGTGAAAATATAGATACCACCTAGAACTTGTACAGGGAAAACTTCTTGCCTGTAATCCAACAGAGGAGCCCCAGCATCCTTGGCTATAAAATCAGGGTGAGGATCTTGATCAGTCAGATCAGATATTGTGCAGCTGGATCAACATACTCCACTTTCTTCTCTTATAACCCCCAAGGAAATGCACTCCAGGTGTTACTGTTTCTGCAGGAAAAGGAATCCACAGCTGACAAAGGATCTATCATGGAACCCGCAGGGACCTTTATTTATACAAGGTGATAACTGGACTCCTTAAAGGTGTAGTTTGCCTTGAAAAAAAATTAAATATAAATTTAAGGATGACACAGATAATTTACGATTAGTTGATTTATTAACCTTTAAAAATGAGTTTCACCGTGATTAGGGGCAAAAAACGGTGATTGAGATTTTTGTTTTCTTAATTTCAATTTTTTTGCCTTTATATTTCAAGAATATCCTCGATTTGTTAAATTCTGATGCATAACGCACTGCTTTCTCAATGTATTATGACATTTATATTCTGTATATGGGATCTGTTATCCAACTGGACAGTAATCCGATAAGTATCGGATATTTATCGGATTACTGGACGAAAACCAGCGCAGATCACAATGTCAAGAAACATCTTCAGGGACATCGTCCATTGACTTATACATGTCCTCGCCAGGTTTTTTAGCTGGAGTATTAGCAGATTTTTAGCAGCTTTGGGGTATAATAAATCTCTAAAAATTCAAGTTTTTTTTCCGAGTTTTCCCCTTTAAAAACTTGTCCAGAATAAAATTGAGGTTTAATAAATGGGCCCCTAAATAAACCCAATAAGATTGTTAAGCCTCCAATAGTAATCAAATATATCTCATCTGAGATCAAGTACAAGGTACTGTTTTATTATTACAGAGAAAAAGAAAATGTTTAAACATTTTATTTGGTTAAAATGGAGTCAATGGGAGACGACCTTCCCCATTAATTGAAACTTTATATACAGTATATTGTGAGTCAGTTCAGAATCTCAGGTAAGTGACAGCAGCACAGAGCATGTGCAGTGAATCAGCAGAAAAGAAGATGTGGAGCTACTGGGGCATCTTTGGAGACACAGATCTTTACCGCTAAAGGGATGTGGTTATCATAGACCAGTTACAAAGCCCAAAATGTATTATGTTCATTTCTAGGCTACTATTTGTTAAGCTTTTGGAGGAAAAAGCAGAGAAAGACTGGCTGATTAAATTCCATCAAGTGTTCTTTTATAGTTTTTGCTCTATGCATTTATTATAGATTAGGAAAAAATAGAAGGTATCAGTTGACAGAGAGCAATAAGAACCAAGGTACAAATATTATTGGAGACCATCAACTGGTACAATATATCTTATTATAGAGCTATTATGTGTGGATTAATATATGATAGGCATAAAATCCAAAGATGAAATGCTTTCATTCTTATAGTAATTGAGCACAGAAAAAGAGCTACAAAGAGCTACAAAGACACAGCATGCCATGGAAGGTAAGTACTGAATGGTAAATACTGCTTTCTGCTGATATTTCACAGCCTTGGTGGTGTAAGTGATAAGAGAAAGAAAAATGTTCCAAACCGAAATTCTATTCAAAGAACATTCACGTTTGTCAGAATGTACCTTCTTCACTATTCTGTTAGACTCCCGTCAAGAAAGCTAGTTACAGACGATTCACAATCTGATACAAAATCCCCTGATGTCTCTCTTTTGCATTCTGCTATATGGTCTGTTGACTAGCACCTACACTATTGTTGCTGTTTGTGAATGTGCAATAATTTTTGCAGTCTGAAATATATATAAAATACACAATATCCCGTAAATGATATCCTTATAATAAATAAAAGCCATGAATATCTTGTAAATTACATCCTTATAAACGGTGAGTTCTGATGTCATTTCTGTCACATGACTCACTGAAACTTGTGTATTATAATAAATAAAGTCCCCCCAGTTGCAAAATATGAGAATAATAGAAGTTACCTGGGAGTTCCATGACCTGTATAAAAACACTCGGCCTTCGGCCGGTGTTTTTATTTGGTCATGAAACTCCTCGGTAACTTATAATATCTTTATAATTTACAAAAGGGGGTACTTTATTCACTATATAAACGGGGCTTGGTGATGTCATCAGTTATAATCTGTGCTTAGTGATGTTATTTGTCACATGACTCACTGAACCTTGTGCATTAATAATAAATAATGTACCCTGTTGTAAAATATGAGGATAATAAAAGTCACTTCAGAGTTTCACAACCATAATAATGGTTTTCTATGGTCATGGACCTCCTTGGCCACTAAGAATTTCTTTATGTTTTACAATCGGGGAAACATTATTCACTACATACACATATATAACATAAAAAAGTGCCACCTCAATGGAGAGAAGTCTTCCTAAGCTAACAAAATCATTGAAGTTGTACTCTAGTACCACAGCTTAGCAATATAGCTTTCAAACTGGATTTCTTTTCACTTGTATGGTTCTCTACCCCAAACTGGTCTTCACTGGGCTCTATCCACCTGAGCTCTATCTACCTGGGCTAAAGACCAGAAATTCTGGGCCTTAAACTTTAGGGCATTGATTCCCAACTAGTCGCTCATGAGCAACATGTTTCTTACCAACCCTTTGGATGTTACACCCAGTGGCCTCAAAGCAGATGCATATTTTTGAATTCCAGGCTTGGAGGCAGTTTAGGTTGCATAAAAACAGATGTACTGCCAAAAAGAGCCTCATGCAGGTTGTCAGTACACATAGCTGCTACCAAATAGTTAATCACAGTACTTATTTTGCACCACTCGACTCTTTTTACAGCTGAATGTGGCTCATGGGTAATAAAGGTTGAGGACAACAGCTTTAGGGAACTCAAAATATAAATTGGAGGCCAGCCTGAGGTTTAGAATCAGTTTCCATATACATGGCCACTAGGCCCATAGCTGCTTGTTGCCCCTGTGCCCTTCCCCTTGAAATGTGCAAATTTCCATCATCAGGTCCAGAGCACTGAAGATGGTGCATGGGTAATTTGAAAAACTATCAAATCTCCTTTGTTTCCCCAGTGCTTAGGAACCAATGTGCTTGCAGCTGGGTGCCCTTCCCACAAAGTCAGGCCTGTCCTTATATCTGTTACCTTGTTATTTGCCTAGGTGGCCCGTCAAAATCTTGAACCTCAAGGTAGGGCTTAAAGCCAAAAAGTTTATGCTTCTTTCTCAAGGACAATCTCAAGAGATGTAGAAGTAAACCTTTCCTTGCCCTATATGCACAAGGGCGCATGGTCCAGTCTCTTATATGGGACATTGGAACCTCCCTGACAATATGTAATGGGTAGCCTGAGCTCTCCCACTATGTTCTACCCTAACAATACTAGGGTTGCCACCTGTTCGATTTTGAGCCGAACTGTTCGGTTTTTCTAAGGCCTGTTCGGGTGTCAACGTTCTGTTCGGTTTTCAGCCTTGTGAAAACCGAACAATAATCTGGCCAAATGAAAACCAATTAAATACCAAGATACTCACCTTGACATGGCTTAGTTATTATGAAATGCAGTTAATTTCTTGTTATTAAAGAAACAGAAATAAGCAAATCAATTAAAAATAAGAAATAGTTTTTCTAAATCAGCATTGCTATATTTTAGAACTTTCTGGATAACTGATTTCTGTATAATAGATCCCATACCTGTAGTTAAAGGATTGGTCTTACTCATCAGGCAGAATAGATAGAGGTAGGGTTTCAACTGGACTTCTCAGTTTGTCTAAGGGCTGTGTGTTCAAAACTTTCAGTCCCATTTAAAACTTTGAGAAAACTGGACAGAAATCCAGCCATTTGCATATAAGTGATGTAATAACCCTGATCCAGCATCAAAGCTCCACGACATCATTGTGCCTGCCTCTGATGTCATCATGCCCACCCTAAGATCACTGCTCCACCCCCCATGTTGCCACGGTCCTATTGTTTGGGTTCAGCCACCTGCAAATCTGGCAACCCTATGGCAGATAGATGCTGTATCTCATTGATTAACTAGTTTTCTAGAAGGGGTATTTTATCCCTCCATTGCAAAGTTCCATACGTTCCATATATTGAATCCTATAATGTCATTGGATGGTCAGTTGCCTCCCAGTAGGAGGTCAAATGCTTATATACTGTACATAAGTCCTTAGTAACATGGGTTAATATTTAATCGTCACTAGCCTTAATAACAGTTCATAACCAATTTTAATATCAGTGCACATGTCATGCTCATTTTAAATGTGGCTACTTAAATGCTGCAATACATAGAGATAATAAAGATGCAGGAGAGGGAAGATAATAGAAATGGATTATTTTTTTGTGTGAATAGAAGTTCTGATAAATGGAGCACAGATTCCTGTTCTGCTTACATAAAGGGGACAGTAAATCATGAAGGTATTTTGCCCAGCCAATACAAGGGAGCGCTGGACTCCGGCTGTAATGAATTCAAATTAAATGTGGGTATAAAAGCATGACCCTTTAGCCCGCAATAGGTCAGAATAGATAATAACCAAAGTGAATGGCAATGAGGAGTAATATCTTGTCTAAATTGTAAGTGCATAAAAGTGACTGGGTGCATGCCAAAAATCTCATATCCATGTAAAAGATAATAGTTACATAATGTGATATATATACTGAACCACCAGGGATCCATCACTTCTCTCCGTCCTTCTGCCATTGTGTCTGATTTCATTGTATAAAGTCAGGGGAAGGAGCTGGAGTTCTTCTTTATTCCCCAGAGTATTTGGATCTGTCTGGGATCATTATATCCCAGAGCCCGAGATTCAGAGCAAACCTTAGACAGAGAATATATAAAGTGCACATTATTACACTGGGTAATAGTTGTTGCATATTTTTATTTACAAAGATCTGTGACCTTCCAGCTGCTGCAGGAATACAATTCCCAGAATCCCCAGGCAGCCAATAACGCATCCCATTCTTCTACATCTCCCTGAATGATCTCATTGTTGTACAATTCCGCATGAAGTCCAACGATCTATGTGAGTAACTGAGAGCATATTCCCCGAGTACTGCAGAGTGTTCTCCTAGTAGAGACTAGTGTGTCAATGCCCAGAGAGGACACTGCTGTTACATGTGGAATTAGAATTTAGATTTTTAAATGATTGTCAATAGTACAAAGTGTACATATCTTAGATGAAGGTTGCAGTGTATATGAGTATTTGTAGGAAATATAAAGATTCTTGGGTATAGTCATGAAGTTTACCCAGAAGAGATCATGGCTATGGTTGCAGTCTTGCTTGTGCCACCCCATTGATCCCCACTTCCAGGCTGCCCAGACACCATTCTTATCACAGTGGTGGCTCTGGAACCTTCCTAAAGTGAGAAGTTAGAGTTCATTAATGAAGGATCACAGCCTAAAGTGCCCCTTCATCTTATGACAAGGATATCCTGGAGCTTGCTTTGTGACCAGGTGGTGATAAAATGCCAAAATACCTTCCAGACTACATTCCATATTGGCTCTTCCCTCCATTGCATTCAGCAACTCAGCTGCTGAGCTTTAAGGGTTGCATATGGCATATAAATAGGGCATACAACCATATAATGCTAAATGTATCCATACTAGTAAGCCTGGCAATGAGTACAGGTATGGGATTTGTTATCCAGAATGCTCGGGACCTGGGTTTTCCAGGATCTTTCCATCATTTGCATCTTCATTCCGTTAGCCTATTAGAAAATCATGTAAACATTAAATAAACCCAATAGGCTGATTTTGCTTTCAATAAGGATTAATTATATCTTAGTTTGGATCAAGTACAAGCTACTGTTTTATTATTACAGAGAAAAAAAGAAATAATTGAAAAAAAAAATTGGATTATTTGGGTAAAATGGAGTCTATGGGAGGCAGCCTTTCCGTAATTTGGAGCTTTCTGTAAAATGGGTTTCCTGTAATATGTTTGGACAACTGTATGATAGAAAATGTGCTTTCCCTACAGGGTTTCCACTGATTAACGACATTAGAAAGTTGAGGAGATCAACACGTAAACACTGTATATACCTGTGCAAGCTTATGTGACTTATTTGACTTGGGAAGCCGGAGCATTTGATGTTAGACTCATGAGCAAGCAGCTTAGATGGCAACAACAAAGTCTTAAAGGGTTTGTTCACCTTCAAATAACTAGTTGTTTTCAGATAGATCACCAGCAATAACGACTTTTTCCAATTACTTTCTATTTTCTATGTATCACCGTTTTTCCAATATTGAAGGTTAATGTGTCATTTTTCACCTTCTAAAGCAGCTTGTAGGGTTGCCACCTAGCCGGTATGTTACCGGCCTGGCCGGTAAAAGTGATGGCTGATCTCATTGTTATTAATAGGGGAAAAAAGATAAATATAGAGGAAGGCCGGTATTTTTTTCTAGAAAAGGTGGCAACCCTAAAAGCAGCTGTGAGAGGGGGGGGGTCGCTGACCCTGTAAACTGTTCTAAATTGATACATTTAGTTGATACATTTCTTATCTTTGAGCTGAGTAGAATCTTTGGGTTTCATTACAGACAGCTGTTACAATAGTTGCTAATACTCCAGAGATGCTGCTGAGAAATGTATCAACTAAATGTTGTAAAATTGTTTAGAGTCTGCACCTGAATTACTGAGCTGCCGCACTCAAACACCAGAGACAGGAACATTAAACTTTAATCTTGGATTTTGGAAAAACAGTAAAAAAATAAATAATGGAAAGTAATTGAAAAAAGTCTTTATTTCTGGGGTACAATCTGAAAACAACTGAATTGAAAAAAAGTGTTTGGAAAGTGAACAGCCCCTTTAAGTATCGGACTGACATTGGCATATTGTAATATGTTTAAATGTCAACCATAACACATGCATGTCACTAGCAGGCCTAGGTCACCCCACATCTCACTCATCCTCACCCAGGATATCCTGCAACGCCCAACATTGCTGAAAGCCCCCAAACATCCTCTGATTCTTCTTCAAGCAATGGAAGCTGTGCCAGGAGATGGGCCCTGGAGGAGATGGTCACACTTATATATAAAACTGAAGTGGCTCTAAAGGAGAAACACACGGTGGCCCATACTCCCAAATAGTTCACTAGAGGAGAACGCTGCAGTTTTCTTTTTGCATTTTGAAAGTAAAAGTTAAGACCTCCCCAAGCAGCAGTGTAGTAAAGGGGACTGAGCCTTCTTCCAAATTTTCCTTTCTTAGAAGTTATTTTTCTTCCCCAAATTCCGCATTTACTGTATATGTCATTCAGATTCTGAGGATAGTTACCCATTAAACCTCTGTTTCTTAAACTCAGACACTGCTGAACTATAATTCCCAACGTGCTATTTAGAAGGATGTTGGAAGATGTTGGTGACTCACATTTAAGAAACAAGGCTTTTTATACTCTTTGTGCCCCAACACCTGGTTTACTACTAGGGTTGCCACCTTTTCTGGAAAAAAATACTGGCCTTCCTATAGTCTTGCCTTTTTTTCCCTATTATTAACATTGGGTTCAAGAATATTTTTTAAAATACCGGCCAGGTGGAAACCCTATTTACTACTTGTTATTTCTCAGTGGGAAAGCTTCTTTTTATGTATATACAGTATATGTGCCTTCAGTACGGGCAGAAGAGCTTGCTTTCTTTTTGCCTTCCATACTCTGAGCCATGATTTTTTTTTGTACTAACCAAGAAATCTCCAAGGATTTCTGTTTCTCATATTGCCTGTGTGTGAGGCGAGTTTCCATCTGCTCTCGCAGGGTGGGGAGACCTCCAGAAGGCATTTTGCAATACAAAACCTCTTTCAGTATCTCCCAAGGAACATCCTCACTCTGTCGTTACGAGATAAACAGCCATCGAGGGGACAGGCTTGAAGAGCACCACTAAGTGTACTGTAAGAGAACCAGTTTCAACTCATACAAAGTTTTTAAAGGGGAACTCTAACCAAATTAAAAAAAAAAGTAATGAAAGAATTAATAATTCTTTAATTATTTGTAAGTGTTTTGACTATTGTAAGCAGTTTCTGTCTATCCTTTCCACACACTGGGGGTCCTGACTGCATGTACCATTGAAACATTGTATTATTAGTCCAATTCCCACAATTCCTTGCACTCTAAGGGTCATTTACAATGCAGGACGCAGTGCGCAAGTAGATTGTATAAGTAGCTGCAGGCCTCTGTTCACCTTTTCTGAGCAGATATCTGAATACTGACTGTAAGGTTTCCACTGTGCCTGTATTTTAATGAAACTGGACAGTAAAAATGATGTTTGATGCTAATATTATTAATAGGAAAAAATTATAACAAGGCTGTGTTAGGCACCTCTCTATCCAAGAGGGGAAGGCACATAAGCATCCCCCCAGAAACCCCCTAACTTGTGCATCAGTAGGGGTGGCCTGCATTGGGCCTAGTCCTTATCATCTATCTTAAAGGAAAACTATATCCTCCAAACACTGTAGGTCTCTATGAAAAGATATCGCATAAAACAGCTCATATGTAAAACCCTGCTACATGTAAATAAACCCTTTTCATAATAATATAATTTTCTAGTAGTATGTGCCATTGGGTAATCATAAATAGAAAATTGTCATTTTAAAAAATAAGGGCCATCCCCTCACGGTGCACACAAACAAACCATACATGATAGGTCACATGAGCCAATTAACAGACAGAGTTGTGTCTTTTGCTTCCACACTTCTTCCTGTTACAGTTAGAGCTGCAGTATTTCTGGTCAGCTGATCTCTGAGGCAGCACACAGACCATCACGAAATAGTGGTTCAAGGCAAGAGATGTAAAAGGACAATATTTACTTAAATACTGTATATATTCCAGTTTGGTAAGATTCTTTTATATGCCACTTAATATGATATAAACTATCTGTTGCTTAAGTGTTCATTTTGGGGATATAGTTTTCCTTTAAGGCAGGCAGTAAGTATTGGGCTTTACTACACCCCATTTTTTCGTTCCGGCTGATTTTTGATCCTGCAACCAGTGTAGAGAGCACCAATCCCCTCTCGACTTGCAATTTCACCCCAGGGAGTGAAAAATTACCCCTTCTGTATGTTAATAACAGGACGTGCAAGGGATTGTGGGAACTGGAGTCTTGGCTGGAGAAGAGGTGACTACTCTGATATTGCACACCCAGTATTTCTGAAGTTGGTGCATTAGGTGTACAATAATATTATATACAGTATCCTTCTGGTTCAGTAACCACCATTTTCAAATTGGAAAGAGTCAGAAAAAGAAAGCCAATACAGGTATGGGACCTGTTATCCAGAATGCTCGGGATCTGGGGCTTTCCGGATAACGGATCTTTCCCTAATTTGGGTCTTCATGCCTTAAGTCTACTAGAAATTCATGTAAACATTAAATAAACCCAATAGGCAAGTTTTGTTTCCAATAAGGATTAATTATATCTTAGTTGGGATCAAGTACAAGCTACTGTTTTATTATTACAGAGAAAAAGGAAATCATTTTTAAAAATTTCAATTATTTGGATAAAACGGAGTCTATGGGAGACAGCCATTCCGTAATTCGGAGCTTTCTGGCTATCTGGTATCCGGATCAGGGATCCTATACCTGTAATTCAAAAACTCTAAAAAATAAAAAATGAAGACCAATAGTAAAGTTGCTTAGAATGAGCCAGTCTGTAACATACTAAAAATGAATGTAAAGGTGAACCACTCCTTTAAATAAATCTTTTTTGGATAAGATATGCCCAACGCAGCTGTTTTTGAGTGTTGATGCTGAGAACTGTAGTGCAAACACAGCTGGAGGGCTAAAGGCTAGTGATGGGTGAATCGAGTCACTGAAAAACTTGCGAATTTACCACAAAATTTGCGAAACAATGGAAAATTCTGGAAACACATTGAAGTCAATGGGCGTCAAAATAATTTTGACACGTTCGACAATTTTTATACGTGCGAATATTTGCTCCAAGTCCATGGACGACTGAATAATTTTTACGCATGACAATTGTTATTTGCACGCCAATTTTGATACAGCAGATTTCTTGCCCATGAATTGTCATCGCAGTTTCGCTAATTAATTTGCTTGCGGTGAAACAAGGAAATTCGCCGCAAATTAGTGTCTGCCAAATTTATTTCTCCCATCACTATTAAAGGGCAATGCCTTGGGGTTCCTATGAACCTTTTGTTTCTGCTGTATTTGATGCAAAGTACAATTTTAGCCAATCACATGGAATTATGTAAACAAAAAATTATCTTTCTTTCCAAGCCAACCCCGGTACAGTAGGTGGAGCTGCAAAGCTGTTGTTGGAATAAAGTCAACAGAAAAAAGAAGGCATGCCAATGGAAGCGATAGTTCATTTAATCAAAGAATTATGATTCAATTTCAATTGGTTTCCTGGCATGGTTTCTATATGATCATTGAGAAAGGAAGGCTACTGGGAACCAAAAGGTTGAGCTCATGTACTGTATAATGATGGAATGTATAGGTGTCATTATTAGAGCCGGGGGAATCATGAATGCATGAATTGTACTGTGAGAGTTGCATGTTCCAGACAACTTAGTGCAAAACAAACTGCAGGTATGGGATCTGTTATCCAGAATACTCGGGACCTAGGGTTTTCTGGGTAACTGATCTTTCCATAATTTGGATCTTTATACCTTAAGTCTACTAGAAAATCATGTAAACATTAAATAAACCCAATAGGCTGGTTTTGCTTCCGATAAGGATTAATTATATCTAAGTTGGGATCAAGTATAAGCTACTGATTTATTATTACAGAGAAAGTCTTTGAAAAAAAATCGATTATTTGGATAAAATGTGGTCTATAGGAGACAACCTTCCTGTAATTCAGAGCTTTCTGGATAACGGGTTTCCAGATAACGTATCCCATACCTGTAGAATATTACAGTGTAGTGGGAATGTTTTAGTGCTTGTGCCGCAAAGCTTTATCTACAGGCAGGAACCTCAGCAGCATCTCATCTGTTCTACAGAGTCTCACCGATCCAGTTGAGATAATAGTCTTAGATTCCTTAGGATATTAAAGGAGTGGGGAAGGTTTCACTAACAGGAAAAAAAATATTTACTCTCCAGACTTCCCACTGCCCCCGTCTGCCACACCTTGTGCTTCTTCTATTTCCCTTCCACTTTGCAATCTCACAAGTAGGACCATGAACCTATTGTATAAGGGTGTATTTTTGCGTTACCTAGCAAGCCAAACAGTATAGGGGTTATTTATTAAAGTCCGATTGACAAAAACCCAAAAATTAATTTTTTTTCACTATAAAATCTGAATTTTTAGTGGAAAAAAACATCGGATTTTTCAGGAATTATTACACCCTCGGGGATAGAAAAAGTCTGAATCTGAAAATCCGGCATCTCAAAACTTTGGGAGAAGTCCCAAAGATATCTTGATCTGCTCTGGGTTTGTTGCAATAATCTGAAGATTTCGTGGTTTTTGACCATAAATCAGTTTTTGGGTGGAAAATCCAAAAAAATCTTTTTTTTTCACAATTTTTTCAGGGGTTTTCCCCGCACAGGGAATTTTCGGGAAAATTTATAGATAATAAAGGGGAAAAAGCTGTGCGGATTTGGTGGGAGTAGTTTTCATAAAATAATGAAATAAATTCGGACTTTGATAAATGGGCCTCAAAATGTAGCTCCTTAGGTCACCCTTCATTGGAGGCATAACAATAAACATACAGCAGTGAAACCTTCAAACCTACATGGCAGGGACATTCTATACTTCCAACCTCCTATAGGCACAATGCCACTAGACTGCATTCAGATAAAAAGCCATGTCACCCAGCCAGTCTCTATCGTTGGCCATAGGACATTGGCCAGACTGAGATAGCTTGCCTTAGGTGCTGCATATTGGGTTAAAAAAAGGGATGCACCGAATCCACTATTTGGCATTTGGCCGAATCCCCGAATGCTTCATAAAAGATTCGGCCGAATACCAAACCAAATTGAATTAGGGGATGGAAAGGAATAAGTGGAATTTTTTTTTTTATGCTTGACAAAGAGTCACGGGATTTCCCTTTCCGCCCCTAATTTGCATATGCAAATCAGGATTCGGTTCGGCAGGCACAAGGATTCGGCTGAATCCGAATCCTACTGCAAAAGGCCGAATCTTGGTCAAATCCCAAACTGAATCCTGGATTTGGTGCTTCTCTACTTAAAAATAGCCAGGCAATGAGCTTTCCAACGCTTCCCTGGGGCACTGCCAGTCTCCCAAATACTGCTGAACATAGCTGTACTATATCTTGCTCCTCACTAAAGCAAACCAAACATCTGATCATCCCAGTTTGGGCCTGTATCCCTCACCAATATTCCCTGAATGCTTTTTATCTGATGCTGCACCCAGCCAGTTATGTGTGGCACCAGCCAGCAATATTTGTATAACAGCACAGTGAATGTAAGAGCCCACACAATTCACTCCATGTCGGTCAAACATTTTACCCAGGGCCAAAGAACACGTCAGGGCTCAGCTAGTAGAAAGGTAACGGAAACAGGCACACGTGGGTGTGTATACACATATGGACAACAGATGTCTACTTGTATCCGGGATGGTCACGCTGCTGGCTGCATAGTCACCATACAGAAAGAAGAAGAGAAAAGGGAGGGGAAAGGCATTTGGCCTGATAGCTGTGTGGCTGCAAAGAGACACAGAGATAACTTAAGGACATTAGGTGGGCCCCGTTGGCAGAACAACTCTGCTCGCTTATTGCCAGGGTGGTCAGTAGTCACCTTTAATCAAACAGGCATAAGAAATGCATGTTTCTAGACAGCTTTTAGGGTCAGGGCACACGCTCAGATTTGGGGAAATTAGTTGTTGGGAGACAAATCTCCTCTTCCTTGGGGCGACTAATCTCCCCGAACTGCCTCCCCTGCCTTCCCACCCGCTAGAATGTAAATCGCTGGCGGGATGGCACACAGAGTGCTTCATTTTCCGAAGTCGCCCGAAGCAAAGTGCCAGCGGGAGGAAGTTCAGGGAGATTAGTCGCCCCATAGAAGAGGAGATTTGTCGCCTGGCGACTAATCTCCCCCAATCTGAGCGTGTGCCCTGACCCTTAAAGCCCATTGTTGGTAACCCTACTCTTTGGGGCAGCCATCTGGCTGTAATACAAATCTCATCATAGGGTTCACTGCTGTGAGTTGTATATAAACAGGACCTGGGAGCAGGACTGGACTGGGATTCAAAATAGGCCCTGGCATTTCAAGTACACAGGGGCCCAAACAGCCCACACCAGCCCACTTAATAGTCACTTTCTATGGCATCTTACAGCAGCCCCTCTGGCATTTGCCAGAACCCACAGATTGCCAGTCTGGGCCTGCCTGAGTGGGATGATTTTAGGGTTGGACAAAAAAAAAGCCATTAACCTGTGCCCTCAGCATCACAGGAACCCCTAGGGGGCAAATAGCTATGACCCCAGGGGGTGTATTATGTTGTACAGCCTTTGACAGTGGGAGCTGCAGTTCAACCACAACCGCAGAGCCCGAAAACATCTGCATTGCCAGGGACCTAGCTTAGGAAGTTGGAGGGCCTCAGTGTTTTAAATCAAGGTGTACATAAGGGGGCTACCATAGTTCCACTGATTTTTTCCAAAAGATGAGCAGAACAGGTGTGAGGCCAATCGAGTAAAGGGTAGAATTTCAGAGGCAGCACATTCCAACGACATTGTCTCGCTCAATAAAGTCAATGTATTTCTGTCGGAACATTTGCATGCATATTAACAGATTCCTGCTCAGCTGAGCACACAGAGGAGCCACATGTATAAATTGAAGTTATATAATTCTGCATATACGCAGAGGTGTGTGGGGGGAGTCGCCATTGGTTTGTTGTGGCCAAAAACAAACAGATTATTTTGTTGCCGTAATTCCGTTTATTAAGCACCGTCTGTACCACCGCAGTTAATTGCTTGCATGGATTCATGAAGGCAAAGTACATTGATTTAAATAGAAACATGTTTGTCAATAATTTTATTAGTGTCTGAGAAAAAAAGTTCCATGTGGTTACTGATGGCAATGACAGCAGAGATAAAGGACTTCATTTACAAAGAACAGGCAAGGAGCGAACTGCAAAAATCAGTACAGTCTGCCATGTTTTTTTCCCCCATAATGCACAAGCAATGACCAAATTTTGCTGCAATTGCAGTGGAGTAACTATAGGGCAGCAGCAGACTGGGGCCACAACTTTCGACCAAAATGCAATCAACCCCCTGCATTTACATTCCATTTACATTGCATACACGGGCATGGCACGGGAGCAGGGCTCATGGGTGGTCCTGGGTAGCGATAGTTATACCCTTGTCTATGCCCCTATATGTCATACAAGGGGCATTCAGGTCATTACGTTTATCATACAGGTAGGTTGCCACCTTTTCTGGAAAAAAATATCCGCCTTCCTATATATTTATCTTTTAATATTATTAATAACATTGGGATCAACCATCATTTTTACTGGCCAGGCCGGTAAAAGACTGGCCAGGTGGCAACCCTACATTCAGGTGGGGCACAGGCATCTCACATAATACAGAACTAACCCAGACTCACCCATTTAGCATCACACACATTGCCTGTAAGTAAATTAAAGGCAACAGTGCCCACCCCACACATATACTCTTACCGTTACCAGCATACAGTAGGGTTATCAGACTTTCATGCTAATGCGGAGCTCCTCTGATAAAATCACTGTGCAATGCTGCATAGGAACTAGGAATTAATTAAAATTCAGAATGCATTTTCATGGTCACCTTGCCCAATACCCAAGGGGCCTGAAAATCATTTTGCAGCCATGAGTTATAGGCCTTTTAGCCACAGAAAGGGTAACTGTACCTATACACTACTTTATACAGCTCTCTGTATTGACTGTCAGTGTATATAGATTGCTGGTCACAGTTCACAGAATAGTAGCTTTAGCTTTACATACATTATAATACAGCAAGCATGCCTATTATAAATACATACAGATGCTATATAATTATGCATCGTTTACACTTAAAATTAAATGTATTTTTTCAATGCATTTGTATGCAGAAAGCTGATTACACACACATGTATTATAACTCCCCACATTTGGAAAATAGAAAGAGGGACAAAAACATTTGCCGAGCATAGCATGGCAACATTTTTTGGACCACACCCATGTTATGGTGACCCCAAATACCACATCCTTTTTTACACAATTTGGCAGGTTATGGAGAGTTTGAAAACATTTCTGGGGGGTTTAGGGTTCAGATTTTATGTGTTATTACAGTTTTGCTAATGACGGTGAATTGCCTTTAAAGCTGCAAGTCACAGTTTCCCCAAGAGACCGGCTTATCTTAAATTGTTACAAATGTATCTAAGTGTACCTGCCATTCTGGGCCTCAGTTTTAGAAACTTTGTATCTTTTCTGTCTGTTCAGTGCAGGAGATCAAAGAGAAAGTCTGGACATTTCAGAAACAACTATGGACTGTGGGCTGAGATTTCAAAATTGGGACTGTCCTGCGAAAAACGGGACAGTTGGGAGGTGCAATACTGTAAAACAACACAACTACATGAGGATCCTATTGCACCAATCTAACAAACTTGTGGATAGCAAACTTTATCCTGTATAGGGAGTGAATATCCAGTACAGTCCTCTAAAATAAATTGACCCCCTCCTAGACTGCAAAAGGCCCCACTCAATACAACCCCATGGCGTATTCTACACTAATCTTTTTTAGACATGAGTGCAGAGGACTCTTGTATTTGTCTATATGTATTTTGTGGTCACAGCCTCATTGCACCCCCGCCTAATGGTTTTACAAATTTACAAATTGATTGTTTGTTATAGTTATACAGGAGCAGTGACCAGCTCCATGTTGTAGCTCCCACCCTCTCCAACTATAGTCAGGTGATCCCACTGGTGTCTAATAAAAGGGCAGCCAAGTTTGGGAGTTTTACTTTGAAAGCAGCTAGTGAGTTGCAGGTAAAACTTAGTCCCTTTGTAAAATGTATAATGAAGCAATAGAATAATTAATGAATCAGATGACATTTGAGTGTAGGACTGGCCAGATATGGGATGACTTTGATGTAGTTGGCCAGCTTAAATATTTTGCAATATATGGACAAACAATCCCTGTTTTGTTTAAAGGGTAAGGCATTTTTAGAAGCTGTATGCACAAAATGTCTCAATGTCTTAAAGGAACAGTAACACCAAAAAATGTAAGTGTTTTAAAGTAATGAAAATATCATGTAGTGTTGCCCTGCACTGGTAAAACTGATGTGTTTGCTTCAGAAAAACTACTATAGTTCATATAAATAAGCTGCTGTGGAGCAATGGCGGAAATTGAAAAACAACTATATGGCACAGGTTAACTAATGGATAACGGATAACACCATTAGACAGACAGAGCTTATCTGCTATCTGCTGTGTAACTTGAGCTTTTTCTCCTTTGAATGGCTGCCCCCATTGCTACACAGCAGCTTATTTATACAAACAATAGTAGGGTTTCTGAAGCAACACACCAGTTTTACCAGTGCAGGGCAACACTACATTATATTTGTATTACTTTAAAACACTTTTATTTTTTGACGTTACTGTTTCTTTAAATATAAATAGTTTTAAAAATTAGTGGTGAGCACAAATTTCCCTTGTTTCATGTGGATAATGAGCCACGAGGAGCATTACCTTTCCCACATGTACCACTCCTGTGAAGATTGGTAACTGCCCGGCCCATATAGCAGACACTTAACAAACCCTCTCCTTTGGCAATCTGAATACTTTTGGGTTGCAGTAAGCTACTATAGACAGGTACCTTACATTAGACCTCTGTTTCTTGCACTTGAAATGACAGGGCCTGTTTTGAGCCTAATGTCAGGCATAAGCCTACAGTATACTCCTGCCACTACCGTCCTAATGGTTTTCCGAAAAGGGCAATCACAAGGTTCTTCTTACTGAGCTTCTCTGGTTGAAACTCCAAAGACACTTTGGATCACCTCCTGGGCATCAAGCCATTTAGTGTTAGGAGCCCAGACCTCCTCATTTAGAGCTAAGGCCCCGCTCTCCTCACAGCTATGCCTGGCAGCCCCATCATTTTTCATGCATATTGCAGTTTTTCCCAGCTGGTGGCACTTCTTGAATACACGACATCCCCATTTCCTAGGAGAGGAGGAGAACAGCTGACACCAGAATGGCCATACCTTCCAAAAAATGTTTACTCATATTTTAAAGTAACATTATATTAGTAAATTATAGATCCTAGAAACAGGGGGGGGGGCAAATTTACCAAGCTCAAATGAATTTTCGAAGTTAAAAAGTTTCGAATTTCGAAGTAATTTTTTCGGTACTTCGACCAACGAATAGGCTACTACGACCTTTGACTTCGATGCGAGCAATTCAAAGTAAAAATCGTTCGACTATTCGAACATTCGTTAATCGAAGTACTGTCTCTTTAAAAAAAAACTTCGACTTCAATACTTCGCCAACCTTCCAGAGCAATTTTCTAAATTTTTGGCATCCGAAGGAAAATCGTACGATCGTATGATAAAATTGTTTGAATCGTACGATTCGATCGTATGATGAATAAAATCCTCCGAATTCGAATGTCGGAGGATTCTATTCGATGGTCAAATTTCAGTATTTTCCACTTCGAAATTCGACCCTTGAGAAATCTGCCCCCTGTGTGTTGTTTATGCCATTTGCTAGGGTCTGTACCATCCCTGTCCTCTCTGTGCTTTCATGTACAGCCTTTGTAGTGCTATGTGTTTCCTGTTTTGTCTGTGTTTTTCCTGAAAGTGTTGCCATGTGGCATGCTCTTACCTATATGCTGTGACACTGAGCTATCTCTGCAAGCCATGCACAGCCTCAACTCCTTGTGTGTTTTTTCAGCTTCCTCCCTGCTGGTTTTCCTGTGTTATCTGTTGAATTCACATGCTGTTTGCCCCCCAGGTGTTCTGCGTGGAACATGGGCTGCTACACAAATTCTGTTGGCCTGTATAGGCATGGTATGTGTGCCAAAGTGCGCGAACAAGCCATCTGATTCAACTTACACAAGCCAGTTGTGACTATTGACACATTCTGCTATGGGTATCTTGAAATTGCCACTATGATCCCAGTAATTTCCTGGTGGTGCAAATTATGAGCTGTGATTGGCCATTTGGTAGCCCTTATGTGGACTGTTAGCCTACAGGAGACTCTGTTAGGCAGTACACCTGGTTTTTTTACAACCAAAACTTGCCTCCAAGCCTGGAATTCAATAAGCACCTGCTTTAAGGCCATTCAGAGCAACAGCCAAGGGGTTGGTGAGCAACATTTTGCTCACAGGCCACTGTTTTAAGGTGTAGCTCAAATTAATTCTGCTAAAAAGTACCCCATCTCTTACTTTCTTTCTTTCTTTCTTTCTCATTGTTATTTCTTTCTGCTAAAAAATACCCCATCTCCTTCTTTCTCATTGTTATTTCTTTCTTGTTCATTCTTTCCATTCTTTTTTTTTTTCAGTGGCTTTTTGAGAGCTGAAATTAGGATTTGCTTAACTATAGTGACTCCTTGACAAAGGTAGGGAAATAAGAGCAATGATGCCTTTAGCTTTTTTTCATAGTTAAATCAGGTTGAAAAATGACAAAGTCCATCAAGTTCAACCCCTCCAAATGAAAACCCAGCATCCATACACATACCCCTCCCTACTTTCACATAAATTCTATATACCCATACCTATACTAACTATAGAGCTTAGTATCACAATAGCCTTTGATATTATGTCTGTCCATGAAATCATCCAAGCCATTCTTAAAGTCATTAACAGAATCAGCATCACAACATCACCCGGCAGTGCATTCCACAACCTCACTGTCCTCACTGTGAAGAACCCCCTATGTTACCTTCTCTTAAAAAGAAATTAAGTTAGTCTGGCAAGATCTATTATGCATAAAACCATGCTGGCACACACTCAAAGTATTGTTATTTGCTATGAAGTCCAGTATCTTATCCTTTATTAACCCTTTGAAAAGCTTTCCTACCACTGACTTCAGACTAACTGGCCTATAGTTTTGAGGCTGAGATTGGGATTCATTTTCAATAGCGGCACCACATTAGCAATTTGCCAGTCTCTCAGCACTATGCCAGACCTCAATGAATCCTGAAAAACTAAGTAAAAAGGTTTGGCAATCACAGAGCTAAGCTTGCTAAGTACCCTGGGATGAATACCATCTGGCCCTGGACCTTTGTTTGTCTTAACATGTTCTAGTCTCTTTTGAATTTCTTCATCTGTGAACCATGTATCATGTTGTATTACTAGAATTGGGACTATTAATAAGGAAACCTTCATTAGCTGGTTCCTCATTTGTGTAGACAGACAAAAAATATGAGTTCAGCTTTTTTTTTGTTCTCATCAACCAGCTGCCCCCCCTCTGATATTAAAGGTCCCATCCCTTCCTGCTTCATTTTTTTTTGCTATTAACATATTTAAAAAAAAATTTGGATTCTTTTTACTGCTTGCTGCAATATTCTTTTCCATATCAATTTAAGCTTGCCTTATAGCTTCTTTGCATGATTTATTGGTACCTTATAAATGATTCGGCTGTCCCAGCTAACTTGAAAGTCTTAACAGCACGTCTTTTCTTACCCACCTCAACACCAACACTTATTTTATCATTTCATATACTGTTCAGTAAAAATATACACTTCACCCCCAGTACTTAAGTGTTTGACCCCAGAACTATGATAACAAGGGATGAGCGTCCTGAACAGGATTCATTTTAAACTATATTTTTAATTCTCTCTTATATTATTGTTAACAAAGGGGCATGACACTAGTTACATAGTTACATAGTTAAATTGGGTTGAAAAAAGACAAAGTCCATCAAGTTCAACCCCTCCAAATGAAAACCCAGCATCCATACATACACCCCTCTACTTTTAATTAAATTCTATATACCCATACTAACTATAGAGCTTAGTATCACAATAGCCTTTGATATTATGTCTGTCCAAAAAATCATCCAAGCCATTCTTAAAGGCATTAACTGAATCAGCCATCACAACATCACCCGGCAGTGCATTCCACAACCTCACTGTCCTGACTGTGAAGAACCCTCTACGTTGCTTCAAATGAAAGTTCTTTTCTTCTAGTCTAAACGGGTGGCCTCTGGTACGGTGATCCACTTTATGGGTAAAAAGGTCCCCTGCCATTTGTCTATAATGTCCTCTAATGTACTTGTAAAGTGTAATCATGTCCCCTCGCAAGCGCCTTTTTTCCAGAGAAAACAACCCCAACCTTGACAGTCTACCCTCATAATTTAAGTCTTCCGTCCCTCTAACCAATTTAGTTGCACGTCTCTGCACTCTCTCCAGCTCATTTATATCCCTCTTAAGGACTGGATTCCAAAACTGCACTGCATACTCCAGATGAGGCCTTACCAGGGACCTATAAAGAGGCATAATTATGTTTTCATCCCTTGAGTTAATGCCCTTTTTTATGCAAGACAGAACTTTATTTGCTTTAGTAGCCACAGAATGACACTGCCCAGAATTAGACAACGTGTTATCTACAAAGACCCCTAGATCCTTCTCATTTAAGGAAACTCCCAATACACTGCCATTTAGTGTATAACTTGCATTTATATTATTTTTGCCAAAGTGCATAACCTTGCATTTATCAACATTGAACCTCATTTTCCAGTTTTCTGCCCAGTTTTCCAGATTAGACAAATCACTCTGCAAAGTGGCAGCATCCTGCATGGAACCTATAGTTCTGCACAATTTAGTATCATCTGCAAAAATAGAAACAGTACTTTCAATGCCCACCTCCAGGTCATTAATAAACAAGTTGAAAGCAAGGGACCTAGTACAGAGCCCTGCGGTACTCCACTAACAACATTGGTCCAATTATAAAATGTTCCATTTACCACCACTCTTTGTAGTCTATCTTTTAGCCAGTTCTCTATCCAGGTACAAATACTATGTTCCAGGCCAACATTCCTTAATTTAACCAGTAACCTTTTGTGTGGCACTGTATCAAATGCTTTAGCAAAATCTAAGTAAATCACATCCACTGCCATCCCAGAATCGAGGTGTCTACTTACATTCTCATAAAAAGAAATTAAGTTAGTCTGGCAAGATCTATTACGCATAAAACCATGCTGGCACAAACTCATAGTATTATGATTTGCTATGAAGTCCAGTATCTTATCCTTTATTAACCCTTCGAAAAGTTTTCCTACCACTGACGTCAGACTAACTGGCCTATAGTTTTGAGGCTGAGAACGGGATCCTTTTTTGAATAGAGGCACCACATTAGCAATTCGCCAGTCTCTCGGCACTATGCCAGATCTCAATGAATCCTGAAAAATTAAGTAAAGAGGTTTGGCAATCACAGAGCTAAGCTCGCTAATTACCCTGGGATGAATACCATCTGGCCCTGGACCTTTGTTAATCTTAACATGTTCTAGTCTCTTTTGAATTTCATCATGTGTGAACCATGCATCATTAGTTGTATTACTAGAATTGGGACTGTTAAGAAGGAAACCTTCACTTACTGATTCCTCATTTGTGTAGACAGATGAAAAATATGAATTCAGAATCTGCGCTTTTAATTTGTTTTCATCAACCAGCTGACCCCCCTCTGATAGTAAGGGACCCACCCCTTCCTGCTTCATTTTTTTACTATTAACATATTTAAAAAATAATTTTGGATTTTTTTACTGCTTACTGCAATATCCTTTTCTATAGCAATTTTAGCTTGCCTTATAGCTTCTTTGCATGATTTATTGGCCTCCTTGTACCTTATAAATGATTCGGCTGTACCAGCTAACTTGAAAGTTTTAAAAGCACGTCTTTTCTTACCCACCTCAACACCAACGCTTCTATTGAACCAAAAAGGTTTTGCTTTGCAACGACGTTCCTTGCTTACAAGTGGAATATACTGACAAGTATATTTATTAAGCAGCATTTTAAAGACTTCCCATTTTTGTTCTGTGTTTAACCCTGAGAAAAGCATTTCCCACTTAATATGTTGCAGAGATGCCCTTATACTGTCAAAGTTTGCACGTCTGAAATTTAGTGTTTTAGTTACTCCCTTATAGAATTGCTTCTGCAACAGAATCTCAAAGGAGACCATGTTATGATCACTATTCCCTAAATGCTCACCCACACAAATGTTAGAGATGAGTTCAGTTCAGTATCATGTTCCACTGGGTAAAGGAGGAAACAATGCATAGGTTCTCTGGAGCAGGCTCGTGGTTACTTAAGATATTAAGGAGGCATATGGCCCAAAACTGAGTCAAAACATCTTTCCCTTTGGCAACTGGGGCTGAGGAATATGGATAAAATGGAAAAGATGACATAGTGATTGCTGGCATTTCTGCTTGGGAGTAACACAAAGATGGCACCAGACCTAAGGACCTCTACCAACCCCCAGATCCTCCATTAGATGCAATATAGGCCCTGACATTTCAAGTAACCAGAGACTCAGCCTCCCACAGGCAGTGGCACCTTACAGTAGCCTCTATGGCAGTGATCCCCAACCGGTGGCTTATGAACAACATGTTGCTCACCAACCCTTTGGATTTAGCTCCCAGTAGCCTCAAAGCAGGTGCTCAATTTTGAATTCCTGACTTGGAAGCAAGTTTTACTTGAATAAAAACAAACAGAACCCCCTGTAGGCTGCCAGTCCATATAGGGGCTACCAAATGGCCAATCACAGCCCTTAATTGCATTCCCGGGAAATATTTTCATGCTTTGTTGCTCCCCAACTTTTCTTACATTTGAATGTGGCTTATTGGTAAAAAAAGGTTGGGGACCCCTGCTCTATGGCATTTACAGATTGTCAGACTCATATTGAGCTCCAACATGGAACCTACCTCTCTATCCAAACCCAAGTAATTGAAAATATAGGTTACACTATATTCTGAATATTGGGTCCTTAGATCTTACTTTAAACCAGAAGTTGGGGGGAGGTTCAAATATCTCCCATACCCCCCCACACACACACACACACACACACAGGGTCAACAACTGTAGACTCATCACATGTGAAGCATAAGTATGTGCCAACCCCAGCTGTCTATAGATACTCTGGGCAATGTGACTCCCTTGCTATAGGTACCGGCCTTCCTATATACTTATCTTTTTTCCCTATTAATAACATTGGGATCAACCATCATTTTTACCGGCCAAGCGAGTAAAATACTGGCCAGGTGGCAACCCTAGCTGTAGCCTGTAGGGTACTTGTGCCTGAATGGGGTTATCAGCAACAGAGTCCCTATAGCTCTCCAGCAAATGGTCCACTATTTCAATAAATACCCAGCATTCCATCTGTGTGCTGATAGCTAACATTCCATTAAGGTGGGTTTTATTCACAGAACAATAATAAATATGAGGAAGCCTTATACACCGGAATTATGACATTCAACGTCTTCTAAGAGATTTTTAAGGAAAAATGTTTGCTTTATTGTAATATTAGCTTCAGTCCCTTGTTGTTTATGGTCCCATTTGCTTTCATGTGATAATTCTAATTTTAACTTTTGGCACTGATCCGTCTTCAGAGTTTAGGTTTTGAGAAAGTTAAAGTCAATCTAAATATACACACGATTTTAAGTATAACTAAAAAGCCTTATAATTAAGACCAAATGCCTGTAATCTGCTTAGATGCCAGGAATGTTAATTTTCTGTCGGTTATGCTTACATGTAATTCTGTATTGGTTAATGACATCGCTAAGTGCTACGTACCCTGTTCCACTTGCTCTTGTGTCTTGTTTTATATTTAAATGCCATAAGAATATTTTTAACTTCAAGGACTTACCTTTTGTACATATGGATAACAAAAGAAGGCCAAACTGTATAAACTATATTTATATTTATCTAGAAAAAGTGCTAAAAGGTTTGCCATCCCAACTAACAGAAGTGTATCACATGAAGTCGCATGACCCCTATTTTCTCTTTGATAGTCAATTATCAACTCAATCTTCCAATTTCTCTCTCTTTCTCACTATAAATATATACGTATATATTGTATATATACAAATATATCATGGTCTTGATAAAGGTCTTAGAGATAAAGGTCCTTTTTTAATTTATTTAATAAACATGAAGTTTTAACTTATTACAAATCCTGGTGTGCACCTTTCTTCTTGGATAGTGGATAATACAGGTAGATGATCTAATCTTTAACTAACTGATGGATGGTGTGCGTTATATATATATATGTGTATCATACCTACCAACTGTCTACCTTTTTTCGCGAGACAGTCCCAATTTTAACAGCTCAACCCGCAGTTGAAATGTCCTGAGTTTCTATTTCATCTCCTGCATTTAACAGCCAGAAAAAGATACAACGTTTCTGAAATGTAATTAAATAAGAGGCTTTTGGCAAAGAGCTCAGAATACTCGACAGCTGCACTTAGATACATTTGTAACAATTTATGATAAGCAAAGTTACAATTGTAACTGTTTAAGATAAGCAAGACTCTTGTGGAAACTGTGACTTGCAGCTTAAAGGGCAATTCACCATCATTAGCAAAACTGTAATAACACATAAAACCTGATCCTAAAACCCTCAGAAATGTGTTAAAACTTTCCATAACCTGCCAACTTTGTGTAAAACGGATGTGGTATTTAGGGTGTGTGGCCATTTTTTTCGTGCCAAGAGTAAATGGGGTTTCTGAAAGATATATATTCCGACAACGTGGACAACCTAATGGCGAATCCACAGAACAATTTGTAGCAGCTTTGAGAGAGCTTGTTGTTACCTGTGAGTTTGGGAATCTAACAGATGAAATGCTAAGAGACCAAATAGTGGAAAAAACAAACTCACCTCACATTAGAGAGAGACAGCTCCTAGAGCAAGATTTAACCCTTGCAAAGGCTATTACAGTTTCTAGCCAAATTGAAACAGCAGTGGCAGAGGCTAAAACAGGGAACTGCTGGGAATGTACAGACTGTGAATTCAGCACTGTGGCCTAATAATGCATAGTCGCAGGCAAAATACAGTGCTAAGGAAAGGGATTCACCTACACTGCAAAACCATACAACAAATACAAATGGAAATACTGCTTTTGCTGTGGTTCAACACAACACACTGCAAATCATGTTACATGTCCCGCAAAAGCTAAACGGTGCCGCAAATGCACAAAAGTAGGACATTTTGCTAAGATCTGCCGTAGTTCTGCTAAAGATGTTCATGAAGTCACTACTACAAATATCACAGTATTAAGTGTGGATAAAGCTGGTACATTTATTCCAGACAAGTTTATATGCACTGTCAGTGTCAGTACTGCTTCTGCTGAAAAGGGGCACTCCATTAACCTGATGCTTGATACAGGTCAGCTGTTTCTATACTACCAAAGGATATTTTCTTGAAATACTTTGTAAAAGATCCGCTTGTTGCACCTGCACTGAAACTGCAAAATGTGACATTTACATTGTGAATAAGGGTACTGCTATACTTGGAAGGGATCTCTTTGCTGTATTAAACCTACAATTAGTTGATGGTCTCATTACTACAGCACCAGTGCCTGATACACAGCCAGCGTCTAAAATTTCACCACAAAGTAACACTTCACTGGGCTGTGCAAAGAACCTTGTACACAAGAGACCAGATGTAAAACCAGAACCATTTCCTGATTCAGCATGAGAAAAACTTGCTATTGATATTGTTGGTCCTTTTACAGATGCTCCTATAGATTGTAGATTTGCTATAACCTTGATAGACTATTACAGTAAATGGCCTGAAATTGCATTTGTTTCTCATATAACATCAGCTACAGTAATAACATTTCTACAGTCTGCAGTCTTTAGACTAGAAGAAAAGAATTTTCATTTGAAGCAATGTAGGGGGTTCTTCACAGTCAGGACAGTGAGGTTGTGGAATGCACTGCTGGGTGATGTTGTGATGCTGATTCAGTTAATGCCTTTAAGAATGACTTGGATGATTTTTTGGACAGACATAATATCAAAGGCTAATGTGATACTAAACTCTATAGTTAGTGAATATATGGGTATATAGAATTTATGTAAAAGTAGGGAGGGGGTGTGTGTATGGATGCTGGGTTTTCATTTGGAGGGGTTGAACTTGATGGACTTTGTCTTTTTTCAACCGAATTAAACTATGTAACTATGTAACTACAGTCTTCAGCAGAGAAGGTAATCCAAAGGAGTTAATATAAACGGACCACAGTTTGTCTCATATGAGTTTGAATCCTTTCTGAGAGAGAGGAATATTGGAGAAATCGAGCGATTCAACAGAAGTCTGAAAGAAGCACTACAGACAGCAAATCTTACTGGGAAATCTTGGAAAGTATTTACAACAGAGTTCCTACATAAATACAGAGCAACGTGCCATGCAACAACCCAATCATCTCCAGCTGAATTATTACATGGCAGACAGATGTGAACTACCGGAAAGTTACATGTTGCAGACATCAAACTTCCACAAAATACTGTGCCTACAAAATCATCTACTGCTGACATCACCAAACCAAATCTGACTTATACTAACAGAAAACGTGGTGCAAGAGAAGTGCACTTTCAACCTGGATCTTTAGTCAGAATTAAGAAACCAGGAATACTGAAACGAGGACAATCTAAATTTACTACACCACTTGAAGTGAGGAGCCAGCGAGGATCATACACATATGACCTGTCTAATTGACGCATATGGAATGCAAGTCGTCTTGCTCCTGTTAGATATGACTTTGGAAAATCTCCATTTGATGAAGGACATTTTCCTACTCCTGATGTCAACTGCAATGGGCCTGAAGAAAGTGAACCTATAAGGAGTACTAAGAGAATCAGAAATCTACCTGCATGGACCCAGGACTGGATGTGATGGACTGTGGTGGACTGTGGTAGACTGTGGTGGACTGTGGTGGTCTGTGGTGGACTGTGATGTGAATAATGTATATTATTGCTTTAAGATGCATTGTTGTTGTTTATTACATTTGCCCAAATGCTTTTCCTGATATGTGGTGTTTATAAAATGGCCTGTAGATGTCACTGTGCCCAGACTTATACTGTGCATACTTCTTCACATCTTAAAAGTGAAAGTTACTGTTGTGTAATGGCTGCATGAGTCTCTGCTAATAAAGCACTGTAATACTCTACTCATCCTCAGCTACCCAAAACATAACACAAGCCATCTCCCACAGAATCAATTTACAGATAAAATTTTTTCTCATATAACAGTAGTTTGTACCTGATAATAACTAAGCTGCATAAATTCATGTTGCATAAACAATCCCATTGGGTTTATTTAATATGTAAATGATTTTTAGCAGGCTAAGGGGGCAATTTATCAAAATTGAAGAATATTCTTCATATCCTTGAATAGTCAGTATTTATTAAAGAATAATGTTGAGAAAATTCAGCAGAAAAACTTGGCAGGTAAAATCTACTGAGTTTCTACTGAAGTCAATGGAAATATTCTCAAGTACTGACGAGCGAATTTGTACCGTTTCGCTTCACCAAAAACTTCATGAAACTGTGAAAAAAATTGTGAAAAGGCAACAAATTTGAGAAAAGCACTGCAGTCAATTGGTGTCGACAATCTTTCTCGCTCCAAATGCATTAAAGTCAATAGGCATTTTTCTTTTGACAAGAACTCTCAACTTTATTTTTTTATTTTCCCACTTTATTAAAACATTTGAGATTTTACCCTTATTGACAATGAATGTAACAATGGGATTTTGGCTGGTGTGTGCACATGGGAATATTCTGTTTTGTTTTATTTACAGAAAAATCCCTTATCGAGAAAACCTCAAGTCCCAAACATTTCAAATAATGGGCCAGATTCAGCTCAGTGAGAAAAAGGTTTGTCACGTGACAAATCTTGGACAGAATTCAATTTGAGATGCAATTCAATTCAGAAAAACTTATCTCCTAATTTATCATGTGAAAACTCTATTGAAGTTTATGGGGAGTAAACTGTAAGTGAGTTAGAACATTTTTATTTTCAAACAATTGAAACTCGTCCATGCGTTTTCATGTGATAAACCATAAGGAAACTATTTCTCACTGAACTGAATCTGGTCCAATATCTGTCAACATATCCAAATTATATTTCATAAGTTACATATTTTATTGCTGTTTATATTAGGGATGCAACGAATCCAGGATTCGGTTCAAGATTCAGCCAGGATTCTGCCTTTTTCAGCAGGATTCGGCCGAATCCTTCTGCACAGCCGAACCGAATCCGAATCCTTATTTGCATATGCAAAATAGGGGCGGGGAGGGAAATTGCATGACTCTGTCACAAAACAAGGAAGTAAAAAATGTTTTCCCCTTCCCACCACGGATTCGGTTCGGTATTCGGCCGAATCTTTCACAAAGGATTCGGGGGTTCGGCCAAATCCAAAATAGTGGATTCGGTGCATCCCTAGTTTATATGATCAGTTAACCTAAGTTACACTGTATCAGCGCTGCACAATATGATGGAGCTCTAAAAATACTTATTAATAATGATAATAATAATAACTGCCTGTATGGATAGATGCTGATTGGCCAGCTTTGGAGATGATTGGAGATGCCTTTAGCTTTTAGCTTTTATGAAGGAATTCTATAGAACTTTTGAGATCGGAAACTCTCTAGCCTTCCATGTTCCTGGTTTATGAACAGCTTACATTATAAAGAGACGACTCAAGTAAATTTATTGCAGGAGGGATAGAAAACTTTCAGTGGATCAGGAGTAGAAAGAGCGAGAGAGAGAGTTATTTACCCACTTTCTAAAGCATAAATACTTTATGATATATCAGCATAATCTGAAACATCCAGGGGCATCCATGGGAATTCTGTACATGTTCTTGTCTTCATCCTGGACAAAAGACACACTCTAACAGTGATAATAACTCAAGCCGCAAAAGTCCTGGCCCATTTAATCCTAGCAAGGGGGACTCTGAAGTGTCAATCACCTTTATTGTCGCACATTAAAAATGCCTTTCCCATTTGTTTACATTGGTACCAGAAGGATTAGGCCTTTATAATACACGGAGGAGGAAGAAAGCTTTCTTACAATAGCTATTATGTGAAAGTTTGCACTTAGGAACCCCCAGGATGATATGCCCTGCAGAACTGAACGCCATTAATAATCAGGCCATTATTCCCTTTGTTTCCCCTTCTCCTGTCTCCCTTTAGTTTTCTAACAATCGTCTAGGAATTCAGCTGATGCCGCGAATTGCACCGAACTGGATTCTAGACTATTGTAAGGGAGAAGTTGTTCGGGGTTGTCTCTTAATTCTTTTTTCCTCCCAAATGCAGCTGGATCGAAACAGATGTTCCTCTATATTACAGGAATCAATTATTGAATGATATTTTTTTTCTAATGTGTCTTTCTTCCTAGGGTTTTTTTTTCTCTGTAAATTATTAACACGCATTAGTTCTTGGCTGCCGCTCAATTATCTTTAAATGTTTTATGTGATTTTATTGGTGTGGTCGGTTTCAGATGCACAGACTTCGCGGTTCTCCTCTGTACTTACAATCTTACATTTTGGATACAAACAGAAAACCTTAAAATAGAAAAAAAAATTTTTAGTCGAATTTTCACATTGCACCCATTTTGATTTTATTTCAAAAGTTTCATTGTTGACGCATTTCTTTTTTTTTTTTTTTTTAGAACAATTGAGATTATTTCCATTCTGTCCATTAAAATGTTCTATTAAAATTCAATTACAGATTTTTAAAACCTTGCAGAGCTGGTGAAAATTGTTACTTCATGAATGTTTTGTTTTTTGGCAAGAAGAGACTTGTTTGTGACGTTTACCAACTTGTCAAAATACATGGCACAGTTCTGCAAATGATTATGGAAATGGAATACAATAATGGGCCTTTACTAACACTCTCATTTCTATTCAAACGTCAACTTTTTTGTGAATGGAAAAGTTCACAATGTTATATAAATATGCAATTCTCTTTCTCCAAATACTGCCAAAATTGTAAAATTTCAGTTCTATTTAAAATGTTTCTAACTGAGCTAATAATAGTCACAGGGGGTTATTTATAAACACTGAGCAAATTTGCACCTGGGCAGTAACCCATGGCAACCAATCAGATCATTGCTTTCATTGTTCAACCTACAGCTGGCTGAAAAAAAAGCTAATCACTGATAGGTTGCTATGGTTCACTGCCCAGATTTACATTTTTTTTTTATATATATGAGCCCCGCACCTGGTCTGTTCACCCATAGCAACCAATCACATGTTTGACAAGTAAATGCCCCCTGGTGATTGGTTGCTAAGGGTGACTAGAGGTCCCATACCTGTATAATTAATCCTTATAGGAGGAAAAACAATCCTATTGTGCTTATTTAGAGGGTTATTTACTAAAACTAAAATGTATCTAATTTTTTATATAAAAAACACGACCAAACTCTTATACCCGATTTGATGTTATTTATTATTAACAAAAGATTGATTTAATAGGTTTGGGTAAAAACTTAATAAAACTGAGTGAAAACCTGAATTGTATGATTTTTTCAGAGGTTTTCCCTGAACAGCTTGATTTTTTCAGGCTTTTTCCCCAAAAGCCTGAACTTTTCAGATTTTTGCCCGAAGAGCCCTAAAATTAATTCAGGCTAATTCCAGTGCAGACCATAGAAACTTCAAAATAGGGTATTGACTTATAAAGCTCAGGAGGTCTGAGATGGCAGATTTTCGAAATCGGGCTTTTTGCTGAATCGGGCTTTAATAAATCTCGAAAAATTCAAGTTTTAAAAAATAACAAAAAACAGAAAAATTAGAGTTTTGCCCCAAAAAGCCTGACCAGAGCTCAGTAAATAATCCCCTTAGGGGTAAATTTACTAAAGAGCAAAGTGTCTAACGTAAGCGACTTTTCACCAGCGTTTACACCCACAGGGACTAACGCAGGCGCCAATTCGCTAGCGAAAGAGACAGGCGCTTGCAGTCATTCGCACTCTATGCGTTATTACTCCGCAATAAGCAGTGTGAATGTAAAGTATTTTGCTGCAGGGCGAAACTCTGCAAATTATTGAATTAGCATTGTCTGAACGAATTTTGGTCTGGCAAAGTATTGCGCTGGGTGTGATGTGGATGCTGGCGACTTTTTGTCTGTTAGTAAATCTACCCCTTAAAGATTAAATGATTTTTTAGCAGACTTAAGCTATGGAGCTTCAAATTAAAAGATCCCTTATCTGGATAGCCCAAGATCCCAAACGTGTA
Organism: Xenopus petersii; assembly: GCA_038501925.1. Taxonomy (NCBI): domain Eukaryota; kingdom Metazoa; phylum Chordata; class Amphibia; order Anura; family Pipidae; genus Xenopus; species Xenopus petersii. The sequence goes on from CM076682.1 coordinate 145,337,269, forward strand.
CTAATCCCCATGATGCTTTAAATATGTTCCTTCAAACATTATTTATATGATATTGGCATGCATGTTATTCTCATCATAGATAATGATCTATTCATTATTGGTAAAAAAACAGTAACAACTTTGAGAAAATAACATTATATAAATGGATACATTAATAGATCATTCCTTTAATATATGTATATATTAAATTCAATTTAGAAATTAAGGGGACAGCAAACTTAAAGGAAAACTATACCCCCCAAACAATGTAGGTCTCTATAAAAAGATATCGCATGAAACAGCTCATATGTAAAATGCTGCTTCATGTAAATAAACCATTTTCATAACAATATACTTTTCTAGTAGTATGTGCCATTGGGTAATCCTAAATAGAAAATTGTCATTTTAAAAAATAATAAAAGATCGTACAATTCACGGTGCACACAAACATACCAACAAACCATAGATGTTAGGTCACATGAGCCAATTAACAGAGTTCTGTCTTTTGCTTCCACACTTCTTCCTGTTACAGTTAAAGCTGCAGTATTTCTGGTCAGGTGATCTCTGAGGCAGCACACAAGCCATCATGAAATTGTGGCTCAAGGCAAGAGATGTAAAAGGGCAAAATTTTCTTAAATATATAAACCAGTTTGGTAAGATTCTTTAATATGCCACTTAATATGATGTAAACTATCTTTTGCTTAAGTATTCATTTTGGGGTAAAGTTTTCCTTTAACTTTATCATGATGTATATTGACTGGGTTATTTTACCACTTATCTTGCTGTTTAGGACCTTTGCCGTTCTGACACTGATTAGGACCCCTGCATGGTTGCTAGGGGGAGGGGGACACTAGCAACCACAAAAAATGTAAACTGAAATCTGAAGAGCTGCAGAGTGAAATAAATAAAATAAACACTGGTTTCAAAATGCTACTTACAATGCTACTGTCTAAATTATACTGATTTGGGTATATTGTGAAAAGGGTGGTTCGCCTTTAAGTTAATTGGGTTTAATTTGGGTTCTTTTTCACTGGAGAACTTATCATTATATATATGAATATACATAATGGGCCTATTGGAATTATTGTTATGAATCATGACAGTGTATAACAATGATGTTATCATTGAAGTGCATAGACTGGAATAGCCAGACAACAGAAATAGGAATTCTTCTGTCAAGAGATTAAGAGGCCATGAAATATCATTGCAAATTTGCTCCAGCTCCCATAACTTTCAGTGCCCCATCAGCAGAAATGAATTACTGTTCTGTTGTTCGAAAGAAACATCTGATTGGTTGCTATTAGTTACTAGACTAGTCTTATCAACTGACTGTTATCGGTAGCCAAAATTGTCATGAATATTCGTAGAATACTTGCCTGGCTTTACTAATCACAAACTTCACAAAGAAGTTGGAGGTATATGCATGTTCTTCTGCTACTCACCCAAAAAATTGGCATTGTTTTCTAAAGCCCTAACTAATGTCCATATAGGACAATGGCACACGTACTGCAAGTTGAAAAGGCGACTACAAGTTGAGTCAGTAACAATTTCAGGAAAGCTGAAAATATATATATATATATATTTGTCTCAATACTTACAGTAAAGACATTCAAAAAGAAACGAATAGTGATCCATTGGAGGCAGTCGATATAGTCAGACCATATATATTGATGATATTAAAACTAGGGATGGGCGAATTTGTCCCATTTCTATTCGCTGAAAAATTAGCGAATTTCCAGTGAAATTCACAAAACGGCGAAAATTATACGAAACGCATTGAAGTGAATAGTCGTCAAAATTATTATTGCACCTATTTGGCCAAATGCATTAAAGTCAATGCGCATCCGAATCATTTTGACGCGTGACAATGTTTATGCCTGCAACTATTCTGACGCGCGACCAAATTTTTCCAGGCAGTTTCATGAATTTTTTCGCTCATCACTAATTAAAACTGTTAACTGTTTCCACTTTACTTTCCTCTATCATTTTCCTAACGATGTCTTAACTTGTAGCAGTGTTTTATAAGTGAAATTACACGGTTATAGCAACTATTTTGGTGCCATTTACAGGCAAGGGTTCATATTCTGGAGTCTCACTGCAGCTCTGTTTGTTACTTGTTTACATTCTTCTGATGAAGGTCCCTGTATAGTAGAGTAATCTGCATGCATTTTCTGTTTAAAGGAAAACTATACCCCCAAAATGAATACTTAAGCAACAGATAGTTTATATCAAATTGAATGACATATTAAAGAATCTTACCAAACTGGAATATATATTTACATAAATATTGCCCTTTTACATCTCTTGCCTTGAACCACCATTTCGTGACTCTATCTGTGTTGCCTCAGAGATCACCTGACCAGAAATACTACAACACTAACTGTAACAGGAAGAAGTGAGGAAGCAAAAGGCAGAACTCTGTCTGTTAATTGGCTCATGTGACCTTACATGTGGTTTGTATGTGTGCACAGTGAATCTTACGATCTCAGGGGGCGGCCCTTATTTTTTAAAATGGCAATTTTCTATTTATGATTACCCAATGGCACATACTACTAAAAAAGTATATTATTATGATAATGGTTCATTTACATGAAGCAGGGTTTTACATATGAGTATCTTTTAATAGAGACCTACATTGTTTGGGGGGTATAGTTTTCCTTTAAGTAAATATTTTTTGCTGTTTTTCAAATCATGAGAGTGCAGCAGCATTGTTTGTTTTTATATGCTCTTGTTGCTATGGCACCAGGTATGGATGTAGTACATGGTGTGCACCGAGTGGACTATGTATTGATGATATATTTATTTTTTAAAAAGTCTGTAGGTGATCTGCAAGGGTGTTCACCCTACAGGAGAAAACTAGCAGAATAAAATAACTGTGATAACTGTTCCAGATCGATTGTAATGAGGCACTAATTCACAAATTATCTAAATTAACAGAGCCATGAGTGCAAAGTCATCACCCAACTGCTCATAAATCCAGGTGCCAGCCACGGAGGTCTAGCGTTGAACAGTGGGATCTCATTAGGTTTCTCTCCTCTCCCCCTCGTTGAGGATCCTTCTCCCTCTTGGCGTCACACTCACTGCTTGTTGATTCACATTTCTCACACTCTCAAAATAAGGAGGCAGTGTATTCGCTGGCAAACTGGAAACAATAAGATATTCAAATGGCTGCCTACACGGGCCATCGGCAGCTGCTAAAGGGGATGAATTCACATTGAATAATTTTATTTTACAGGTGTTGCTGACACAAAGCGAAGCTGGCAAATTTATGCCAGGCCTGACTCCAAACACAGAGTAAATTGCCAAATAGAAAGATCAACAGAGTTGTACATTTAACAGCTTAGATAAGTGACACATTCAGCTTCCCTTTCGTCAGGCAACGATTAGGGGCATTTCATGTCTAATTCTGCAAAACTTTTCATACATTTTAGAGTTGTTTTTTTTTTTTAATTCCTTTTGCAAATTATTTTTTCAGAAAAAAAAGCAAGTGGAGAAAAATGAAGGTTCAAAGAAGTAAAGAACCCCAGAAGCTGTCTGGAAGCCTTACGATTTCACATGGGATTCATAAAAGTGAAGAGGATATTAGGGGATAAGGGTATATTAAGAGCTTCACCTACGAGCTCCATATCGCAAGCCTATACATGCAATAATTCCTCTAAGGGTCATGGCACATGTTCAGATTCGGGGAGATTAGTCACCCTGCAACAAATCTCCTCTTCTTTTGGGCTAGCAATCTCCCCGAACTGCCTCCCGTGGGCTACAATGTAAATCGCCGGCAGGATGGCACTCGTTCGTTTTCCGAAATCGGCCGATGTTGTCTCTCGAAGAAACATCAGAAAACTAAATGATCTGAGTGCCATCCCGCCAGCGATTTACATTCTAGCCGGCGGGGGGCAGTTCGGGGAGATTGGTTGTCCGGAAGAAGAGGAGATTTGTCGCCAGGCGATTAATCTCCCAGAATCTGAGCGTAAGGCCTGACCCTAAATGTGCTCTCAGGTCATACACAGACTCTCTAACAGTATGTGATATTACCGTGGCACATGAACATATTTGCTTTCTATAACTATATCATCATTATAAAGAGATAATTCTGGTCTCATCCATAATATGCTTGTGTTGTCTCCAAAACTGACGGTTAGTTTGCTTACAAATTTTAAAGGAGAACTAAAGCTTAACTAAAGAAGTAGCTAGAAATGTTGTACATTATGTTTTTGGGCTTCTGTACCAGCCCAAGGCAACCACAGCCCTTTAGCAGAAAAGATCTGTGTCTCCAAAGATGCCCCAGTAGCTCCCTATCTTCTTTTCTGCTGATTCACTGCACATGCTCTGTGCTGCTGTCACTTACTGAGCTTAGGGAGCCACTCACAATATACAGTACACATAGAATAGAAATGTCACAATATAAGGCTGATTAGTAATAAATACAGATAATTACTACATGGCAGCACAGAAACCAGTGCTAAAGCATCAGAATTTAATAATCAGCCCTGTAGCATCAGCTTTTATTACAGGCCAACCTCATTTTCTGCTGGATAATTAGTGACGACCCCTAAGCTCAGCTTCTCAACAGCTGCTCAGAGCCCACTGAGCATGTGAGTGTCACAGACACTTTCCAAGATGGTGACCCCCTGTGACAAGTTTGAAGTCCTGGATCATTGCGGCTATTGAGAATCTGAAATTTTAGGCTGGTGCAATAATTTCAGTGGATAAAATATGACATTTTTAGCCATATTCATTTTTAGGATTTAGTTCTCCTTTAAGAGAAAATGTACACTATTCAGGATGATATTCATTGTAGACTAATCTAGGTGGACAACATCCGGTCTTAGTTCCACCTTGAAATGGAATCTTGAGGTCCGATCTATGAGATCCTTGGATCTTTCCCGCACATTTCTGGGAGAGTAAAGGGAAATACCTTTTGTTGCACAGACTAATGATATCTCTATCTAAAGGATATTAGAAAACTCTGTTATCCCTTGTATGGAGAGTTATTTTTAGAGCTCACTTCAATGGTATTATAAACACAAGTAAGTTTATGGTAAGTAATTTGTTTTGGCCAGCCCTGCTTCCACCCACCCTTGTCCATGTCTGGTTATGCCAGTTACTAACTCCATACACTGCATATACATTGGAATTTTGCAGGTATTGATATTTTCTTCGGCACAAACTCCAGCTGTGGTTCCAAAATTGGGCTGATCAACTTGAAGTTCAATCTAAAGGCCAGTTAGGATCAGACTTGGGACCAGGCCCTGACTGGCAATCTGTGAATTCTGGGACATGCCAGATAGGCTGCTGTAAGATGCCATAGACAATCACTATTTATTGGGCTGGTGGGGGACTATTTGGGCCTATGTGTACTTGAAATGCCAGAGGCTATTTTGAATCCCAGTCCAGACCTGCTTGGGACAAATCTATTTATCCTTCAACTGTAGATATGCCTGACAACTCAAACTAAATGGCATTTGGGGAGCATTTGGGATGACTCATGTCACACCTCCAGACACCTACCCGTGCCAAATGTTGGACCTCAAAAGTGGGTCAGAACTACAGAAACAACTGTTTAAGGAAATTTAAACTAAATGCAAGCGGTGCAACGTTAGAAGTAGTTTATGTGGTTACATTTTATGTTTTTTTACAAACATATATTTGCATCATGGTTACTGAACAAACATCATGGCATGAAAATTATAAACAGAGGTAGGGAGATCTTTTGTTATGAGTGGAAGCCAGAAAGAGACCAGTTTGTAGTGCACAAATTCGATGCCATCAACTTCACTGGAGACTGACTCATGCAGCTGTGGAGGGGGACTACCATTTAAAAATGAGTAGGGGGTTTTCTTGTCCTTTTTTATTTAAATATATCACACGAAAAGTAATGTAATAAAGAATTGATTTCCCTTTAGAAACACATATAATATACTGACAGTTATGCCATCATTCTTTGTTCTAGCTTTGGTGGAAGGAATATTTGTCTTTTCTGTTATATCTTCCTAAATATATATATATATATGGAATAAAAAATGGTTGAGGTTGTTGCATTCTACAGTTTAAGTACATTGCGTTTTTAATTATCCCCTCCCCACCCTTCTCCAGTAAAGGCTCAGCTTATTATACCTAGCGTGCTTGTTTTATGCATATTTTTTTGTTCTCCATATACTGTACAACCTTGCATTTTTCAAAGCTGAATCTTATCTGCTTTTCAGCAGAAGAGCTGAGTGTTTCAGCCACTTCCTACTGATAATTTAGATATAGGTGAGTACCAAAGCCACTGTAAGTAGAGACAAACAAAAGGGGCCTCGTTTATTAACAGCAGTTTTTTAAGGGTAAGGACACACTGGACGATTTGTCGCCAGCGTTTTTTAAAAGCAAATCGCGGCGACATATCGCTCGTTTTGTCTCTGAACAAAACCAAATGAAAGACGCCAGCTCCTGTGCCCACAGCGCGTTTGTGAATCGCCTGTAGCTCCAAAACGCACCGAGACCCTTTTCCGAGCGATTTATCAGAAATAGCATATACTTAGAAAAGCACTGAAATCTCCTAGACACGCACACACATACAGATAAATAGCAGCAATTGTATTCAAATTACAATGCGAACGCAATGACGCAAGAACGCAATGACGCAAGAACGTAAAGACGCCAGGTTACAGCGGGAAGCACAAACGCTCGAGCAGAGACGCCGAGACAACACGCCGAACAAACACTCGGAGGAAAACACGCTCGAAAATGCCTTTTTTGAAGCACTTTTTTGAATAGTAGATAATAATATAAATATATAAGCATGAATAAAACTGCCAGCTCATGTTCCATAATGATAACACGCCGAGACAACACGCCGAGACAACACGCCGAGAAAACACTCCAACTTCCGTTTCCGGTTTGGGTGGAGCACGTACCGCACAGAGTAATGGGATACAAATCGCTCTGTGCCAATAGTCGCTGTGAATCGTCTGTTCAAAAAAGACGATCGTCTTGTCGCCGCGATTTACTTTTTTCAAACGTTGGCGACAAATCGTCCAGTGTGTCCCTACCCTGAAGGTGTTTTTTCCCCAGAATTCCAGCCCCGCTGTGTCCTGTGCAAAGTTTAATAGATGGGGGGCAGATTCACGCAATGCGCTAATGTAGGTGCACCAATGTGTAAGTCTTGCACAAATGATGCATCAGTATTGAGGCTGTATAGGTGTTTTGTATTGCTGTTGCCCATTCAAATGTCCTACATCAGTGATCCCAACCAGTGGTTCGCGAGCAATATGTTGCTCACTAACCCATTTGATGTTACTCCCAGTGGCCTCAAAGCAGATGCTTATTTTTGAATTACAGGCTTGGAGGTAAGTTTTGGTTGTATAAAAACCAGGTGTACTGCCAAACAGAGTCTCCTGTAGGCTGACAGTCTGCATAGGGGTTACCAAATAGTCATTCAACATCCCTTATTTTGCAGCACCTAGGAAGATTTTTCATGCTTTCGTTGCTCCCCCACTCTTTTTACATCTAAATGTTCTCACGAACATGACTCCAATGAACATGTACAAAGAAAGCTGGAGCCATTTTAACTTCGACGCTGTATTTATTTTTTTGTTTCTTTCCCCCGGAAATCAGCAATCTTTCTATAACACTTTTGTTACAAACCACATAGGCTGATATAATGATGACTGCGTAAGATTTAACTGCTTAATGATTGGCATGACTGCTAAATGTCATGAGAGTTTGACTTTTTCCTGTTGGTTATAAATAGCACTCATCTATATATCAGATCTGTACAGTTTTTCACAGTAATAATTGACTTTGGCAACTCTTTTTCCAGAAGTCTCAACTCAAATTTATAGCACTAAGGGGCCCATTTGTTAAACCTCATTTATTTCTGGTCGAGGATTTTAGGGGGGGAACTTTTTTTTGTGGAAAAAAAAAGAAAAATCTAATTTTTAGGAATTTATCATACCCCATAGCTGCTAAAAATCCGAATCCATCTAGATTAATCTGTCTAAAATTTGTTGGGGTGATGTAGAAGTCAATGGCAGATGCCCCTGGAGTGAATTAGATAAAATCAAGTTTTCAGAGAGTAAATCACACAATACAAATTGATTGTTGCAACATTTTGTTGAAGAAAAATTATTTATAAATCAGTTCAATTTATCAAGTGGTGTTCTGTTCTGTTAGTCACTCCAGACTTTATACATTACATTTTTGGCTAACTATATTAGAAACATTTTTTATTTTGTACAGCCTACCTATATGCCCAATTTTTATTTTTACACTGAACATTTTTTAGTTTGGAGGTGCAGTTGCCACCTTTCCCCACCGACAACACCGGTAAGAGTGATGACATAGCAGGGTGGGTTGATGACGATTTAGGGGCAGTCCATGGACATCAGTCACAGAGCTATGACTTGTAGACCTGCAATTGCCCGATCGCCATGAGAATCCCAGGGAATATGGCCGGTTTTCCTCATTTGGAAAACCAGACAGGCAGTTTTGAGCCAGACAGCCCTTCCAAAAACTGAGCTGTCCAGGTCAAATCCGGACAGGAAGCAATCCTACAGGTGGCATATAAGGAGCGGTCAAGACCAGATTGGGGGTCATACATAGGATGTCAGTCAGAACTGAGTGACCCTGCTTCATAGGACTGGGGTGTTTGGCACTGCAACTTCAAGGCCTAACGTGTAAACTGGGGCCTCTTCCCAGTGGCCAACCTTCCATCGCTCCCCCACCCTGTCCCTGTGCATGCCACAACCGCATACATCCCTCCGTCTTAATTTGTAACTGTGAGGGGGTGGTCAGTGCAAGGGAGCGGGCCTGGGTCGGCGGACCTCATAAAGGCCAGGTCCCACTGGGTTTTTCCCAGTCACTTATTGTTCACCAAGGAAAGAATTTTGACAGTGGCTATTTAAATTAGAAGTATAACATATAGGTCTAGGCTAAGCAAGTGACACCTGCAGGGAAAGACTCTGCAATTGGGATAGAGCATAAGGAAAAAAGCAAACCCCATTTGGTCTCATTGAAAACAGCTTATACATGTCAGTGTGAATTAGAGTGAACCGACAGACCCAGGGTGTTAGTTGAAGCCTTGCTTGTACAGTCCCTCAAGTGGTGCAACATCCTTTGTAGTTGTAGGTGCTATCTAGCATATACAGAAATGAGTAGCACTCCAAGAAAGCCCCTGGGGTAACCATAGTGTGGCAATAACTGCATACTGGGAACTACATTGGATTTTTTGGAACAAAGGAACCTGCCCAGTTACAAAGGATCCCATCCTACAGTCAAAACTAGAAATGTATGGTAGCAGTGGAATGCTGCAGCTGCTTATACTGGGGCTGTAGCTAGGGCTGAACTCCCTATGGTGTACCTAGTGCAGCTTCACTGAAGGTCAGAGGCAGTAGGTGGGGGCCTCAATACAGGAGATACAGGAGGAGATAAAGGGTTCACAGTCTTATACCATGACTTGTTCTTTCTCTGAGCTGCAGAATTCCATTTGGAATCCATTTCATAACCAAGGGGAATAGCTTTTTTGGAAAGGGGCGTTGGTCTGTGTTGTTCAGGGACATGATGTGGTGGAGTAGTAAATGCAGCCTGATAGATTCCGGAATGTAGAGAGACAGCTGTGAAGTCCCAGCTTTGAATTTATGTATATATACAACTGCCCAATAGTAACGTTCAAAAACAACTTCCAGGGTATAATGAATATGTAACGTTCTTCTGGATGTGAGTTTTCACACTAGCCGTTTGTTATACCACATGCCGACAGTGCAGGACGTCTATTACTTTACACTTAGAAGCTAATTAACAAGGTGTAAAAGCAGTGTTACATTGTACAATACCATAATAGGCAAAAACAGTTGCTAATTTGCTTGAAGAAAACAATAATCACTTCTTGATAAATAATCCAGAGGTATTTCTGGTCTGCATTTGCCGAAATAAGGTATTTGCTTTGTAGCTGATTCATGTTTCACAATAACTCTCCCTCTGAGCAAGCCAAGACTCAACAATTCTCAGCTCTCTGGGTTCTGTTTGTGTTTTTTTTAGCTTTCTGAAAACCTGAAAATTAAAGTATTGGCTGCATGATAAAGACTGGTGTTAATAAAACAGGGTCAAAAGTCTTCAGTTGTTGTGTATATATCAATAGAGGAACAACAGAGGGATATTGTTTAGAAGTACTGGATGGCAACGAGGGATAAGTGAATACATATGAAGCCTTAAAGCCTCTTTCTTTTGTGCACAGGTATTTCAGGGGTTTTTTTTTGGCTTTAAGAAAAAGAAGAAACAAAGAAATATTTTTTGCTTCCCTAGAGAAACACAATCCTTATCGCTGCTCACCCACTATGAACATTCACTTACAGTCAATGGCCCTGTTAATTAAGATTAGGTTTATTGTTTCCAGCAACGTAGCAAGGAAAGGGGGGGTTGTCATTAGTCCAATGGGCGTATCAAGAAAAGTTCCTGAGTGCAGTTTTGAAAAAGTTAAGCAACCAAATTAATTAAGGTAACCTTTGATTTGCTGGCAATGGCTTTCATTATCCAAGCTACATTACACCAATCAAATTTACCAGATGAATGGTTCCTGTGGGTTACTGTTAGTAAACAATGAAGGGTTCATTGGTTGGATCTTAGAGCAAATAGAACTTTAGAGCTCTGATCACAAAATAATATTGATTACGGCAAAGATTGTACCACCTGTCATTTTCTGTGGCGACAGATACATTTTTCCCTGTGTTTGGTTGCATGTCTCCAGATAATTGGTTCCCAAAACAGTGGGGTTGACCCCAGGGCTTGGAGTTTGGGGTAACTCAACGCGAAGGTTGTTTGCGAAAATTGGGGAAGAAATGCCTTTTTTTTTTCAGATGCCCCTGAATCCAACGTGAAGGTCTGTTAGGGTGAGATTTGGGGTGAATATATATTTGCTATCCTAGATATTCTTGGAACTACGGCTGAATGATTGATACACCTATATGTTTCTCAATCAGTAACTAAAGGGGCCCCTGACCAAAGGTTGGACCTTCAAAGGGGTTTAAACTTAAAAAAGCCTCCCTAAATCTTGATTATTCCCTACCTATTATGAATTCTATATTTTTTTACAATGCAGTGGTGTTCCTTCTATTGTGCTTCTAATGCAATACTTCCATATATCCTCAGACAGCATTAGAAAGAAATCCGCCTCAAACTGCATTAAAGGAGAACTAAACCCTAGAAATGAATATGGCTCAAAATGCCATGTTTTATATACCAAACTTATTGCACCAGCCCAAAGTTTCAGCTTGTCAATAGCAGCAATGATCCAGGACTTCAAACTTGTCACAGGGGGTCACCATCTTGGAAAGTGTCTGTGACACTCACATGCTCAGTGGGCTCTGAGCAGCTGTTGAGAAGCTAAGCTTAGGGGTCGTCACTAATTATCCAGCAGAAAATGAGGTTGGTCTGTAATATAAGCTGAAGCTACAGGGCTGATTATTAAATCCTGATGGTAATTGCACTGGTTTCTGTGCTGCCATGTAGTAATTATCTGTATTAATTACTAATCAGCCTTATATTATGACATTTATAGTCTATATGTACTGTATATTGTGAGTCAGTCCCTAAGCTCAGTAAGTGACAGCAGCACAGAGCATGTGCAGTGAATCAGCAGAAAAGAAGATGGGGAGCTACTGGGACATCTTTGGAGACATAAATCTTTACTGCTAAAGGGCTGTGGTTGCCTTGGGCTGGTACAGAAGCCCAAAACATAATGTACATTTCTAGCTACGTCTTCACTTAGACTTTAGTTCTCCTTTAAAGAAGTCCCCATTGCGCACTGTTGATTGTACACTGTGTTAGTAAGCAACTTTAGCTAGGCATGGCCCTTTTCTGGAAAAACAAATACCAACCTCCCTCTTTGTTATATGTCTTCCTTATTAGTAACATTGGCATTAAGCATAATTTGTACCGACCAGGCCAGGTGGCAACCCTACCTTCATCAGAACTGACATATGCCTACAAGGCTGAATTTGGCTACTATGTCTGGCACCGGTCACTGAACACTTAGTCCTTTGTGCCATTTATTGTGCCATTTATTGTGCATGCTGCAGTTATCTATTTAACAAAAGCGTGACTGATGCTAATTCGCAGTGACAGTTAGAGGTGGCTGGTTTTGCACTGTGCACTATTGTGCCATAACTAATATAATATCCTTAGGAAGATTGATTTAAAATGTGCAGAGCAGAGACAGCCATCAGTTGTGTCACACCATAGTACAATATCATACTCTTGAGCTTTGACAGCGCAGTTTGTGATGCTCGGACAGAAGTATTTGTTGCATTTTTGAACATCCCCTTGGGAGATCACCATTCTGAGAATGGAACACTGAATTCCAACATCTACATTTTGATGGAATAACCTCTTGACACGAGGGGATGGCCTTGTGACATCACATTTCCTCTCTGTTGTCGCTGCGGAGTTTCAGGATTAGCAAGGAGCAGCTGGTTTTATCATTTTCTGAAATGTCACTGTGGTGGGATGGATTTCAAGACATGTGCAGAAGGATGTGTCCACTCATGGAAGTTTCTGAAGACTACCCTGGCTCCCATCACAATCAAAACAGACAGATTATTATATTAACAACCAATATATATATTTTTTTTTTGAAAAAACAGTATGGTTAATAATACTAACAGAAAATTGTCAATAAAAATGTAAAAGTACGCTATAGGAAATATTGTCCATTTCTTGATCCTTTTGCATTATGGACTTCAGGGATCATTTACAAACACGAAACTGCAGGTGCTCTAAAGCTGGCCATACATATGGAGATCCACTTGAGGTGGGCCCAACGACAGGATCATAATAGGCAGTCGGAACAAGGACCGTATCAACAAACTGATCCAGTCCTCAATCCGACTTGATTTTTAAGCCTGGCTGATCTACATCTGTCTGACTTTTAGCTAGATATCGATTGGGGAAGCCAGTTGAAGGGCCCCATACAATGGGCAATAACTTAATCTGTTGGCAGCTTATGTCTGCACATGTATGGCCTTAAAGTAGATGCAATGGTGGGGTCCAGGGACCCCAAGAGCTACTGCATAAGAGGTCCCCACCAGCCCCCCTGCCCCAGCCATGAGGTCCTCCCAGTGCCTGGTGGGTACTTTGTCACATAACAGCATCCAGGGTTTTAGTAGGAGATGGAGCTCACCAATGGAGAAAGCGTATTCCAAGCATGCATGGTTGCCAGTTGCCAGTTGTGTCCTTCTTGCTTCTTCTGATGAATGGTGCATAATTATGCAAATTGATGTTGGGAGCTACTGCCACCCTGCTCCTGATGGTAGCTCCAAGGTTCCCAGATCAGCTTGTGTCAACAGGTGCACCAGACGTATGCCCAGAGCATTGCTGCAATGATGTTAAACTTGAGGGGAAAAGCGCTGCATTTTGCATAAAAACATGATTTGTTTGGCGACATAACTTTTGCACAGAATGCTTGCATTTGTAAATGGCCCCTATATCCTATACCTTTAATATACAGAAGATAGAATATAAATTAAACTTCAGAATCCTCCCTGCATGCCTGTCCTGAGATCTGGTTAGAAGGAGAAGTGGGCGGGTAGCTGTGCTGGGAAAGGAAAATGTGACCCTGCAGGCAAAAGTGTAGGATAGGCTTATACTCGAGTCAATACAGGTTCCCAGTTTTTCTAGATAAAATTAGGTACCTCGGCTTATACTCTGGTCGGCTTATACTCGAGTATATACTGTACCACATTTCTCACCCACTTCGATCTTGCCCACTCCCACACCTTGTGTGTATTACTCCCTAGTGTATTACTCCCTACCCTTTAGACTCCTATGCATAGGGCCTTCCTCACATTTTTGTACCTGTATTGATTGTGATGTTTGTTATTCCATATATTCTATATATGTAATTCGCGTGATGTAGTTGTATAATCACATTTACTCTACAGTGCTACGCAATATGTTGGCGCTATATAAGTACATGTTAATAATAATAATAATAATAATAATAAAACAGATCCTTTTAAATGCAGCTTAATGAAGTTATAGCTGATCAGTATGCTGCCCCTATGCTGTCCTTAATTGTCTCGTGACAAAAAGTATACCCCATACTGATCTGCAGAAGTTCATTCGCTTATGGCCTTGGGCCTTTATATGGTCATGAAATCCCTCTATAATATCAGTACAAAAAAACAGACATTATTGCCTTTATTATTGACAACAATTTTGGTATAATAAACAAATGGATTATACAGGAGAAAACATAAAACTTTGGCACATAAAAACAAGCGATTGAGTATTTAATATATTTTGGAGATTTCATTATGTGGCGCTTACAGTGGCAGCCTTATCTCTACACTATAAAAGAGGAGATTTAAACCTAACCATTGTTTCTATTTTTGTCAGTAATCATTTCTTCAGATTGCAGAGTTTTATGTGAAAGACTGGAGAGAGAGTGATTGATAGAGACATGAAGGGAGCTTGGGCAGCCAGTACTTTAATCATGGTTATATCTATAGTAGGGATGCACCAAAATCTGTTTTTCAGGGTATGGCCAAATTCCCAAATCTAGGGGGCACATTTACTTAGCTCGAGTGAAGGAATAGAAGATAAAATACTTCGAATTTCGAATGTTTTTTTTGGCTACTTTGACCATCGAATGGGCTACTTCTACCTTCGACTGCGACTTCGAATCGAACGATTCGAACTAAAAATCGTTCGACTATTCGACCATTCGATAGTTGAAGTACTGTCTCTTTAAAAAAAACTTCGACCCCCTAGTTCGCCACCTAAAACACGAAGGTCCCCATAGGCTTTCTAAGCTTTTTTGGGTAGAAGAAAAATCATTCGATCGATGGACTAAAATATTAAGCTATTCGAAGTCGAAAGATTTCCATTCGGCAGTCGAATATCGAGGATTAATTAACCCTCGATATTCGACCATAAGTAAATTTGCCCCTACGACTTTGACGAATCGAACTAAAAATCGTTCGACTTCAAATCGAAAGATTTTGAACTAAAAATCGTTCGACTATTCGACCATTCGATAGTCGAAGTACTGTCTCTTCAAAAAAAACTTCGACCCCCTACTTCGCCAACTAAAACCCACCGAGGTGCAATGTTAGTCTATGGGGAAGGTCCCCATAGATTTTCTAACAATTTTCTGATCGAAGAAATTTCGTTAGATCGATGGATTATAATCCTTCGAATCATTTGATTAGAAGGATTTAATCGTTATTAATCGATTATTCCTTCGATAGTTCGAACGAATATCGGCAAATGCTTCGACTTCGATATTCGAAGTCAAAGGATTTAACTTCTTCTGCACTGGAAGAACTGGTGTACGGGTGGAAATACCCTGTGTACAGCTGATTCTTGTCAGATATATACTGGTGTCGGGAGCGCTGCGCTGTGCTCTGTGCGAGGGATCAAAGATGGCGGTGTGCATGAAAATGAAGTCATGTCGCTGTGTAACATCAGCATGTCATAGTTTTGCTCAAAATTTTGAAATAAATCGATGCCAGCCTGGGTTCTTTACTTGATTATAGGTTCTGCTTCCAAGTGTTTCTGGGTACGCTATAATTTGTATCTGACTGATTTCTTGCTTTTAACCTTCCTGCTTTGTTTCCTGACTATGTTTGACTTCTGCCTGTCCTGATCTTTTGCCTGGATATGACCACTAACTTTCTTAACTCCTTCGATACATCAGATCAGACTATTTCTTGTCAAGCTCCAACAACAACTACTTGCTTGGTCTCGGCTCCAACCCTTAAACCAAAAGGCCATTAGAATAGGGTCCAGATTATGTTTGGCAAGGCTCTTGCATTCGCTTGAATCCTGATAAAACTGACTCAAATCCAGCCAAATCGTAAATCGCTAGAATCTAAATTGCCGGCAGGATGGCACTCGAAGTGCTTTGTTTTCCAAAGTCGCCCAAAGTTGCCTCACAAGGAAACTTCGGACGACTTCCGAAAAAAGCAATCCAAGTGCCATCCCACCAGTGATTTAGATTCAAGCCAATGGGGAGACAGTTCGGGGAGATTAGTCGCCCGAACAAGAAGCGATTTGTCGCTGGGAGACTAAACTCCCCCAGTAGCTTCGTACTGTAAATTGTTTCAGAATATTTCTCTCTACATCATACTAAAAGTTAATTTAAAGGTGAAATAGTCTTTTTCTCTCTCTACCCAACCGTGTGATCTTGTCTTGCCTGGCTTGGGATAGAGGATTGATACATACATGTTCGGATGTTGATAGACAAAGGCCAGTATATAATTTCACATTTTAGAATAATTGACTGCCAACATTGATGCTCTCCCTTAAAGTCACACATGGATTTCCTGTACTCAGCACCTTTAAACTATAATACTTGTGGTAGAAAGCCAAGTGTAAAAGCTGTGGAATTTTTCCCATAAAAGTCAAAAATGAAGCACCATAGAAGCATCTGGGAAATCATGATTGACATGTTTACTGGTGTGCCCATGTGTCCCGCTATTTAATCTGTCTTTTGCGGGTGGGATTGCCATTGGAAGTGCCAGTTCCCTAAAGTGTTTTTTATGATAACAGTGCTGCTGTTGTAATTACAGGTATGGGATCTGTTATAAAGAAAGCTGTTATCCAGAAATGTTTAAAAAATATTTATTTTCTTCTCTGTAACAATAAAACAGTATCTTGTACTTGATCCCAACTAAGATATTATTAATCCTTATTGGAAGCACAAACAGCCTATTGTTTTTTTTATAATGTTTATATGATTTTCTAGTAGACTTAAGGCATGGAGATCTAAATTATGGAAAGATCCATTATCCGGACGACCCCAGGTCCTGAGCATTCTAGATAAAAGCTTTTATAACTGTACTAGACCTGTAACTAAAGTTCTACTGCACTTTCACATAGTAGAAAATGTAATAATGCATAATAACTAGCAATTCAGCTTGTGTCTCCATTAGTGTAGCCAGTGGAATTATGTTATGATCTTTAGCAAACCACAGTGTAGTATAATGAGAGAATTGTGTTCCTCGCTAAACATTAAAGCAGGGTTTCCCAAACTCTTTCAGCCATGACCCCATAAAAATGTTCAAATTTTACTGGACCCTCAGAGAAACAAAGAATGTACTGCAGGCCCTGTGCTTCTCATCTGGGTGGCACTGTACAAGATAATGGCTGTTTGTCTCAAGAACTATAAAGAGACACGAATAACTTTAAAACTGCTGCTTTTCCTTATACAAGCCAAAAATGTTGCATAACAATGAAATATCTCAATTATACTGATTTGCTTCGAATCCCAACCGTCCAAGTTGTTCAGTAAACCTCCCCGATGCCCCAACCTGCAGTTTGTGTAATACTGATTTATAGCATCCTGAGGTTTTCCAAAGACTAGAATTTAATTTTTTCCTAAAGATTGTTTTTTTTCCCGTTAGCTGTGCATAGAACTGAGCTTTCTCAACTGTGGAACCTACCCCACATACATTGTGCTATATGGACTGAATGGCAATAAATAATGAAGCCCAGTTGCAAAGTTGCTAGAAATAGAACATTCTATAACATACTTAGGGGCCCATTCACTAAGTTCGAGTGAAGGAATAAAAGAAAAAATACTTTGAATTTCGAAGTGCTTTTTGGCTGCTTCGACCATCGAATGGGCTACTTCGACCTTCGACTACGACTTCAAATCGAACGATTCAAACTAAAAATTGTGCGACTATTCGACCATTCGATAGTCAAAAGTATTGTCTCTTTAAGAAAAAGCTTCGACCCCCTAGTTCGCCACCTAAAAGCTACCGAAGTCAATGTTAGCCTACGGGGAAAGTCCGCATAGGCTTGGCTATCTTTTTTTGGGTTGAAGGATAATCCTTCGATCGATGGATTAAAATCCTTCGAATCGTTCGATTAGAAGGATTTAATTAATTAATTAATTAATTAATCAATTAATTAAAAGAACGATTATTCCTTCGATCGTTTGAATTGTGCAAAATCCTTCAGCTTTGATATTCGAAGTCTAAGGATTTTAATTCCCCAGTCGAATATCGAGGGTTAATTAACCCCCCGATATTCGACCCTTAATACACTTGCCCCTTAAAGTTAACAAAAAAGGTAGAAGACCCCTTTAATAGATCATACTATTTTAGAGTAGTTTGTAGTTTAACATTGCCAACGTTTCAATTTCTTTGCAAAATTGTATTTAATTGTAATCTAGCTGTATTAAAACTGGTTTATTTCAGCCAGGCCTGGTGATGCAGGAACGCACACAATACGTCACCCTTTGATAAATACAGACCTGGGTGTCTGTAGAAAGATCTAAGCAGCAAGTAATGAAAGAATGAAACACCTTAGTGTATATTTAACGTGTCACTTCCAGCTATGCTAATATCAGGCTCCCAAATGAGCAGTCCCAATTTAGCATTAGACTATGAAAGAGCAATGCATTCCATTCGCTGACAATCCCCATTCATGAGCGGGCAGATGTGGTATGAATTCAGCTTCCTCATGACTAGTGTCCTGTCACTGGCAGGATTGATTGTGTTCCAGCTTCTATACAAGGCGCTATCAAAGGCGTCTTTGTCCGATCTCCTTATTTGTACAATCCAAATCAAATTTAACTTAAAAAATTTAAATGCATTTTTTTTTTTTCAAATGTTGAAGCTGTCTAGAGCCTTGGTGATATTATTAGTATTAGATGTAACATTTTCAGACTAGGCTGACATATATCCCATAGACGGTCGCTGCAGATATCATGGAATCTCTGTGTTGGATAGTTCACAGTCCAAGGGCAGAGACATACGTTGTCGCCCATTGACAAATCACCTCTTGTTCGGTCGACTAATCTCCCGGAACTGCCTCCCCACCGGCTAGAATAAAACTCTCCGGCAGGATGGCATTTGGAACGCTTCGTTTTCCGAAGTCGCCCAAAATTTCCTAGTGAGGCAACTTCGGGCGACTTTGGAAAATAAAGCCCTCCAAGTGCCATCCCGCCGGGCGACTAAATCTCCCCGAAATTTCTGGTCTGTCTCTGCCCTTAAAGGAAAACTATACCCCCAAAATGAACACTCATATTAAGTGGCATATTAAAAAATCTTACCAAACTGGTATATATATATATATATATATATATATATATATATATATATATATATATATTATATATTATTATATACATAGTAAATCTTGCCCTTTTACATCTCTTGCCTTGAACCACCATTTCGTGATGGTCTGTGTGTTGCCTCAGAGATCACCTGACCAGAAATACTGCAGCTCTAACTGTAACAGGAAGAAGTGTGGAAGCAAAACACAACTCTCTCTGTTAATTGGCTCATGTGACCTATCAAGTATGGTTTGTGTGCACAGTGAATCATACAATCCCAGGGGGCGGCCCTTATTTTTTAAAATGACTATTTTCTATTTTACTACTAAAAAAGTATATTATTATGAAAATGGTTTATTTACATGAAGCAGGGTTTTACATATGAACCTACATTGTTTTGGGAGTATAGTTTTCCTTTAAACCCAAACCTAAAGGTCATTGCAGACATCAGACTTCGTAAGTGATACAGGACCTGTTATCCAGAATGCTCAGGACCTGGGGTTTTCCGGATAACTAGAAAGTCATGTAAACATTATATAAACCCAATAGGCTTTTTTTGCTTCCAGTAAGGATTAATTATATCTTAGTTGGGATAAAATACAAGGAATTGTTTTATAATTACAGAGAAGGAAATCATTTTCAAAAATTCATTTTATTTGGCTATAATGGAGTCTATAAGAGGCAAACTTTCCGTAATTCGGAGCTTTCGGGATAACAGGTTTCCAGATAATGGATCCTATACCTGTATATTTAATTTTTTTTAATTGCTTCCACAATAATACAGGGTTTTTTATTTAAATTATTAAAGGGGTTGTTCACCCTTGAGTTAACTTTTAGTATGATGTAGAGAGTGATATTCGGTGACCATTTGCCACTAGATTTAATAATTGAATTTTTTATTATTTGTGATTTTTTTAGTTATTTAACTTTTTATTCAGCAGCTCTCCAGTATGCAGTGTCATCAATCTGGTTGTTAGGGTCCAAAAGCAACCATCTATTGATTTGAAAAAGAGACTGGAATGTGAATAGGAGAGGGCTTTAACAGAAGTATAAGTATTAAAAGTAGCATTAACATTACATTTGTAGCTTTACAGTGTTTTAGATGGAAAGAGGCAGAAGAGTCATAAGGCAAATAATGAAAAAACTATAAAAAATATAAATAATGAAAACCAATTGAAAAGTTGCATAGAATTGGCCGTGCTATAAGATACTAAGGGGCAGATTAGTTAAGGATAGAGTTGTGTTTTCCACATAAATTCCAGTTTTTTTAGGTTGTTTTTTTTAAAAAAAAAAAAATGTTTTCAGATTTATTATACCCCCGACCCTGGAAATAGCTTGAATCGGAAAATTCACCATCTAAAACCTGTCGAGGTCACATACGAGTCAATGGCAGAGGTCCATTGAACCAATTGAAGATGTCAATAGCCTTCATGATGTTCCAGTTTTTTCGGAGGGTGTTGCCTGAAAACTCGATCAATTAGAGCGATTCAAGTTTTTTCCGCCGTAAACTTGATCAATTCGATTTTTCGGGTTGGTCACCATCACTTTTCAAGAATTAGAAACCATTCGAGTTCATTCACTTTAACAGAAAATTCTAAGGGGCAAATTCACTAAGATGCGAAGTTGCGGCAGGCGCAACTTCGCCGCACTTCGCCAGGCGTATTTTCGCCAGCACTCCGCAAATTCACTAAAATCCGAAGTTGCGCACAGGGGTAGCGTTAGTTTGCGAAGTTGTGCTAGCATTAATTCGCCAAGCGAAGTGAAGTTTCGCTAGCGATGGTTAATTTGCATACGGCGCGAAATTCAAATTTCAATGGAGGAATACGTATCTGCACTACAACTGCCTAGAAAACCTTCAAATCAGCAAATATACATTTTATTTTGCCCTACACATGTGCCCACTGTCTAGGTAAGTTGCCATGAGTCAGGAAATGTATGGGGGAAGGAGGGGAGCCCCAAAACATTTTTCGATCTTTTTCAGCCTATCACCCATCATGTAGAAAACACGCCAGCGTTTTTTGGGACTTAGAAAAAAATTAGACTTTTTTGGAAACAATCCCTATCTACTCTATTGCGCTTCGCCAGGTCTGAGGTGGCGAAGGAAGTCTAGCGTAAAAGGTAGCGTTCAGTACACTGCGCAAGTTAGTGAATTTGCGTAGTTACATCGCTAGCGAAAATTCGCCTGGCGTAAGTGTGCGAAGTAACACTAGCGAATTTACGCCAGTGTTCGTTAGTGACTTTGCGAAGTACCGAAAATGCCAAACGCTAGCGAATTGACGCTAGCGTTCGGCGCTTAGTGAATTTGCGCCTAAAACTCGACCTTTGATAAATAACCCCCCTAAAATTTAATTTAAAGTTGAGCCACCCCTGACTCACGGACAAGCTCTTGGGTAACTTCAAGGTATGCAAAAAAAATTATCTGAAGTTTTTTTTTTTTTTAAAGTAATGTTTCCCTTTTTGATGTTTTTTAAATACATCAAAAAGGGAAATATCTGCAGCAGGGTTTATTTGTAGCCCCTAGCCTAATGTGAATGCAGGAATCATTAGCAATTTCTTTTTTGAGGAGGTCCTTTTCTTAGAGGAGCTACTAAGAGCCATGACTAGTCAAGAATAACATTAGCAGCATTATTCAGCATTATTCAGTATTAAAAGCAAGATTCATCCTGTGTATACAGCATAGGTACATATAATATATTTGATATATACCAAAGGTGACAGAACAGCACAGGCCTGGGTTTGTGGGTTACTGGATTCTTCCATTTCAGAATATTTGCTTCACATTGGAAATACGATTGTGCCAACTGACGCAGAGATCGCTGACAGAGGAAAAGCAGTTTCACAGCAAAATAATTAACCGAGGTGGTTTAGTGGATAGTCTGATTGAAGAGACATCAAACAGGAATGCAATGATGTATTACAACCACAGCAATAACAGATGTTCCTACATGAAACTAAAGCAGCAATATCAAAAAGAAGAAATCGATGGAAAAAAAAAACGTTAGTTAAAGGTCAAATTTACACTAATACGACTGCCAAAAAAAAAGGGGGTGTTTTCCTTAAAATCTTCTGCGTTCAGCTTAATCATAGCACAGAAAGCTGCCATTTAGTCTCACACCGGTGCATTCATATTGGGACTTCAATGTCATTATCTTGCTGATAGGAATATCACTGTGGTCAGCTGCACGTCACTGGCTGCGCACCTTCTCCGTGGGTCGGTCTTTTCTGTTTCAGCCATTCACACATTACAGTAGAATGAAAAAGACTGAGACGGAGAAAGAAGGGAGAGAGTCAAAATGCAATTGTATCTGACCTTCATGTTGTGGTATAGATTTTCCAATACAAATGGCAACTTGTACTACAATAACTCTGCAGTGGTGGGGCTGCCTGGAGCAAAATATGTTTCACAGGGCCCTGTTATTGTTTATTAAGCAACAAGCAAGGCTGTATAACTTGTGGCCGTTCAGCTGTCATTGAAGTAGAACTGCCAGCAACTACCAGTATTCCATTGGACAACACAAAACTATACCCACTATTCCACACCTACAGTATCTTCCCAGAAGCTTTTATCCCCTACTGCTATTATAGGAACTCCCTCTCCCTACTATACCTGCTATCCCACAGTCACACTCCCTTCCCAGAGACTATTATCCTACTGTTACTATAGGCACCATCTCTCCCTACTATACCTGCTATCCCACAGTCACACTCCCTTCCCAGAGACTTATTATCCCACTGTTACTATAGGCACAATCTCTCCCTACTATACCTGCTATCCCACAGTCACACTCCCTTCCCTGAGACTTATTATCCCACTGTTACTACAGGCACCATCTCTCCCTACTATACCTGCTATCCCACAGTCACACTCTCTTCCCAGAGACTATTATCCACTGTTACTATAGGCACCATCTCTCCCTACTATACCTGCTATCCCACAGTCACACTCCCTTCCCAGAGACTATTATCCCACTGTTACTATAGGCACCATCTCTCCCTACTATACCTGCTATCCCACAGTCACACTCCCTTCCCAGAGACTATTATCCCAGTTACTACAGGCACCATCTCTCCCTACTATACCTGCTATCCCACAGTCACACTCCCTTCCCAGAGACTATTATCCACTGTTACTATAGGCACCATCTCTCCCTACTATACCTGCTATCCCACAGTCACACTCTCTTCCCAGAGACTATTATCCACTGTTACTATAGGCACCATCTCTCCCTACTATACCTGCTATCCCACAGTCACACTCCCTTCCCAGAGACTATTATCCCACTGTTACTATAGGCACCATCTCTCCCTACTATACCTGCTATCCCACAGTCACACTCCCTTCCCAGAGACTATTATCCCACTGTTACTATAGGCCCCATCTCTCCCTACTATACCTGCTATCCCACAGTCACACTCCCTTCCCAGAGACTTATTATCCCACTGTTACTACAGGCACCATCTCTCCCTACTATACCTGCTATTCCACAGCCACTGTCCCTTCCCAGAGACTTTTATCCCACTACTACCATAGACACCATCTCTCCCTACTATACCTGTTATCACACAGTCCTTTCCCAGAGACTATTATCCCACTGTTACTATAGGAACCATCTCTCCCTACTATACCTGCTATCCCACAGTCACACTCCCTTCCCAGAGACTATTATCCAAACTGTTACTATAGACACCATCTCTCCTACTATACCTGCTATCCCACAGTCACACTCCCTTCCCAGAGACTATCCACTGTTACTATAGACACCATCTCTCCCTACTATACCTGCTATCCCACAGTCACACTCCCTTCCCAGAGACTATTATCCCACTGCTATTATAGGGACCATCTCTCCCTACTATAACTGCTATGCAAAGCCACAGTCCCTTACCGGTGGTTATTACTACCCATAACTACTATAGGATGCTACAGTATATTAAATTATTTAGCTTTCACAAAGTCCACCTACCTCCTTCTGCTGCTCTGGGAGCCCACACTAGACAGAAGCTCCAGGACAACCAGTTCTGTTGGACCCACCCTAGAGTCAGTCCTTCTATCTCTGATACCAGGCGTTTGAAGACATCTTTTCAGGCAAGCCTCACATGGTTATCATGGCTAACACCCTGACCTCACCCAGTGTTTGCATTGCCTGCACAGCCGCAATATTTCAACACTTTTGAATATATAGAAACAACAGCAGCACAGATACTATTTGTTAGATGCTTACTATTTATTGTGAAGCCTCATTAGAGTTGTGAGCAAACCCCACAGTCTCAAAAGCATTACATAATTACATAGTAAGTCTCAAAAGCATTACATAATTACATAGTAACACTGACTTACAGCAGCTGAGGGCTGTCCCCTTAAGGAGATACCAACAGTGTTCTCTTTTGTTAAATATTATATCATGTATTTATAGTCATTTGGTTGCACTGTTATGTTATGTATATATATGTATATTCGTTTTTTTCCATTACAAGTGGCATGACACAGAGCAGTGCAGCTACAAATTACTCTGTATTGCTTATCTGAAGAGGAACTTGGGCCCCGCTCTGCTAATAAACTGTGGTGTGCAGATTATCTGATACACAAGGCTCTTGAAGGCAGGTGGCGTGACAGTATCAGCGAATTAGTGAGCTGCCATTCTCCTAATTTTGGGTGTGGCAGTGATTTTGCCCTCTCTCTTAGTAAAGCATTTATGTGCCTTCATCATATTGACCTGTAAACTCTACAGTGGATCCCTAAGTCCCCTGATTGCCTGGGGGCACCCCAATATTTTTACCTCCTTCATAGCTTGGAATTTAAAGCACTACCTTTTTCAATTTTGTTAATTTTTTTGTTTTAATTTGTTCAATTGTTAACGATAATTTTACCAAATATCTGGTGTCAATTTTCGGTTTGTCAGTAATTTTCAAAATGATAGATTTCCAGCCAAAAAGTATCACACTTGTTTTTCCAGTACACTTTTTTAAAGTTTTGTCCAAAACGATCTTTAGGGTAGGACTACATGGACGTTTTCAGCGCGATCCGACGCGCAGGCAACAAAAATAAGATATAGAGTTGTCGCATGGTGTCCGACGCGACACGACTGTTAGATGCAGACGCTGCACGCATGCGACTTGTTGCAGCGCGTCGGATCAACCCAAAAACGTCCGTGTGGTCCTACCCTTATGTGGCTAATTTACTAATATAGTTTCTTAATTGCACCGGTGCAGTTACCCATAGCAACCAGTGAGATCTTTGGTTTCTTTTTTTACTTGTATTTTTCTGATGTCACTGACCCTTTAGTGAGGGTAAGGTTTCTGCATAAAACAGTTAATTTATTTTCCCACTTATACTTTTGTGTGTAATATTGTTTGCTGGAAATCCAACATTATCTTTCCCTGCATTGGGAAGAATCCATAGTGAGATCACAGTTACACCTCTATCTCCTCTGTGTAGATTGTGGTCGATGGGGGGCTACCTAAATCTAGTCCAATAATACATGAGGTGCACCTTGGTTTTTCTAGTATGAAACTAACAAAGTGGTAAAAAACAAAAAGTCAAACCCTTTTGCACCATATTTCCAAAAATAAATCCACATTTTTTAAGGCCACATGACTCCACATTTCTGACATGGGATAATTTGATAAAGTTTCTGTCATTTGCACCAATTTAATGATTATTAAACAAGGCCTAATAACATATTTTGAAAACTGCTCCCAAAAAACGACTTTCCTCAAGGGACCATCCATAGTAGGTAAAGCATTTTGTTTTGACCACTTAAGGGTTGCCATGTTTTCTGGAAAAAAACATTTTTTTTTAAACTTTCTTTTTTTTTTTAATCTATATTTTTAGATTGTTTTCTTTATCTATATTTTTCCCTATTAAAAATATTCAAGCATCATCTTTACTGGCCAGACTGGTAAAATACACACCAGGTGGCATCCTGATGACTGACCCACTAAAAACTCTGGGGCAGCAAAATCCCCCCCATGTGCCAGAGACATAAACCTGAGACACAGGCAGCAATTAGGGAAAGTGAGAGTTCACATTTTACACTGGTGCACAGGCATGGGACCTGTTATCCAGAATGCTCGGGACCTGGGTTTTTACGGATAAGGGATCTTTCTGTAATTTGGATCTTCATACCTTAAGTCTTCTCGAAAATCATGTAAGCATTAAATAAACCCAAGAGGCTGGTTTTGCTTCCAATAAGGATTAATTATATCTTGGTTGGGATCAAGTACAAGCTACTGTTTTATTATTACAGAGAAAAAGGAACTGATTTATAAAAATTTGGATTATTTAATTATAATGGAGTCCATGGGAAAGGGGCTTTCCATAATTCGGAGCATATATTCTTCAGATTCTAAAAAAAAATGCAGAACATATGTTCAGTTCAAACACTATGAATACGGGTCATGATAAACTAAAGTGTACATTGGGTTTTTTTTTGGGGTAACAGCGTAATTGTGACCCAATCATGCCAGTCACTCAAGCGACTTCTGTGGGTGCTGTTTCTCAGTGCCTCGGCCAGAGCTAATTTTATATGGGTGCTGCCTCTATTCTTGTTTGCAGTTTGAATGCTAATGAAAAAAAGTTATTTAAAAGGTGCAATACGCTCAGTTATCTTTATTGCACTTACTGACAAGTGGTTGAAGCTGCGCTCCCCTGCGTTCTGTTTTTCTGCGTTCAGCCGCAGGGGAGCGCAGGAATAGACACATTAGGTTTTTTTCTATTGGGCTGTACTCACACAGGCGCGTGTAGGCGCTGAACGCAGGTTGAGATGCAACATGCTGCATTTTTCCTGCGTTTGGCGCCTACATGCGCCTGTTTGACTACAGCCCCATTGAAAAAAACCTAATGCGTCTATTCCTACGCTCTCCTGCGGCTGAACGCAGAAAAACGGAACGCAGGGGATCGTAGCTTCAACCACTCGTCAGTAAGAGCCCTAATACATGTCTATAGGACCACGCGGGTGGATGTCTCTGCCTGCATTTTTCAGCCATTTCATAAATGCTCAGGCCCAAGTAAAATGTTTATTTATTGTCTTGAACATCCTCAGAAGTATTAGGGCTCTTAATGACGAGCGGTTGAAGCTGCGCTCCCCTGTGTTCCGTTTTTCTGCGTTCAGCCACAGGGGAGCACAGGAATAGACGCATTACATTTTTTCCAATGGGGCTGTACTCACAAAGGCGCGTGTAGGTGCCGAACGCAGGTTGAGACGCAACATGCTGCATTTTCCTGCGTTCGGCGCCTACACGCGCCTGTGTGAGTACAGCCCCATTGGAAAAAATGTAATGCGTCTATTCCTGCGCTCCCCTCCGACTGAACGCAGAAAAACGGAACGCAGGGGAGCGCAGCTACAACCGCTCGTCAGTAAGAGCCCTTAGAAGTAGGTTTCATTGTTTTGACCAAGGGTGGGCTTGAAAAAATGTTGGAAGGCAAAGGGAAGGGGCCTGAAGACCTCTGATTAGTGGTGACAGGTGGTTCCCATTAAAGTCAAAGGGAGGCAGCAAGGTTAGTTGTTATAGTTCCTCCCAAGCAATAGGGTCGTATCCATCCCCCACAGGGCACCCTAGAGCAGAGGCTGGCAGTTATTCCACTCCCAAGTGTCTTATATACAAACTGTTCAGACTGATTAAATAATGACGTTCTAGAAAGAAGTTTATGTAGCCCTTGGGAATATGTAAATCTAATGGAAATTGGATTAATAAGAATGAGCAAATGAACAGGAAAAAAAAATCAGTTGGCCTTTGACAGAACAACAAAAGCTCATTACATTTTGGAACATTAATTATAATTATCCTTTAATTATATAGCACTAATATGTTTACCCAGAGCTTTATCTGAGATTATCAGTCCATGCTTCAGTGGAGCTTACAGTCTATGGACCCTATTACTTTCATTCACAGTTCATAGGAGTTAAGACACAAAGAAGTACATAGAGGCACTGGTAGAACTTACAAACTCTTTGCAGAGTGCCAAGGCCAGAATTGAACTCACGAGTCTGCTGTTGGAGGAAACAGAATTTATTACATTACTTAAAGGGGTGGTCCACCTTTAAGGTAAATGATTATGCTAAAGAACTGGCAATTCTAAGCAACTTTTCAATTGATTGTTATTATTTATTTATTATACTTTTACAGTTATTTACCTTTTGACTCTTTGCAGCTTTCAAATGGGGGTCGCTGACTCCCTTCTAAAAAACAAATGCTCTGTAAGGCTACAAATGTATTGTTATTGTTTCTTTTTATTACTCATCCTTCTATTCAGACTCTCTCCTATTCATATTCCAGTCTCTTATTTAAATCAATGTGTGGTTGCTAGGGGAATTTGAACTAGGGATGCACCGAATCCAGGATTCGGTTCAGGATTCGGCCTTTTTCAGCAGGATTCGGCCGAATCCTTCTGCCCGGCCGAACCGAATCTGAATTTGCATACGAAAATTAGGGGTGGGGAGGGAAATCGCGTGACTTTTCGTAACAAAACAAGGAAGTAAAAGTTTTTTCCCACTCCTAAGGTTCGGATTTGGTTCGGTATTCGGCCGAATCTTTCACAAAGGATTCAGGGGTTCGGTCGAATCCAAAATAGTGGATTCGGTGCATCCCTAATTGGAACCCTAGTTACCAGATTGCTTAAGATGCAAATTGAAGAGCTGCTGAATAAAAAGCGAAATAACTCAAAAACCTATAATAACAAAAAAATGAAAAAGAATTGCAAATTGTCTCAGAATATCACTCTACGTCATTCTAAAAGTTATATCAAAGGTGACCAGCCCCTTTAAAAGAATACAACCACCCTTGGCCTGTAGGGGGAGCTTTCTGCAGGGCCAGGAATTAAGGTGACTGTACAGAGACCCATATTACCTGCTTATACCTGATGGGGGTCCCCAGATGAGTGGCTTTATCAGTGCACGTCCAAAAGGAATACTAATACTAATAATTAACAAGCCAAGAAGAATATCAGGATTGCACACTCAGACTTTTGTAAAAGTAAAGGGTGTCAAGGATGTTCGAAGTGTGACCCTCCAGCTGTTGTTAAACTACATTTCCCATCAACCTCAGAGAGAGACCTTTTTCAGCTCTTATGTATATGGGGGGGGGGCTTAGGGCAAATGCCTTTCCCAATATACCCTTAAAGGGGTGGTTCACATGTAAGGCAAGTTTAAGTATGTTATAGAATGGCCATTTCTAAGCAACTTTTCAATTGGTCTTCATTTTTTATAGTTTTATAGTTATTTGCCTTTCTCTTCTGACTCTTTCCAGCTTTCAAATGGGTGCCGCTGACCATTCTATAGAGGAAAAGCTCTGTAAGGCTACAAATGTATTGTTATTGTTACTTTTTATTACTCATATTTCTATTCAGTCCTATTTATATTCCAGTCTCTTATTCAAATCAATGCATGGTTGCTAGGGTTATTTGGACCCTAGCTACCAGACTGCTTAAAGAAGAAGTCAACCTGTACGGGGAAAAAAACCCTCCCCTGTGTAGGCCCCCCTCCCTCCTCCCCCAGCCTACCTGCCCCCCCCAGGGCAAATGCCCCTAATTAGTTACTCACCCCTCGGCGCAGGTCCTTTGCTGCTGAGTTCACGGGTGCCATCTTCTTCCTGCTTTGCCTGGCGTTGTTTGGCGCATGCGCAGTACGAGGCATTTACCGTTAAGGATCTTCTGTGCATGCGCCGGAAGTCACGAAGTTTCCGAAAAAAATATTGAAAACGTTGTGACTTTTGGGCACATGCGCAGTTGGAGGCATTTGCCAGTACGGAGCTACTGCACCCGAAAGTCACAAAGTTTTCGATATTTTTTTCGGAAACTTCGTGACTTTCGGCAAATGCGCAGAAGATCCTTAACAGTAAATGCCTCGTACTGCGCATGCGCCAAACAAAGCCGGGCAAAGCAGGAAGAAAATTGCTCGGGAGAAGATGGCGCCCGTGAACTCAGCAGCAGAGGACCTGCGCAAGGGGTGAGTAACTAGTTAGGGGCAATTGCTCGGGGGGGGGCAGGTAGGCTGGGGGGGGAGGTGGGAGGGGGGCCTACACTGCTTTAAAGGGGTTGTTCACCTTTGGGATAACTTTTAATATGACGTAGAGAGTGATATTCTGAGACAGTTTACAATTGGTTTTCATTTTTTATCATGTAAAGTTTTTGAGTTATTTAGCTTTTTGTTCAGCAGCTCTCCTGTTTGCATTTTAAAGGAGAAGTCAACCTGTACGGGAAAAAAAATGCAAATTGAAGAGCTGCTGAATAAAAGCTAAATAACTTAAAAACTTTACATAATAAAAAATGAAAACCAAATGCAAATTGTCTCAGAATATCACTCTCTATGTCATATTAAAAGTTATCCCAAAGGTGAACAATCCCTTTAAAGCAGGTGGGCCGCAGGGTGGACGCGTAAATAAAAGAGACGGTTTCAGCTTTACGTGCTGCTTCCTGTTGCATTTGTTGGACTTTCCATGTGTTTCTGTTGCTTCACATCATTCACTTCCCCTTCACTGTGGAAAATCAATGATGAATTGCCGGGTGGGAGGGGTCAGGCACAGGGATGGGAGAGGTCAGGCACAGGGCCCCGCCCCGAGTGATTATTACGTGCCTGGCAGGTGGGCTGCAGCCCTGGCGGAGGATGCTCTTGTCATAGTGAGTCGCCCGGCCGGGAAGGGGTCGGAGAGGGAGGGCTCCTCCTGGTTAAGCCCCCGATCCCCCCTCCTGTATCAGTTACACACGACGGTGGGCGCCAGTGAAGGAAGGTGTGAGCTGAATGGCACGTGACACCGCCCCCTGTCTGTGTCGCACAACTCAGCAGTCCCGTTATAAACTGCAGCGCCTGTTGCAAGTCGCATTCGCATCGCTGCCAGCGCCAACAGGTCCCTTGGCAATGTGAGCTCATAGTCTCAGCCAACTGCCAGCTGCCCAACTGCCTTCCCCAGCTGCCAGCCGCCGCGCCCCTTGGCTGTGCCACCTAGACGGGCAACATGACACTGACAAGCGAATGGGAGGGGAAGAAGGGCAACATGTGGGTGATTGAAGGTGCGGTGGTAGAAGGGAAGGTAACGGGTACCTGCTGGGACTAATAGAAATAATATCTCCGTCACTGCTGCAGAACCTCTTGGGAAGTAGATCATAGCGGCAGTCATTCCCTATGTTTTACAGACCCGCTTCTCCCACTGTAATATTGCCTCCTCCCTGCAGTTAACCCTGCAGCTGCTGCAGAACCTCTTGGTAAGCAGAACCATGTGTCATGAGGGAACAACCAAGTCCTTGTCTAGTTATTGTGGTCTTTGCTCAGGTTCGGTTCATAACTCCCTTCAGCTGCTGCAGAACCTCTTGGTAAGCAGAACCATGTGGAACAACCAAGACCCGGTTGCCTAAGTCCTTGTCTAGTTATTGTGGTCTTTGCTCAGGTTCGGTTCTTAACTCCCCTTCAGCTGCTGCAGAACCTCTTGATTTCAACTAAACGCTTCAGCCCGAATTATTTTCCAAAAGTCAGTTGATCTGGTCTCACACCCTCAGTCCCTGTCAGATTCAAGCCTCTGGCCAGCAAAGGGATCCCCTCAGCTGCTGCAGAACCTCTTTAGTGGGTGGAAAGCTGATCCAACATCAACCAGTCACTCATGAGCACTGGTATTCATTCTTTTCCATTAAACGAAAATTCCAGACTTGACTGACTCCTTCCTCAACTGCTGCAGAACATCTTGGAATAGTCCAACAAAATATATCCAAACCCGCACACCCTGGCCTTCGGATTACTATAAACCCAGTGCTCAATGGTGGAGGGATCAGCACCCTCCCAATCCAATAGGTAGAAAAATTCACTGGCAAACGTGGCAGATACAAGCCAGGCCCTTGCGATTTATTCGTGAAAAAAGCAACATTTGGGGTAACTCTCTTTGTCATGTGTGCCAGTGAATTTTTCTATCTGCAGAACCTCTTGGCCCATCATCTGTCTCTAAGGTGACGCCACCTTGTTGGTTCTCAGTATAGAATAAACTGTTTTATTTCATATTGCCTCCCTGGCAGCAAGTATGGCACCTTCATATAACACCAATGGCACATATAGGCAATATACGAATGTACAGTATAGGGCTTATAGTACATAGGACCCCTCTAGCTGGCACAGCTCCTCATATAAAGGAAAACTGATGCACACAAAGCAGTGATAGATGGACCAACGCGTTTTGTGCGTGGTCTACCTGTCACTGCTCTGTGTTCATCAACTCATCAAATGGTGCTTTCAATTTACTAACATTCAGTAGTGGGCCAAGCCAACCGGAAACCCTAGGCAACCCAGCCAGCAACCTCACCCCGATGCCCTGTGTGATGGGTGAATGCGGCAATGTTGCGTGGGGGGCGGGAACATGGAGACAGGAGGGGAGAGCAGGAAAATCAGGACTAGGGGTAGCCAGAAGACTCTTTAAAACGTACCTGCCCAACGCCCCCCACATTATTAAGACCACTGATGACAATGGCGCACAAAACGCAATGTGTCCAAGGGTATAAGAAGGCCACCGGGGCTCCCCATGACCATATAAAGGCGCAAGGCTGCAGGCTGAGTGCTTTTATACAGGTAATGGAGCTCTGAGTTCATTTGTAACAGATTCTTACTTTTAATGAGGGGGGTGTTGATTCTTATAAAGAATGGCTGGTCACATGACATTGGTGACATCACTAAGAACCATTTATAAGTGATGATATCACTGAGCACCCATTATAAGGATTCAGTATACACAGGCTTGTATTGCACGGACAGATCAGGTCTCCCTCTGCTATAGGCAGTGGCACTTCACTAGTATGTGTGTGTGTGTTCCAGGAGGGGTGTACATAGATATACACACAGGGTCCCCACCTGAGATCCACAGCCGACCCCCTCCCCGTATCCCACAGCTCAGCAATAACTAACAGCCGCCCCCCGTCCTAACCCCAGCCTCCCCCTAACACCCCCAGCACTGAGGTGAAGAAGAAGGGACTGAGGTGATGTCGTAAACCAGAAAAGTGTCGTAAACCAGGTGCGGGCAGGAGATGGGAGGGGGGTACGAGTGAGAGAACAGGCAGGGAGGGGAGGGAAGAGGTGGGGGGCAGAGGAGGGGCGGGGGAGGGAGGTGACTCGGAGCATTTAGACACAAGAGCGAGAGGATCATGGCGGATGGCCCCAGGTGTAAGCGCAGAAAACAGGCGAACCCCAGGCGGAATAACGGTGAGCCCGAACAGCGGGGGTCCCCCCTATTTAGGATATTTGGTGGGGTCCTGCTCCGTGAAGAGTATATCAGCATTGCCCTGGCAGAGACCAAGCTATGGGGGTGGGCTAGGGCCGGGGCTGTACCGTTACATTACCTGCTGCTGCTCAGGCTCTGGCTGCTCCTCCTCCGCCTAGCGGTTCTCTGCACCGTTATTCGCATCTCCTCCCTTGCCAGTCTATGGGGCTTGAGTCCCCTTCTCCCTCTCACTTTTATCCATTCTTCATCAACTCTACTCTTTATGGCTTATTTTTATGCCAACTCCAAACTTCCTCTTCCCCACCTTAAAAATACCCTTTCGCTGCCGGAGTTCTGCTACAGCAACGTGTTTCGCAGTGGCACAGCCCATGGCCAGGGGAAGCGGGGTTCCACGTTCTTCCTTAAATAACCTAAATGATAGTTTCTCTCAGAACTTTGCTACTTATTATCACTCTTGGGCTTGTTACCTGGGTGATCAGACTGGAGCCAAAAGGAGGGGGAGTCTGTTCTGGTTTTGCTACGATGCAGTCCTATTGATTCTATCTGTGTGTGTGTGTTTGTTGGGTGGGTATAGAAACTTGTTTATTTATTTTTAAACATGTTTATATCTAGATTCCCCTATATTCTCCTCTTCTAAGCCCCCCCCCTCTTTCATTCATTGGCACAACCCCCATTACCTTGTTGCAGAGCAGCCACTGCAGAGCTTAAGGGATTTTATTAGGGGTGTGTGTGTGTGTTGCACAAGGGGTTAAAGGCAACCTCTGAACATTACTTTTTATTTTTTACATTATAAACTTTTATTTCTAACCACTTTAATTCCTATTTTGAAATATACTTTTAAGTTACACCCCCTTTTTAACTCCTTTTTTTTCTGGTTTTCATTCCTTGTTTTTATTTATTTTTAATGGGTTCTCGCTGATTTATAGGAATGACTTGTTACAATATGAAGGTATTTTAGAAGGGTGTTTTCCCATCTGGCGGGGGGGGGATGAAATGGGTGATGATGATGAGGAGGAGGAGGAGGATGATGATGATGGTGAAGAAGTGGGTGCGGTAGTCTGGGGAACGGCTAAAGTTTATTTTATTTTTTTAATAGTGTTCTACAATCCTCATTTTTTTTTCTCCCCTCGAGGTACCTGTATATCTTTTAAAGGGGTGGCGTCTGTTAAAGCGAGCCCCCCCTCCTCTCTTTAATTCTCTGTCCAGCAACTGCTGCAGCCTATATAAGGATAACATTTACATTTCACACTCTCTAACCCGAGCTGCCGTTATTCCTCCTCATCTGCCAACCCCCCTTCCCATTCTTTACTTCTCATTCTTCCCTTCTCCTTCCCATTCTTCCCTTCTCCTTCCCTTCTCCTTCCCAGTCTTCCCTTCTCCTCATTCTTCCCTTCTCCTTCCCAGTCTTCCCTTCTTCTCATTCTTCCCTTCTCCTTCCCAGTCTTCCCTTCTCCTTCCCATTCTTCCCTTCTCCTCCTCATTCTTCCCTTCTCCTTCCCAGTCGTCCCTTCTCCTCATTCTTCCCTTCTCCCTCCCAGTCTTCCCTTCTCCTTCCCAGTCTTCCCTTCTCCTTCTCATTCTTCCCTTCTCCTTCTCATTCTTCCCTTCTCTTTCCCATTCTTCCCTTCTCCTCCTCATTCTTCCCTTCTCCTTCCCAGTCGTCCCTTCTCCTCATTCTTCCCTTCTCCCTCCCAGTCTTCCCTTCTCCTTCCCAGTCTTCCCTTCTCCTTCTCATTCTTCCCTTCTCCTTCTCATTCTTCCCTTCTCCTTCTCATTCTTCCCTTCTCTTTCCCATTCTTCCCTTCTCTTTCCCATTCTTCCCTTCTCCTTCCCTTTGCCTTCCCATTCTTCCCTTCTCCTTCCCTTCTCCTTCCAATTCTTCCCTTCTCCTTCTCCTTCTTCCCTTCTCCTTCCAATTCTCCTTCCAATTCTTCCCTTCACCTTCCCATGAGTTATTTGAAGAATTGGGAGTTTAATACCAAGGTCTAAACAGCATTGCAGAGCGGAAAGTAAAGGCTCTGGAGTAGGTTGCACACCACGTCAGTATTGCTGTATACAGGGGGTTAATAAAGATATTTCAGGTCCAGGAAAATACAGATCAAGGAAAAGGGGGGGAGGGAAAAGCTTCTTGTTTTTGTGATACCCCCCTCTGCTGTATGCCGCTGAGATTTTGTAACCTTTTTCCCCCCTCTCTCTCTCTTTTCCTTGGCACATTTTTTTTGTAAGGGGTTTTGTGTTGAGACTTCCTGCCTTGGAGTTTAGTAGTAGGAAGAGATTTTTCCTTTTAAGATGACATATTTGCCCCTAGCCCCCAGATTTGGAAACAGCCAGGACACTTAATTTAACACTTTCCTGCATGCACTTTAATGGGAGCATGATGATGAGCTGATTGGTTGCCGGATTGGAATAAGGAAACAGGTTTTTTGTTTTCCTGACATTTATTAAGACCCTCTGAGGATACTGGGTGCTTAGCGAAAAGGTAAGTTTGAGGGGGGGCCAAGGCGTTTTTTGATTCGCCCGTTTGGGTGATTAGAGGCATTTCTTCCTGGTGACGACACGCATGTGACATGTGCCTGTGTCAGCTGCTGCTTGTGCAAGGAGCCTGTAAACATGTTTATACCTGAGCAGGGGAAGGGACGTGGCTATAGATGTATACCTCTGTCTGTTTAAAGGGGATACATTCCACTATATGGCAATAAAAAAAGAAATGAATTATGTCCCGAAGTCGGAGGTTCGCTGGGATTCGTGAGAGCCCGTTGGTATCGGCAGGGAATCAGAGCCTCCCGTGTGCTGCTGCAGCAAATGGCAACTTGTGCAGGTAGAAAAAAAAATGGTGTTTAGCGTTTCTCCTGCGTCACCTCCCCCCCTCCTGTCTGCTGCCTCCGTCCTCTGGGGAAGCATTGATTTACCTCTGTCAAGGGTTTATTTTACCTCCTGTTTAATCCTTAAAAAAAAAAAAGTGAGGGAGAATCTGATGATCACGCGTTTCGCCGACCTGCAATCTGCATGATGCCACCCACCCAGAAAACAAAAGGTGCATGGCGTGGGGGGGGGTGGGTGGGTAAATCTCATTACAGGTATTTTCCGTGCTTATAATGGAGAGGCGTCACGCTGCAGTTTTTATATTTGGTGTACACCAGATGTGTTTTTTATATATATTTTTAAATGTGATTATTTTTAAGATTTTCAGTTTTCTGATTAATTCTAACAATTATTGGGCATGTATTTTTGCTATTACATGGGAGGACTAATGGGTTTGCGAGCAGCATGTTGCTTTGGATGATTGGCAGTGACTTCATCCCCGGTGGCGTGAACTAAAAAAATGGACCGTAGTTTATCTTTAGGTAAACCTTGCAATTGGATGTGCCAGTTTGTGCCCCATCCTCTGCTTCCCTGCAGCGGCAGAACTACATTTCCCATCATGCTTGGCTAGAGAGGATGGGAACTCTAGTTCTGCAACAGCTGCTACAAACGTGGCTGGTTTGAGATGCCTTCGGGCACGTTGCAGCAAAGGTAGCCGAATACATTGGGGCGGGGGTGCTGGGCTAGTAAGTAATGGAAGTTGACAGCCTGTAAACTAATTGAAAGCATTTGGCCAGAGCAGCAAACTGTATGTATTGAGCTTTGTGTTAATGCTGCATTAGAGCTACTGTTTTATTTACGCCTACAATAAGGCTCTCCCACACTCTGGGGATGGAAAAGGAATTCTAATGAGAGATTTCCTGGTGAGGTGTGCTGGGTGTATACCCCTGTATGTGTGTATATATATATATATATATATATATATATATATATATATATATATATATATATATATATATACATATACACACACACACACACACACACACACACACACACACACACACCAGTATATAATATTTACAGTATAGAATTCTCTGCTATGCTGTCCATTGATTGCTATGACAGGTCTGTGCTGATGCTGCGGGGGTGGAGTTGACTCTTTAGAATGACTTGCTGTTTCGTCTTTCTAAAATGTCATTCAGTGGGTGAGGTGTTGCTGAGCTGGGGATCTTCAATTTCCAACTGTTCAGGGGTGAACTACAACTACCAGCATTCCCTGACAGGCGCTAGCTGCTGCAAGGAATGCTGGGAGATGTCTACAATAGCAGAGACTTAAAAGTTTTGGCCCCTGTTAATAAAAAACCGTTAAGGCTTAATAATAATAATAATAATAATAATAGTAGTAATAATAATAATAATTGTGTTAGGTGAAATGTTAAAGGTGATAAAAATGTGGCTGATATATAAGCTATGTTTGGATACATGAAATTACTTGGAAGATAAATCAACAAAATAATATGGGTAGTATAGGTATGGGACCTTTTATCCAGAAGGCTCGGGACCTGGGGTTTTCCAGATAAGGTATTGTCATACCTTAAGTCTACTAAAAAAATCATTGATATAATAATTAAACCTAATAGGCTTATTTTGCCTCCAATAACATCTTAGTTTGGATCAAGTACAAGGTAATGTTTTATTATTACAGAGGAAAAGGAAATACATTTTAAACATTTGGATAAAATGGAGTAACTGGGAGACAACCTTTCCCGTAACGGGTTTCAGGATAATGGATCCCATACCTGTATTATAGTTACAGCTCACCTTATACAGCTTTGCAACCCCCAAACATGTAAAAGATTTTGCGCGACTTTTGATTCCAAGTGATTTATATCCCATAGTGCTTCGCGGTACGCTCTCCTCCCACGCAAGAACTGGGAGTCGTTTGTGTTCGTTCCTTTGGCGTATTGTCTTCAGGGCCGGATTTGTTCGCCGGCCGCCCCTAGGCCGCGCGGTCTGACCAGGCGGCCGCGCGGTCCTAGCGCCCGCCTTCCCAGCGAGCCGGCGGAAAAACGCCGGCGCAGCTGGTGTAGTTGAATGGGGACGCGAACGTCCCCATAATGCCGCCCCTATTTTTTGCCGCCCTAGGCCCGGGCCTATGCGGCCTCGCCGCAAATCCGGGCCTGATTGTCTTCATGTCATTACGCCACCAAAAGAATTTACATACTATCGCAGCTATTAATCTCTGTGTGTATGCTTGTAGGAGATTTCAGTACTTCTCTATGTACATGCTATTTCTGACAAATCGCTCCAAAAAGGGTCTCTGTGTGTTTTGGAGCTACAGGCGATCTCAAATCACGCTGTGTGCATAATAGCTGGTGATTTGCATGTAGCTGCATGCAAAGACAAAACAAACGATTTTTCGCCAGAACGTGCTTTTAAAAATTGCGGGCAACTAAACTCCTCGTGTGCCCCTACCCTTAGGGTGAGGGCACAACTGCCGATTCGGCGCGATTTAGTCGCCCTGCGACTAATCGCCGCTTCTTTGGGGCGACTAATCTCCCCAAAAGGCTTCCCCCTGTCTTGTGCCGGCTATAAAAAGTCACACACGGCGCTTCGTTTTCTGAAGTTGCCCGAAGTTGCCTTGCGAGGAAACTTCGGGCGACTTCGGAATACGAATCGTCGCGTGTCCCATGCCGCAGTTGACTTTTCATTATAGCTGGTGCAAGACGGGGAAGTCGCCCCAAAGAAGAGTCGATTAGTCGCCCGAATCGCCAGGTGTGCCCTTACCGTTACATGAGGGATCGATATGGATAAAGTAAACATAGAATCCGTAATAGGCAGTTGGATATAAGTTGCAGGGGCCTCGTGTCTATGTAGAGGTCAAGGGACTCCAAGGTGACCTCTATAAATGTCAGCGGGGCACCCATTCCTCCTAAAGCTGGCCATAGATGTTTTTTAAAAGATCAGATCCTCAGTGAGACCACGATTTTCTCAGAACAATCGTACGATCGTACGAATTGACCATCAACTAAAAAGAGGAGCTGCCTGCTTGGCCCTGCAAACATACATAGTAGATACATATTAGATTGCGCTGGGACCGACACAATTTTTTGACCTGGCCGATCAATTTCCTGACAGATATCGGCGGAAAAATCGTAAGATGTACGATCGTTCGAATCCCACTAACCGCACGATAATTTCGAAGGATTGGTCGGACTTCCCTAAAATCGGTCGTTCGGCAAGAAGAATCGTCGCGTCTATGGGGAGCTTTAGAGCACAAGTGATGTCACAGCTGTAATGTTTATCTGTATTATAGCATAATCTCACTACTGCCGCTCATATGACATCATGACTGTATTATTATTCTTTATTCTACCCTCACACATGAGATTATAGTATGATTTACAGAAATCATACACTGTTGTTGCTCTGTTAATAACCATAGCATGTATTATGTTGTACATTCATTCTTTGATCTTTAATTACCCTAATGCTGATTTAACACCAGCGGAGGGGGGAGTCGGGTTTATACTGCACTATAACTGTACACAGTTATGATTATGATGCATTCTTTCATTTTTGGTTAATACTAAAAATGCTGTATTTGCAGTCTTCACTTTCCCCCAAATTTAAAGGTGATAAACTCCAAAATAAAAAGGAAACCAAAAAAAATATATAGTTATTTGTACAGGTATAGGATATGTCATCTGGATATCTGTTATCCAGAAAGTTCCAAATTACAGAAAAGCATAGACTTTGTTTTATCCAAATGTTTAGAAATGATTTCCTTTTTCTCTGTAATAATAAAATAGTACCTTGTACTTGATCCAAACTAAGCTAATTAATCCTTATTGGAAGCAAAAGCAGCCTATTGGGTTTATTTAATGTTTACATGATTTTATAGTAGACTTAAGGTATGAAGATCCAAATTAGGGATGCACCGAATCCAGGATTCGGTTCGGGATTCGGCCAGGATTCGGCCTTTTTCAGCAGGATTCGGATTCGGCCGAATGCTTCTGCCCGGCCGAACCGAATCCTAATTTGCATATGCAA
Organism: Xenopus petersii; assembly: GCA_038501925.1. Lineage (NCBI taxonomy): Eukaryota > Metazoa > Chordata > Amphibia > Anura > Pipidae > Xenopus > Xenopus petersii. The sequence goes on from CM076682.1 coordinate 145,377,335, forward strand.
ATTAGGGGTGGAGAGGGAAATTGCGTGACTTTTCGTCACAGAACGAGGACGTTAAATTATTTTTCACTTCCCACCCCTAATTTGCATATGCAAATTAGGGGTCGGGTTCGGTATTCGGCCGAAATCTTTCACAAAGGATTCGGGGGTTCTGCCGAATCCAAAATAGTGGATTCGGTGCATCCCTAATCCAAATTAAGGAAATATCCATTATCCGGAAAACCCCAGGTCCTGATAACAGGTCCCATACCTGCATTTGTAATTGCAATTTAAACCCCATTCTGTAGTGTCGGTATTCCTTTTTGCAACAATGAAGCAGAAGTCTTTCCTCCTCCATCAAAGGCAGGTCTCTTCATCAGCTGGCTTCTGCTACATTGTTTTATAAAATTCAAAACCAGCAGGACAAGAGATTAGCCCTGGACAGGCAGATACTGCTTTCAATATCAACGATTTCTACAAATAACGTTACAATCGTTGAAACTTTGTAATGTGTTCATATTGGAACTTTGCTCAGAGTTCTATTTTCTTTCATCGGGCAAAAGTTTACTTTGGGGGTTTGTATGCCCTTTAAGTGCTGGAAATGTGCTGGAGTCCGTTAACTGAAAGGTGTTAACAAGTGGCAGGATGTCAGGTGCTGGTGACAGAGGGATAACCATATTCTTTGCTGTAGCTTCCTCATCCCCCCTCTCCTTTGTATCATGGTTTCTCTCTATACTTACAGATGGGGAATTCAGGAATTCAGGCTTAAGTTAACATTCCAGGCTCAACAAGCTATGCTAATACACTCCTCGGGGAGAGAGAATCATGTCATGTAGATAAAGTGCACCTCTTTACCCTGGTTCTATTCAAGTAAGTCAATGGAACATGAAACAGAGGATCCTTCGGTTGTACGTGCAGTTTACAAGTGCGTGTAAAGTACACCTGACCGTTTATAATAAGGAGCAGAGGAGCTCGGTGACCTTATAGAGCTAATAGAGCTCCAGGCCTAGTGCTCTTATTAAAGGAAACATCTTATGTAAAAAAAAAAACAAGAATGTGCCAGTGCAGTAAACTCTTTTAGATACTGCATAGAAGGTATGTGCTTTAAAAATTTCTGGTTACTTTATTGAAAATTTCTGCAAAAACCCTACTAGTCCTGCCCATTTGTTTCACTTCCTGCTGCCTCCTTTCCCAGGCTGTGCAGGGGAGCCGATGACACTGCACTGTAGGACAGGAACCGATCAGCAGCTAGGCTGACCTGATAGGGAACTGAAGCCTGTCTTTGCTTGTGTGACTGCAGGGCTGAGATTGGCTGCCCCCCCTCCTACTGTGCTTCTGGCAGGGAAAGTTAGGACATGCCCACCCCTCATTTGAAACAGCGGCCAGAGAACATCTATGGGGAGCTCCAATAAAGGGGCCATTTTTGAAGATAATGTTAATTTACAGCAAAAAGTAAAATCAGCACCATATAGTATATGTTATTGTTTACAAAATTAGGGGGGGTCATTTATCCGATATGTCTCCTTTAAGGGCATGGAACTCAGAGGTAAATTGCTATACTGTGACATGTCGATTTGTAGTTGGGCTTCGTGCCTTACTATAGGTCTTACTATAGGCACCTATGACCTGAGGTGTTTAGTTCACTGCAATTCCTACTGTGGACCTTGATATTGGCTCTGGAGGCTGCTGTAATGTTGAAGATTGACCCAAAGAACTAGGCAGCATTAGGGTTTTATGGTCTGGTTTATAGATTAGTCACATTAGACAAGTGACTAACCTTTTTGAATTGGGCTTGCTTTGATGGGATAAAGTCACACATAGACCATACACACTTGTCCTGAGTATTGAGATTGGTACCTTCAAGTTTCTGAATGAGCCCAGTTTAGGGCTGGGGAAACCCCTGAATTATGCCTGAAATTAATGGTCATTTGTTTAGTCATACATTCTACTATTTCAGCTGGATTTGGGGGAATTTCATACCATTGGACAGTTTACTATAGAAGAGCATATAGACTATTTTATATGTGGAGTATTGTATTAGTATTGTATTAGTAAACCATTAAACTATTTTAATTCATTTTGGTTTTGTTTTATTAAAGGGGTGGTTCACCTTTAAGTTAACTTTTAGTAAATTATAGAATGGCTAATTCTAACCAACTTTTCGATTGCCCATCATTTTTTTTTATTTTATTATTTGCCTTCTTCTGACTCCAGCTTTCAAATGGGGCTCGCTTACTCCATCTAAAAACAAATTCTCTGTAAGGCTACACAGTTATTGTTATTGATACTTTTGTATTATTCAGATCCACTGCTATCCATGTTCCAGTCTCTTTTAAATCAGTGCATGGTTGCTAGGATAATATGGACACTAGCAACTGGATTGCTGACATTGCAAACTGGAGAGCTGCTGAATAAAAATCTAAATAACTCAAACCCACAAATAGTAAAAAATTAAAATCAAATTGCAAATTGTCTCAGAATATCACTCTCTACATCATACTAAACGTTAATTTAAAGGTGAACAACCCCTTTAAGTTTAATTTATATATGATATTAACAAGGGATGCACTATTTTGGATTCGGCCGAACCCCCGAATCCTTCGCGAAAGATTTGGCCGGATACCGAACCAAATCCGAATTTACATATGCAAATTAGGGGTAGAAGGGGAAAACATTTTACTTCCTTGTTTTGTAATAAAAAGTCATGCGATTTCCCTCCCCGCCCCGAATTTGCATATGCAAATTCGGTTCGGCCGGGCAGAAGGATTCGGCCGAATTCTGCTGAAAAAGTCAGAATACTGGCCGAATTCAGAACCGAATCCTGGATTGGGTGCATCCCTAATATTAACTAGAGCTATAAAGAAACTAGTATTCTGACTTGTTGATGTTTGGGGTTTAGACCCTAGTCAACAAGGAGCCAGAGTAACTGGAAAAAACAAAAGTTTAGTATAATGCCCTGTATATAGCAAGTGAAGACCTTGTTATTTATGTGGATCCCTTTTACTCACTAGGCATGCTGAATCGGGCTGCTGCCTTGCCTTAGCTGTTGGTCAAGAGCAAGCTCCGTTCTGTTTTGGGCAATAGAAGTTCGCATGTGTTTTAGCTTTTAATCAGGATATGATTATATTGCTGGGATAGATGGCAATAAAATATACAGTACTAATCAGCCTTATACTATGACATTTATATTGTATGTGTTCTGTATATTTTGAGTCTGTCCCTAAGCTCAGTAACTGACAGCAGCACAGAGCATTTGCAGTGAATCAGCAGAAAAGAAGATGGGGAGCTACTGGGGCATCTTTGGAGACACAGATCTTTACTGCTAAAGGGCTGTGGTTGCCTTGGGCTGGTACAGAAGCACAAAACATAATGTACAACATTTCTAGCCTATTTCTTTAATTTAACTTTCCTTGTCCTTTAAGACGCAGCAGTAAGTGATTAATGCCGTTAATAGTTATGATTAGTAAATAATATAGTATTGCTTTATAACTTCTATATGTTATGCAGAAGTGTCCTGTTTTCCAGCCAGTGTGCCTTTATAAGAAAGATGGTGCTCATCAACACCCTCTACTCTGTTGTTTAGGGCCCCTGGAACCCAAGAGATTTCTTATTTAGGTGGTTCTGGTTTTGGCTCGCTTGCTCCCTCAAGTGGGCCACCCAAACCTTATTAATTTCAATGTGGTCCAGTTTCCACTTGCTCGTCTTGGCTTCCAAAAATAGCAAATAACTTGAAAGTGAGAGCAGAGAACACTTTAAAAATAGCCCTGTGATGGGGCCATTCGGAGGGGAGTGTAGTTCTCTCCCAGGGCTGTTATTTCTGTGTATATCGCCTGCTGCATCTTCCCGTGGGATGGGGCTCATTGAATTAAATGCTTGCAGTGAAACCCTAGGAAACTCCTACATCGCTTATTTGGGTTATGGGGGAGAATTCTCATCCAGCTATGTCATTTCCACTATCCTTCCTTGGAATCAGTGCTGAACTTAATGGCTGAGCTGTGGATTTTCCCTGTTATGCTCAGGTATGAAATATATATATATATATATATATATATATATATATATATATATATATATATATATATATATATATATATATATATATATATATATATATATATATATATATATAATTTTAATTTAATTAAAAAATATTTTTTATTATATTGATTTATCATGATGCACTATTCTATGTACAAATTAATATGTGCTGGGCTGTTTGGAAAAAACATAAACCTAGAGTGCAGCAGGATACCGCTTGAGCCCATAACATAACCATATTCATGTTTTTGGTTATATTTTGCTTTTATTGGGGATTTTCCTTGTGGGGTCCCATGTAGGTGGGGTGTCAAAAAATGAGGAGATCTTATTGTGGCTTCAGATTTTGCTCTCTTCATTGCATTCAAGTTCACCTGTTTGGGGGCAGTCCTGTCATTCATTTCTGTGGGTGGCAACAGGGACGCGCCAATGAGATCTTTGGGCCAACTGAAACTATAAAGCGGGATGCTTTGAACCTTTTGATTCTGAATTTGGCCAGATCCTTTGCACTCGATCTGGACCAATACCCCACCAAATCTGAAGACTCGACACAGGCAGAAATCGGCAATGCACATGTGGCAAATTTTTCAAATTTTCTAGTGTTCTTTTCAGTCAGGACAAGCTCTTGGATTTGCAGAATCTGGGGATGTACAGAATCCAGAATTTGGTTTGAGATTTGGCCTTTTACATATGGATTTGGTTTTGGCAGAATCCAAGTGCCTGACCGAACTGAATCAGAAAAATCATGACTTTTTGCCACACAAACAAGAAAGTTACGGGGGAATGTAATTAAAGTGGCAAAGAGCAAAACAATCCGCACCAATAAGACTAAAAATCGACATCTCTCAATGCAATATGGTTCCTTAAACTGTTATTACGTTGCGAATTATAATTGCGCAGTCTTAAGAAGTGCTTGAAGGTGTCGTAATCTTTTGGAGCAAATGTGACAACTTTTTCAGTAAGAAGTTTTATTACATTTACTGTGCATTGGCGCAAACTATAAAATTCGCAAACGGTCTTCCACTGTTGGAAGTGGTCGCTAAACAGTTTCCGGGTTCGCAAAAGCTATATTAAATTTGTGCAGAGCAAAAATTTGTTTGCACAAAGGCATAACTTTTCGCATTGCGAATAGTTTTTCCATTAAGGACTTTTATTACATTCCCATTAGTCTTTTTTTTTGCGGGCTGTGCACGGGGTTCTCATTACCCATTTCTTGCCCTAATTTGCTATGCAAATAAGGGTTTGGTATTCTGCCAAATATTTCATGAAGGAGTCTGGATTTAGCCAAATCCCAAAATAGTAGATTTGATGCATCGTTAGCGGAATCCTGCTGAAAAAAGGCTTGGATTCAGCCCGAATTTTGGATTCAGCCCGAATCTTGGATTCGGTGCATCTGGATATATTGTAACATGACATAACATGGTAGGCTAGAGGCCATTGCATTTGGTGTCATCAGTTTGTATCATAGACATTTTTTTGCTCAGGGCCCTGGAAAATCACACGTGGTGTCCGTTGAGTGCCATGGTTAGAGTAGTGTATATTTGTATACTGTATTACATGTGCCATAAACTCCCTTAAATGGCAACAGCCTTGAAATAAAGAATGAATGTAAGCTTCATCATACTGAAATACGAAACTTTCTAAATATAATCAATTAAAAATTCTTTCCTGTTTCTGGAGAAGTTAAGATTATCTAAAGTATTCCTCTCTTAACACCTGTTTTTTTTTATTCTCTCTTCATGTAGGAGTTGGGTGTCAGATTTTCATTGACAGATTCAATACTATATATCTTTTAAGGGGAGAGGGCTCCCTTTCCTAGCAGATGTATTCAAGCTCAATCAAATAACTTCCCAGCACAAACAAAATAACCGACTCTGGCACAAATGCTTCATGTAGAGAGACAGGATTTCTGGTGATTTTGAGAGATTGAGCTCTAATACATCATTGGCAAAAGCAGCCCCCTTAAAGGAGAAGAAAACCCTGAAAATTGAATAGGGCTAAAAACGCCATGTTTTATATAGTGAACTTTTTGCACCAGCCTAAAATTTCAGCTTGTCAATAGCAGCAATGATCCAGGACTTCAAATTTGTCACAGGGGGTCACCATCTTGGAAAGTGTCTGTGACACTCACATGCTCAGTGGGCTCTGAGCAGCTGTTGAGAAGCTAAGCTTAGGGGTCGTCACTAATTATCCAGCAGAAAATGAGGTTGGCCTGTAATATAAGCTGATGCTACAGGGCTGATTATTAAATTCTGATGCTAATTGCACTGGTTTCTGTGCTGTCATGTAGTAATTATCTGTATTAATTACTAATCAGCCTTATATTGTGACATTTCTATTCTATGTGTACTGTATATTGTGAGTGGGTCCCTAAGATCAGTAAGTGACAGCAGCACAGAGCATGTGCAGTAAATCAGCAGAAAAGAAGATGGGGAGCTACTGGGGCATCTTTGGAGACACATATCTTTACTGTTAAAGGGCTGTGGTTGCCTTGGGCTGGTACAGAAGCACAAAACATAATGCTATAAATGTTTATAAACAATACTTTTTGGATATGCTCTAACCCTGCAGCCAATTAATACAATGCGGTAACACACAAAAATCCTCCTTAAAATCGCTCACCCTTTAACTGGTTGGGTCCAGGTGCAAATGCCCCGGACCAGTCGCTTAAATTGTTACTCTCATAAGCATTCAAGTCAGGTTACTCACCGCTCCAGGACTCTGGCTTGGGTGTGACGCTCCGAACCCGTAGCTTAGGGAGGTCTAGCCGACAATCACTTCAAAACTGCTGGGTGCACTTTCACAAACCAGAGGTGGATTAAAAAGTAACTTTATACCCCCAACATTTCTCCTCTAAATGCGTTTCGTGTGTTAACACACGTAGTCATTGGCATCAGGCCTTTCCTATTCATATTCCAGTCTCTTATTCAAATCAATGCATGGTTGCTAGGGTAATTTGGACAGAAGCAACCAGACTGTTGAAACTTGCAAACTGGAAAGCTGCCTGATAAAAAGTAATTGCTCAAAAACCACAAATAATAGAAAATGAAAATTGCAAATGGTCTCAGCATATCACTCTCTACATTATACTAAAAGTTAACTGAAAGTGGAACGACCAGAATGATGAGAGACAGATGCTAGGAGTGGTATAGTGAAGAGTAACGTGATTATTTCAGAATAAATCATTTTGAATTGATTATATTTAGAAAATGTCTTATTTCAGAATGATAACGCTTATATTAGATTTTAATTTTCACAATAGTTCCCCTTTAAAGGAGAAGGAAAGGTTAAAACTAAGTAAGCCTTATCAGAAAGGTCCATCTAAATATACCAGTAAACCCCCAAAGTAGTGCTGCTCTGAGTCCCCTGTCAAAAGAAACACTGCATTTCTTTCCTTCTATTGTGTACTCATGGGCTTCTGTATCAGACTTCCTGCCTTCAGCTTAAACCTCATTGCCCTGGGCAAGAGCATGCTCAGTTTGCTCTTCTTCCCCACCCCCTCCCTTCACTACTGTAATCTGAGCCCAGAGCAGGGAGAGACTCAGGCAGGAAGTGATGTCACACCATGATAATACTGCAGCTCCTATCCTAAACAAACAGAGAGCTTCTAGAGCTGTTTACTCAGGTATGGTAAAACGTTCTACAGAATAAATACAGCATTCTAGCTTGCACTATTGCAGCTAATCTATTGGCAATAAAATGCCTCCATAGCTTTCCTTCTCCTTTAAGGAAACTACGGTGCTTGGCGATCTCGCATGGCTTATTTAAAACGTGGGTATTATAACTATTAATGCACTTATTTTAAAATAGATAGGATATTAGCTGGCCCGTATAAAAGTATGTGGACCATATTGGGTCGTGGACACGTCGTTGCTCCATCTGTTGATTTTCTGTGGGCAGTGTTCTGTGGTAGAAAGGTGTTTAACTATTTGCCTGCCCATAGGGCAATGACATATACTTATTCCATGGTGTTCAATGTACTTTCCACTAATAAGTTGTGCCAGTGTTTCCCAACATCAACGTCATGTCTGTGTTACAATATAAAATAATTACTGATAAAAGTTTATGGATTTTTTTTTTTTTGCTGATTCATTTAGATCACAAGACATGTCCAATGATTATGAAAAGTGGGTGGTGCTTTGAACGTGCGCAGAACTTGGCCACTGTTACTGCATTGCCCCATTGGAATGAGTCATTATAGGCAAGGATGATCTTTGTTCGTTTCAGAATTTTTTTGGATGCAATGTTCTTCAATAAGTTGCTTATTTAAGGGGATGCAAACCCAAAAATAAAATTTGGCCCAATGAAAGAAAATGTAACTGAAAGCAACTTTCCGAGAAACCTTATTTTAACATTTTTAAATTCGTTAATTGTAAATGTAATTCCAACTAAAAGCAGTATTTTTCTGCACTGCTGGTTCTGTCGCTTGAAACAATGTTGCACAATTCTGCCCTTCACGTTTCTTTACAGGTTGGGTTTATCCGCTAGTAGGGTTGCCACCTGGCCGGCATTTAACCGGCCTGGCCGGTAAAAATGATGGTTGATCCCAATGTTATTTATAGGGAAACAAGATAAATATATAGGAAGGCCTGTATTTTGTTTCCAGAAAAGGTGGCAACCCTATCCGCTGGTATCTGCTACATTGTTGTAAAAGTCTGATCCTCCAGGGCTGAGAAAAGAAAGGGACATAAATTAATGTATATATGAAAGCAGATTAGAATGATTATTTCTTCAGTTAGGTAACTGTTTATTTTTTTGGGAGGTTTACATCCCTTATAAACTGCAGTACCCATAACCATTTGCCAGTGGCCAGCTGGGGAATGTATTATATATATACTCCTCTGTTTATATTTAGTCATTGGGATTGCTAGAATATGTACTTTAGCTTTGGCTGAAGGGTTGTATGGCATAACTCTGGGGATATGGAAAAGCAAAATTATGTATTGTACAGGGTTTCTGATAGCCGTGCTGGCTGCAGGTTGGCCACCCATAGAAAAGAGACATGTGAGATAGGGAAGGGTCTGGGGCTGATCTTTGTTTCATGGCCATTAGGCTAATGGAGGGGAGAGAGAGAGAGAGCGCATGGCTGTGGGATGTTTGTGCTGCTGGGTGCAGGCTGTCAAGTCACTCTCTTCAGTTAAACTCATTACATTGTATTGTGAATTCTGACCTCATCCAGGTCTAGAGAACCATCTGCTGCGCTCACCCTTTATCCAGCTTACTCAGGTCTCAACGCTGCGCCCAATCACTGCTTCCAGCCATTGTTCTCTGGATTCAGCTTTCCTCAAATGGGAACCCTCGTCTATTGCATTTATTTTTTTTAATAAATGGCAAATGAAATGAATTTTAAAACAAGTCATTGATTAGTTCAGGGAGACATTCTGTTGAACCCTTTTGGTAAAGGGTGTTTGTGACTGAAATTAAAATGTTATATGGATAATGCGGGGCATTCTATATTTTGGTTTATATAATGGTGAAGGGCCTAGATTTTTACTGTACGAACACTATGGCAGTTCCCAGTCACTTAATCTTTTATAGGAAGGCATCACTGTGTGCTAAAATAACTTGTGCTGGTGTGTGTATGTGTATATATATATATATATATATATATATATATATATATATATATATATATATATATATATATATAACTTTTGTTTTTAATTTTTAAATTGTAATAATATGCTATAAGCAAATTTATATTGGTTGAAATTGGTAGGGATTAATTTAATCCAGGTTTTGGCTCAGGTTGAGCATTTTCGGGTTTGGTTCTTCATGCTGAAAGTCATGTGACTGCTAAAGGCAACACTTTTTTCAGATATTGCATTTTATTTTCCATTTCCCCCCCCCCTCAAATTTGAATATGAAATGTAATTTTAAAAGTTACTTCTATGACCGGTTGTGTTTGTTTTTTCCCCTCAAAAATACTCTGCAGCATTTTCTTTTTTTTTTTAAATAATCAAGCAGTATGCAGATTAAGTGCTTACACAGGGGAAGCCCCCACCCATTCTTCTGCAGTCACTGTGGGCTAAATCTGTTTTGGGGAATCCCATGAGTTTAAAACTTTTTGGGGTAAACCATATTTATTTTACCAAACCAGTAATTTAATAAAATGTTTTTAGTTTTTTTTAAAAAATTTGCAGGGTGTTTACCCAGTATGGCTGTGTAATATATATATATATATATATATATATATATATATATAAAATATTTTTCAGTGAACCACATTTTTTTTTCTTGACAATCTCCCACATGAATGTCTGTTTTTAGTGGAATCCCCTCGCTATATGGCAACTCCAGTGGAGTTTAGGGGACTGGAACCGTGCACGATGATTGTGGTAGGGCTGGATTCCCAAAAATGGGGGGCATCAAAGAAGATTGGCAATAAAATGCAACTCCTGTTACAGGCATGGGACGTGTTATCCAGATTGCTCGGGACCTGGGGGTTTTCCGGATAAGGTATGTTCTGTAAATTTGGATTTTCATACCTTTTAAGTCTACTAGAAAATCATTTAAATATTAATTAAACCCAATAGGCCGGTTTTGCTTCCAATTAGGATGAATTATATCTTAGTTGGGATCAAGTACAAGCTACTGTTTTATTATTACAGAGAAAAAGCTTTTTAAAAATTTGGATTATTTGGATAAAATGGAGTCTATGGGAGACGGCCTTCCCGTAATTCTGAGCTTTCTGGGTAACTGATCTCATGCCTGTATAAGCTGAACTTTATCTTAGGCTTCCTTTGATTTAAGGGTTTGAGGAGTGTTAATGCAGTTGTGTCAGCACCATCTGGCCTTTAACGTTTTGTAAGTTGGTCCTTTTGCAACTGAACTGGCTGCTCGTTTCTGTTATGCTCCAATGATTGCTCAGCCTGATCATATATTGCTTGGAATTGACTTGCAGTGCTACTTTCATTATGAATAGAGAATGCCTTTGCCTAAGCAAACAGCATGGCAGCTTTCAGTCACATGCACGTATATAGAAGTGCACGTACTGTATATAGAAGTGCAAGCACGTTGTGCCCTCATATTTTAGTGTTTTGCGGAAGAGAAAACCAAACTATAATTTGGCATTTAAACATTTGGTATAATGCCATTTAGCGATGTGTACTCTGTATTTTAATATCCCATTATTTAGTGTCTTTTTTAATCTCACTTTCAGTTGTAAATGTTCCAGCTAATCCCCGAAGTTCTCTATACACGTGAAAAGTCCTGTACTGAACCATATCGATTATTCCTGAGCAATAGAAGAGGGAATCTGAATTCCAACCCCCTTAATTCTTTTGAGTGTCCCCGGCAATCGCCACCATCAAAGTTTGGGTTTTTGTGCTATTGGGATTCAAATTCAGTGGAGGCGGAGTCATGGGAAAACCCTCAATCCCGAATCCTGCTTTTTGCTTGTCCAAGTGACAGCCGGGTCCTCCCTTTTCCTTTGTGAATGGAGCATTCCCAGCTCTGGCACGCATGGAAATTGATGCATTCGCTTGCCACAAACACCCTCCCCCAGTGTGGCCAGCCCTCACTAAATTACCAGTCACCTCTCCCCTTTAGAATTCAGGCTTGGCCCATTGTTTGGGGACCATAATGCCAGATGAGTGTTAGAGTGAGAGCAGCGGTATCGCTCCAGAAGGGATTCAGCCTTTCTCCTAAATAAAGTATTTTATTTCTAGCTGGACAATGTCTGGAGCTGGAGCTGTGTTATTTCACTTACTGTATGTGTATCTAATAGGATTTGAAACATGCAGAGTATGGACTGCTGTCTCCTCTCAAAACAGTCGGAAGAACGTGTAACAGTCTGAATAATATGCATAAAGTTCTATTACATTAAATATTTTAATCATAAGCTTCCATTACAAATTAAAGGGGAATATATTCTGTTGTATTTAGAGATTTGGATTTCGTAGGCTTGTGTGTTCAATGGTTTTGTTTGCTCTGCTTTAACTAAGCCTCCTTATTTGTTCCAGTGTCTTGACTAAAGGACTGCAGGCCCATCTCCCAAATCACATCCTTGAGCTGATGCAGTATTTGATTGGATTTTACAAGCTGATCAGTTGCTATATGAAGGATGCACTTGGGGAAATTAGATACAATTCAGTGGTGGTTCACTTTATTTAGTCGCCCGGTGACAAATCGCCTTTTTTTGGTCAACTACTCTCCCAGAAAAGACTTCCTAAATCGCCGGCGGGATGGCACTTGGAGTGCTTCGTTTTCTGACGTAGCCCAAAGTTTTCTCATGAGGCAACTTCGGGAGACTTCGGAAAACGAAGCGCTCCGAGTGCCTTCCTGGCGGCATTTAGATTCTAGCCGGCGGCGATAAGGATTTTGCGGGAAATTAGTCGATAGAAGAAGAAGTGATTTGTCGCTGGGCCCCTAAATCTCCCTGAATTTTAGCGTGTGCCCTTACCCTAAACAGTATTCTGCAAACAAATTTCTTTTTGTTTCATGAGTAAATGTAGGTGAAACCTAGTGCCAATGGTGGAGGCAAATGAAGATTTTCAGGTCTTTCGATAACCTTTTGTGGCCTGTTTTATCAAATTATTCAGCACTGAAAGTGTTTTCCCCCACCATGAAAATTGTAAGCAGCTAAGCCAGCTCCCCTTCATACTTAATCCTGTTTCAAAGGGAAAGCACAAGATAAAGTCTACGGACTGACCTCTCATTCCTAGGGCCCATGACTTCACTCTAAGGAAGTTCTTTGATATTTTGTTCCTTAAATCCATTGGCTTTTCCTGTGTGGGGGTATCATTTGCCCATAATTAAGCGTTGCTAATTCTAGTTCTGCTGGCAGAAGAAGTAGAACACTAGTAGACTGACACACAGTGTTGTAAATACCTTGCTCCCCCATTTAAACAGGGAAATTTGTTTAAAGGGAGATACTGATGTGAATGGTATATAATGTCTTCAGAATTTGTTAGTGCTATATAGATAACAGATAATTGTATGAGCTTTTGAGACAATGAGCAGCTCATTATGGGGGGGGGGCTTATCTGAGAGCTTGTTTTACTTTCTTCTCCACTGCAAACAGTGACTCGGCAGAACCAGGAAGTACTTAAGTGAAAGTGGTCTAATTTACATGTTAAAGGGGTGGTTCATCTATAAGTTAACTTTTAGTATATAATAAAATTGCTAATTCTAAGAAACTTTTCAATTGACTGTAATTTTGAAATTTTTATAGTTTTTTAAGTATTTTCCTTATTCTTCTGACTGTTTTGAGCTTTAATATGGGGGTCACTGGTCCCCTCTAAAACGCATGCTCTGTAAGGGTTGTGACACACGGGCAGAATCGGGGAGATTTAGTCATCTGGCGACTAATCGCCTCTTCGTCTGGGCGACAATCTCCCTGAACTGCCTTTACGTGTCTTCCCATCCGCTATAATGAAAATTCGCCTGCGCTAAAGCACACGCGGCACTTCGTTTTCCGAAGTTGCCTCACGAGAAAACTATGGGCGACTTCAGAAAACAAATCGATGTGTGTGCTTTAGCTTTCTCCCCGAATCTGCTCGTGTGTCTCAACCCTAAAGCTACAAATGTATAGTTATTGCTACTTTTTTTAATCCTCTTTATATTCAGACCCTCTGCTATTTATATTCCAGTTTCTTATATTGATGTACGTTTGCTATGGTAATTTGCACCTTAGCAACCGGATTGCTAGAATTGCTAAGTGGACAGATGCTGTATAAAAAGTTAATCTACTCAAAAAAACACAAGTAATAAAAAATGAAAACCAGCTGCAAATTGTGTCAGAATATCATGCTTTACATCATACTAATAGTGAACAACTCCTTTAGTAAAACAATAGGAACAGGGTATAGAAATGTATTTTTTCCCCCCATCACCTATCGTATTGATATACAAGTATGGGATCCGTTATCCAGAAACCCGTTATCCGGAAAGCTCTGAATTACAGAAAGGCTGTCTCCCATAGACTCCGTTTTATCTAAATAATTCACATTTTTTTAACATTTTTTTTTCATTTTTCTCTGTAATAATAAAGCACTACCTTGTACTTGATCCCAACTAAGATATAATTAATCTCCAAACAGGCTTTTTTCACTGATAAGCGTTAGTTCAAAAACAATTCTTGTGGTGATTCCTTGGGTGCTCCGCCTCTGGCATCCCCCATCCATTCGATTTATAACAACAATTGGAAACACTCACAAACGCAGCATAACTGCAATTAAGCTTTTTATTCCATTGCCATTATTCCATTGTGGCAATGGAATAAAAAGCTTAATTGCAGTTATGCTGCGTTTGTGAGTGTTTCCAATTGTTGTTATAAATCGATAAGATATAATTAATCCTTATTGGAAGTAAACCCAGCCTATTGGGGTTAATGTTTACATGATTTTCTAATAGACTTAAGGTATGAAGATCCGAATTACGGATAAATCCATTATATGAAAAACCCCCTGGTTCCAAGCATTCTGTATAACAGGTCTTGGAGGTAAAGTGAAACACCTGATGTTTGCCATCCCTGTGGAATTTGGTCTTTCCGTACTTTGTTGCTGTTTTCCAAACAAGCAGGTTGTTAAAGCTCAGTGTGAGGGTCTCAGAAGTCATTCCTGACCTATGGGCCCCCATCTGTTCCTGTAAATATGCAGACATCTGCCTTTGGATGACCTGATTGCCCTTGACGGCAGACAGCAGTTGGACTTTCCCATGTTACATAGGTGCCTCTTGGGAACTCAGAAAGGCTTTCAGATCTGGTTTACCCAGTATCTGCAGCCCACACACCCAAAAACAGGGCAACAGGTTGGAGATCCCTGCACTACAATCATCAAAGCACTGTACCTGCAAATTTTAAACCTACAGTTTTGCGTATTTGCATCCATCATTAAAAAAAAAAAAAAACATTGGCAGTCGTATACTGAACCACCTGGCATTCCAAGCACAAGCACAAACCAGGCGCTGCCAAAATGGGCATCAGAAAGCCAATATTTAGGTGGCTCTGGCAGGAGCTGTGAGTGTACCAGGGACAACAGTTGCCATTGAGATACATTTCAAAACTCTCATACTGAGGGCAATTAAAAAGTCCTAAGCATTCTGGATAACCGGTCCCATACTTGTAACCTTGGTCAGAATTGACCTCGGAACAGTGCAATCTTGTTTCTTCTCATTTTGTTTTTATAAGCTGGCTTTACATTTCTTTATTTTTTAGTCAATAGTACAGGTACTGGCATATTTTATTTAACCCATGGAGCCCACTATTAAGGAGCAGCCATACTGCTCTCCTTCACGCAAACCAATAGTATAGAAGACAATAAACTGGGCCCTTCCAGCCAAGAGGATTGCAGTGGATTCTGGGAGCTGTAGTTCAGCTGACAGGCCAACACAAAAAGAAAAAAATTAAAATCTTCCCCCATATGTAATATAAGGCACTAAGTTTGCCCAGGAGCAGTAACACATCACAACCAACAAGATGCTTGCTTTTAAACAGGTGACCAGTAAATGCTTCCAGCTGATTGGTTGCTATGGGTTACTGCTCCTGGGCAAACTTAGTGCCTTTTATTACATAACCCCGATATTATTTGCTAAAATGAATGCAATCCTGTGTGCACCAAACCTATTCAATCTCCTCCTGCACAAGCTGGTAATATTGTCATGCAGCAGTGCGTTTTACATCTCCCTGGCTATGTACACAATGTGTCTCCTTTGGACTTGTGGTTTTCTTAAATGAGCTGTTGTCGAGTCAAAGGAGTGAAATCGCTTGACAAAAGGCTTCGTTACCTATACAGTTTGTTCGATGTACCTCGCAGCATTGTGTTGGGAAAGAAAAGCTCTTTTCAGAGACTGATGTAGGAGAGGGGCAACAGGTCCTTCAACAAGGTTTGTGGGAAACTTCTTTTTAAATGGGTGCTGATGTGGGGGGCGGGAGGCTTGTTTAAGAAACACTTTTAATTTTTTGTCAAATTTTCCTGAAGGCTGTGTTTTTATTTGAGAAATAGTGGTTTATGACCCTATTATGATCGTATATTAAATAATTTCCCTACTTTATAGAAATAGCTGGACAACACTACTCTAGAACAGTGCAGATTGCTAGTTATACTAATCTAAAGGAGAATTTTAGTACTGAATGCAGCTTCTTCTGATCATTCCATGCCTGACAAACACATGGTGGGAGCTCAAGGCCCCAGGTGCAGACTGTAACGGACCATGAAATTCCCTAGAATGTTATGTTGTCACATGACAAGAAAGTGGGCTGCATTGGCTCCAAATGCATTGTGCATCCAAAGGAAAATATATACTGCTAACTTAAAGGGGTTGCTCACCTTTGCGTTAATTCTTACTATGACGTGGAGAGTGATATTCTGAGACAATTTGCAGTTGGTTTTTATTATGTGGATTTGAGTTATTTAGATATTATATATATATATATATATATATATATATAATACACAAAAGCCATGAATATCTTGGCTTATAAACGGTGAGTTCTAATGTCATCAGTTATAAACGGTGAGTTCTGATGTCATTTCTGTCACATGACTCCCTAAAACTTGTGTATTATAATAAATAAAGTACCCCAGTTGCAAAATATGAGGATATTATAAGTTACCTCGGAGTTCCATGACCTGTATAAAAACACTCGGCCTTTGGCCTCGTGTTTTTATATGGTCATGAAACTCCTCAGTAACTTATAATATCCTTATATTTTACAAGAAGGGGTACTTTATTCACTATATAATACACTAAAGCCATGAATATCTTGTAAATTATATCCTTATAAATGGTGAATTCTGATGTCATCAGTTATAAACAGTGAGTTCTGATGTCGTTTCTGTCACATGACTGACTGAAACTTGTGTATTATAATAAATAAAGTACCCCCTGTCGCAAAATATGAGGATATTAGAAGTTACCTCGGAGTTCTATGACCTGTATAAAAACATTCGGCCTTCGGCATCATGTTTTTATATGGTCATGAAACTCCTTGGTAACTTATATTATCCATATATTTTACAAGAGGGCGTATATATATATATATATATATATATATATATATATATATATATATGTGTGTATATATATATATATATAAAAGACTCCAAAATCCGCACACGCTCTCTGCTGTTAAGTAAGTGTCGGGTGCTGTGCTGTAGTTGAACGTTGTACAAGACCAAAGAGTAGCACGCACACCGTATCTTCTTTACTCCAAAGGGTTTATTTAGAATACAAAGAAAAATTACATCGGTTATACATCGACGTTTCGGTTGTGTTCTGCAACCTTTACCAACCTCTTGATAAAGGTTGCAGAACACAACCGAAACGTCGATGTATAACCAATGTAATTTTTCTTTGTATTCTAAATAAACCCTATGGAGTAAAGAAGATACGGTGTGCGTGCTACTCTTTGGTCTTATATATATATATATATATATATATATATATATATATATATATATATATATATAATGACGTAGGTCTTATACCACAACAACTTGACAACCCTGTTGCTGTATAAAGAGTGTTTGCAAACAAATGTTGCCTCTATTTTTGCAAGACAGGAGATCTGAAAGTAATAAAAGTAGAAGCTTTGCAAGAAGGGAAACAGTAGCTTTAGGGGGGGTTATAAAACATTTTCACCTGTTCAAGCTGGTTGCCAAAGGCAAAACCATGGGACATATAGATTTATGCATAGGTTTTCACCAGGTCTTGTAACCCATAGCAACCAATAAGCAGGCAACAGCTGCTATTTGGTCTTACATAGCTGGGCAAATAAACGCATCACAAACATAACACCTGTTCGTACTTTCCCTGCTGTATGTCTATCAATATATTTACATTTCTGTGCCATGGTTCTTTGATCTTTGCTAAGCCATGTGTTGCCAGTAATAGCATGGCATAGATCAAAGAGGAACCTGGAACCGGGCATCAGCCCAATGGTACTTTTAGACTGGCACTATAGATTTTACAGTGGCAGCATATTTATAAAGGGCTTAATAGTTTCCAGTGTTTCAGGCTGATGGCACGCTTGAATCTGCCACTTCCCATACATCTAAATAGGAAATGCACAAAGTGCTAGTTCCAGTGCTTTTGTGAAATTGGAGGTGGAAGAAGTGCTTCTTCTGGGGGAGAATGTAGTGTATGCCATAGCCTTTTATAAAAAGAAAAGGGAAGAGATTTGTGCCAGGGGTTTGTTTTGGGCAACTCAGGTTTATTGAACAAAAATGTATCCGAATGTGTGAAGACAAAACACGTCTAGATATTGTGGACACTTTAACATCTTTTCTTTTATTGTTTCTTGCTTGGTTCTTCAAGAACCCTTTATTACTTGGTTCTTCAACAAACCTTTATTAGCAGGATTCATTTTTCAGATGGCATTTGAAAGCATAGAAAAATCAGCTGCCAAAGGATGCTGGGACTTGTAGTGCAGCGACCATAAGAGTGTCAATAGTTGTTGTCAACTCCTGCGGTTTATTATTCAGGCCAAAGTGTTAAATAAAATCCCTTTGAATTGCAATGCCTTGATTTTATTCTTTTTTAAAGGCTGCCATCTGCATATCCGACAAGGGAATGTTCACTGCAGAGATAGAAACGGTCAGGGATTGTATGTTAAATGTCTGATTCGTAAAAATAGCACACATTCTGTCCTAGCAAGCTCAGCACGGCAAACCTAAAAAGGAAAGCAAAACTCTTGGCAGGAAGCAGAGTATGAGAGGGCCTGCTAGGGTTTAAGCGGTAGGACGTCTCTGGCAGGGAATATCTCTCTGTACAGTTGGAATAACTGCCTTCAGTCCTGCATGCTTTTTAGTTGGCAATCCCAGAAAGACCCCTTTTCCCCCATGGAGACTGATTTATACCGTCTCATCAGTGCCTGAACAGGACAGTTGGTTGATGGCAGCCAAGGGCTTTGGTTTTGTCTCCTTTCCCTCCCCCAGAGTCACCCCCTCAGCTGCCTTCTGATTACACACCTGCTTCCACTTGTCAGCACGTCGTAGACCATGGCCAAATAGGAAAGAGTCACACACTGGATTTTATCTTGAAGCCATATTAAACTGGTGACCCCCTGGCAACTAGTAAGAATTTCTATTTGCAGGCTGGAAATAGAATTTCTTATCATCAAAAAAAAAAAAAAGTACAAAATAAATAATAAAGGCCAGTCTGAAAGTTGTGCCACCTTTAACAAGTTAAAGGTTGCTTAAAGGGATACTGACGCAAAAAACTGCACTTTAAAATAGAATTCTACCTTAAAAGCTACCTATAGGTTCTTCTCATTGATAACACCTGAAGCTAGCTTGATGGACTCACTACATCTCTCTTTATCCTCAAACAGAGGCTATGAGTTCCAATTCACAATTGAAAGGCACAGGCTTAATACCAGGCATGCACTTCAATTGTCACCCACTAGGGTGGCAGCGCATTCTGCAAAACCTTCCCAAAAAAAGGCAAGACATTATTTCTAACCCTCTTGCCACCAGACAAGTAAAACATACCGTGCACGGGTATAATCTATAATCAGCCCATGTATGGTCTGGCCTCCTATCTCTTGTCTTTCTTCTCATGTAACCTTTTAAGGGTAGTGGCAGACAGGGAGATTATCCGCCCTACTTCGGCCTTCTCGCCGGCAAGAATACGAATCGCTGAAGGGATAGCATACACAGGGGCGATCCGCAGGCTGCTGCCGTCTGAGGCAACAACCCCCATGCCGCCCCCCTCTCCCGCTCCGTGCTTAAAAGTTTAGCATCGGAGTGGTCCAAAGGGGGCAGCATCGCTAGTGCGCACTGCGCTTTCTGCACTAGCGAAGCCGAATTTCCAGTTTAAAAAACGGAAATTCGGCTCTTAACGTTACAGGAGGTGGCTTTTTGTAACTGGCCGTTCACTGCCGCCTGAGGTGCTCATCTTGCCTCATGGCAGGAACGGCCCTGGGCATACATTTCTGAAGTCACTTCACAAGGAAACTTTGGGCGACTTCGAAAATCCAAAGTGATTCTTATGCCATCCTGCCAGCAATTCGTATTTCTGCCGTCGGGATGACATTTCTAGGACATTAGTCGCCCGAATCTCCCCTAATCTTAGTGTGTCACTAGCCTTAACAATATGATAGTTACAACGTGTTTACTTTTCTATTAGTAACGGTTTGATAGGAGCAGAACTTTCTTTCTTTTTTTTAAACTCAAGTCTGCATTTTATCAAGATTTGGATGTTCTGATAATTCTTTCCATTTGATAGAAAATATCCCTTTGAGTTGTTATTTTAAGAGCGCTGCGAGTGTATGACCATGGGGGCTGTACACGTGCCACTGTTCATTGTTTACCCAGCAATTAGTAGAACATTAGTAGTCAAACAGATGAAGAAGCAGATAAGTATGGGAGTCAGTGATCCGGAAGAAAGTCTACATTTTTCTTTCCACAAGATCCAAATATGTCAGGTTGCTTCCTTTGTGTACACGTTCCTCTACAAGCTAATTGGAGTGCTTTATATTAATGTATGTACGACAGAAAATTTCAATATTTATAGTGTTTAGCAATGCGACATAGCTGAAAGGGTAGGTGAAACAGAAGCCAGTAGCCAGTATTGGCATTTTGTTATCATTGCTAATGGCCTGTTTTGGCTCATCTGGCTGGGCCTTTTGGCCAAATCCTGTTTGTGTCAGACTTCACTGACTTTCATTAAAGCAGAACCATGTTAATGAGATGTTATCAGGTCATAAAAGTCAGAGTTCATAGCTAAAGTTGTGACTACATCCTGCCCAGACGCCATTCAGAGAGCAGTCAGGCAGCAAATGGCTCCTTCCCTCCAGCACTGATGTGAGGAGACAGGTAGCAACTCTGCATGCAGGCAATACCATCTACTACTCCAGTTGCAGGGGTGTCCTGTCTGGTGATGTCCATCTGTTTCTGATCTACAAAGGTAGAACATTCACTTCAATTGCCTCTACCATCATTTGTTCTCTGGCTGCTAGGACTTTGACATACCTATATATAATCACAGTATTAAAATTATGTTGGTATCCCAGCAAGCACATTGCAGCTGGTTGTCGACAAGTTGATTGCAAATGGCACATCTCATTAGTCCCGTAGCCCACCAAGCTGATTGTGCTCAATGTTAAACCCTCTGACTCAGTTTAAGGTAAATTCTGTTTCCATGTTTAAATGAGTAGTTCACTTTAACATTTACTTTTAGTATGCTGTAGACTATGCTATTTTGGGACACTTTGTGATTGGTCTTCGTTTTTTATGTTTTTCAGTTATATAGCCTTTATATAGCAGCTTTCCTGTTTGATATTTTGGCAGCTATTTGGTTGAGTTGCTAGGGTCTTGCTTACCCTAGCAACCAGGCAGTGGTTTGAAATGGAAACTGGAATATGAATAGGTGAGGGCCTGCATATAAAGTCATAAATAATAAAACGTAGCAATAGCAATAAAATTGTAGCCTCACAGAGCGATAGTTTTTGGCTGCCTGGGTCAGTGACCCCTATTTGAATACTGAGGTAGAAGAAGAAGGCAAATAATTATAAAACTATAAAAAGAAATTATGAAAAACGACCGCAAAGTTGCTAAGAATAGGCACGTCTATAACATGCTAAATGTTAACTTAAAAATGAACTACCTCTTTAAAGTTAAAGTTTAAAGTTAAATAAACTTTTAGTATGTACTAGAATGGCCAATTCTAAGCATTGGTTTTCATTATTTATTTTTTATTGTTTTATAATTAATTGCCTTTTCCCTCTGACTCTTTTCAGCTTTCAAATGGGGGTCGCTGACCCCATCTAAAAAGCAAATGCTCTGTAAGGCTACAAATGTATTGTTATTTCTAATTTGTATTACTCATCTTCCTAGTAAGGTCCTCTCCTATTCATATTCCAGTCTCTTTTTCAAATCAATTCATGGGTAGGGTAATTTGGACCCTAGCAACCAGATTGTTTATAATTCAAATTGAAGAGCTGCTGAATAAAAAGCAAAATATCTTGAAAACCTTAAGTAATAAAAAATGAAAGCCAATTGCAAATTGTTTCAGAACATTACTCCAGGGCCGGAACTAGGAGTAGGCAGAAGAGGCATGTGCCTAGGGCGCAAAGTTGAAGGGACGCCAGGCACGGTACATCTTCTTTCGGATTCCCCCTAGTTCGGACCCCTGTGTCCCTACCTGCAGCAGCAATTCCATTATTTGTAATAAAAAAAAAAAAAACATCAGTTTTAAACACTAAAATTCTAAGATGAACTGCTGCTTTAAACCATGGGACTGTAGCTGCATTGTTACGTAATGTAATTATTTGATACGGGAAGGGATCAAGGGTAACTCTTCTTCAGAAAAAAAAAAGAGCTTTGTATTTGACTCCATTGCTATTAAGCAAACTGTACTTGTCTTTTGTCCTTGCGTGACTTCTCTCTGGATAAGTACGTTACATCGTTAGAGAGAAAATAGAATGAGCAGACAAATGTTAAAGGGATAAGGTCACACTTTTAAAGGCCAGTGCCATCCTCCAGGGATGGTATTTTTGGTGTTTTTTTTTATTAACTCGACTTTTGGGCTACAGCAGCCCAGTCCAACGCTCTTAAGGAGTCCCATGGGCACCCACCATTTGTTGACTTTATCTACAGCCTATGTGGCTCTCCCCACATTAATTATTTTCCCTCATGTGGAGCAGAGTCCTGTGCGGAACCATTTTCTAAGACCCGAACCCGCATATTAACCCACTTTGATCTGCTACCCGACCCACAACTGCCTTATCCGCAATCCGCCGACCACCATCAAACAGGAAGTGATGCTGCTGCAAACTGGAAGTGACATCATCAAGTGGGCGGGAACAGAAACAAGTTTTGTAAAATTTGAAAAGGAGTTAAATATAGACGATGTAACATAAGATACATTTAGATGAGACCCAAATCCCGACCCGCAAACCCACAGACCCGCACCAAAATATCCTACCCTCATTCCGCAGGGTACCAGCTTATTTTGTGGGTAACCCATGGGTACCCAACCCGCTGCAGGACTCTAACGTGAAACGATCAGTATCTGATTAAACCAAGATAAGATGTTGAGAAAAGAATTTGTGCTGCCAACTCAGCCAAGAGTCATTGTCTGCCCTTGTATAGCCCCTCTATAAAGGAGACCTGGAAAAAAATTGTCTCTGTTAAATGAGAGATGCACATGGAGCACCATTTTATAACACTGAATATAAATCATAATTTGGTGGGTTTAATTACGTGAGGGGTTTATTCATGAAGATATGACTAATGCCATGTGCAGGTACTATAATGTATGTCCTTTCTTGTGGTTTAAAGCGGTGCAGTTGGGGTTATAAGTGGTGGAGACATTGGAACCTTTTGCATTCTAGAACAGATTGTGAGCACATGTTACAACCAAACATATATTATTTGCCTTGAGTTCTTCACTGTGTTTTAATGCCCTGCTGTGCATGTTGGGTCTTTTTTTCAAATTTGTAAATACCACATTTCATGGAGAGTTTCTATGTACCGAAGTCTCCAGTCGCAACTACTTTGACGATGGCCATTTAGCATTGCTCCCAGCAGGCAAGGAGGCGTAATATTTTACAGTGGGCTTGTTACTGACACAATGACCTGCGGTGCAGCATACGCACAAAACTACATAGAAAATGAGCACAAATTACTTACCTGCTCATAGTAAAAAAAAAAAAAAACAACTTTTTAAATTTGTCTCCATCATGAGTGTTGTTTTTCTGGTAGCTTGGTCATTTAGAAAAATGAATGTGTGCCTGCATGGAGGGTGTAAGTGATTTGTTCGCTTGTATCCTGTGCATAACCTTCATCAGTCGCATTCTTCCCATGTAACAGGGATCTCTTTTATAGCCAGAGACTCTGCCTCAATATGTATATAGGCCACGTTTCTCATTTTATGGCCTTCCTGTGTATATAATCTCAGGTACCAATAATTCATTGAAGGCCATGAAAATCTCCCGGCCTTTTTAACGCCGGCCCTCCTAATCCAACCCAGTGTTGTTTCAGCAGTAAACACCGTTCGAGTGAAACCAAATACCACCCCCATCTGGCACTTGGCTACAACTGGAACTACTGTTTTGCATTACCTTTTGCAGCACAGATTTATGATTGGCATTCTCTATTAAGTTATACTGAATATTCGTATTATCATGTTTTTAGAAAGCCTCAACATATTCTTCAGTACTGAGCAATAGATGGATGTATACCAGTGGCATAACTATAGAAGAAGTAGACCCTTAGATCGCGGGGGGCCCCAGACCAAGGGGTTGCCTTTCTCAATAGCATTCAAATCCCCCCCCCGCAACTCTTCTTCTTTAAATTCTCACACGTTTGCACTCTTGTTACACCACTGATGTATACATCAGACATCCAGATTATATACAAAAACCGCCCGATACAAGAGGTAAAGCGCCCATGCTTTGTTGCATCACATTCTGCAGCGCAAACCCTATTCAAACAATTGAATGAGCAATGCTGTATTTAATATATAGACAGCCGAGTAAAAATAAGAAATACAAAAAAAGTCGCTGTACAAAAAATATTTTAGAAAATCCTATCTAGCCTGGCACTAAACCTAAAACAGAGCTAAGGTTTTAGTTAGCTGAGCTTATTGCATCAGGCAGCAGCAGACCCAAATCCACCCCTGGAAATGAGCATCAGAAATTTGGCATTCAATTTTAGATTTTTTTATTTGCATTTCAAATTTCTCAAATTTCCCTCAGATCATAATGCCTGCTCTTAGTTTTTTTCTTTTAATATATAATTTGCATATAGACCCCCAAAGTTTTGGTGTAGTTGTTAATTACAGGGCAATTCAAGCAAATGCTGCTGGTTTATTCCTTACCTACAAGTTTGCTGCTAATGCTTAAAATTTACTGAATGAAATATTTCTGGTGTTAATATCACGTGTTCGTGTTAATAACGTCAAGAATTAGCTTTATTACCATGACATTGATGTTATCGTTTGTCAAAGTAATATTATCACTGTATTCATTAAGCTAAAATGCGTTTATTGGAAGTATTAGCACCAAAAGGTCAGTGTTCAATCTGCAAAAATCCATGAGAATATAGGAGGAAGCCATTATTACACATCTTGCTGTAGTGCAAAGTGACTGTTAATTGCCCCCCTCTCTGTTTCAATCATTTTTCATTTCTAAAGAAGAAATTCTCCTTTTGTGGAGGTTCCTGCAGTTTGACAAAATAAGCATAAAAAAAGAGAGAGACTTGTGGGAAAGACCTTTACAAAGGGCACACTTCCCCTTTAATGGGGGCACTTTGTTGTTGTTATTTTTGTGGTCTGGATATTTTTGGATCTTTTCAATTTTTTTAGTATTTAAATTGTTGTCTTGTTGCTAGGGCCCATTTATACCATTTAACCAATGGGTTGAATAGCAGACTGGAAGATTGTCATGGACATAAAGAAAGACATGTCTCCCTGGCAGCCAGGTGTCATTTTTAAAGGCAAATCGTCAATAACAAAGAATGAAGACCAACTCCGTTTAACTGTCCTTGAAGTTTATTTTAAGCTGAGCTGCCCCTTTAAATTAGGACTTGGAATTGGAACTTAAATAAAGCTCCCCATAGACGCAAAGATTTCTCTTGCCGAACGACCGATTTTAGTGAAGTCCGACCAATCCTTGGAAATTATGGTGCGGTTAGTGGGATTCGAACGATCGTACATCTTACGATTTTTCGGCCGACATCTGTCAGAAAATTGATCGGCCAGGTTAAAAAAAATTTATCGGCCCCAGTGCAATCTATCTAAGTTTGTAGGGACAAGCAGGTGGCTACCCTATCGCCTGAAATGTTCTTTTTAGTTGATGGACAATTCGTATGATCGTTTCGAGATAATCGTGGTCTCTCGATGACGATCGGATCTTTTAAAAATGGCCATCTTAACTGCCATAACTTAAATTTCACTGGGAATTTCACAAAATATAAGCATTAATACAGCACAGGGTGTTTGTCAGGCTAGATAATTATTTATATGTTCTCATTTTTTTAAATGGTTACGTTTGGAGGAATAAATCGGCCTTTAGTGGATCAGGCCCTTAGTATTCCAAAGCTTTCCATGTGGCGGGGTGCTTGCGCCAGTCCCAACAGCTGCCCCTTAACATTTTGGCAGTTTCCCTGAACAACAGGTGCTAATGCTGTGTAAGCTATATATTCCCACAGTTACAAGTAGCCATTTGCATGGATCCGAGCAGATGGAAGGCGAGGTGTTCCTTCTCTGTGTTTTTGGCTCTAGCACGGCTGTAAGCGTTTCAGAAGTTATAAGATCAAAGTTGTGCAATAATGGAAATACCTGAAATACTTTGCTTTTTTGGAAGTGTACGTTATGCTGGTTATAATAAACTTTACTTAATTGCTTCGGAAACAACAGTACAAGACAATTTATTGAATATATTGAGTTCTCACTAGGGATGCACTGATTCCACTATTCATCTTTCAAGAAGGATTTGACAGAATCTCGACACGAACCGGAACCCTATTTTGCATATGCAAATTAGGCCAATGAAGTGTTGGAGAAAAACATACAGGACTCGAATTCAGCCGAATCCTGCTGAAAAAGGCTTCGATTCAGTGCATCCCTAGTTCTCTCAAACAGAGGGAGCTCCATAGTGATTGCCGACCCCATACGTCACAGGCCCTGCCCCCTGCTATGTCACAGTCCCGCCTCTCCCCCTGGAGTTTGTTGGGGGGGGGGAGGTGGCAACCCTAGATGCAGGCCTTTGGTTCTCTAGCTGCATCAAACTACAACTTCCAGCATCCCATGACAGCCATACTAGGCACTTTAACCACAAGTGTAAGGCCACAGGCGCTGCAGATTGGATCCTGCTGAGTTGGATGCATGGCTTATTATATTCCTTTAACAGTATGACAGTTGCAACATCTACTGACGTGGCAGGAAAGTTACTTTCCTTCCAAATTTTGTTCCTTGTTGTTATGCCTTCTACAAATAAACACTCCTCTCTCTCTCAGTTTGGAGATGATCCCAGGGAGGACATGTGAGAGAGGTTTTGTGCTTCGTCATGCTAGGGTCCCCTTCCCCGCTTGCCTCTTGGCACATCATGTGATTAATGGAAGTTCTCCTATCTACTGATTAGCCTCAAAGAATGAAGCTCTGTGATTTAAGCATCTCTAGTCTGAAATAAACAGCAGGAAACCATTCCTATAAATATCTACTATTGTTCCCAGCAGCCTGTGCCATACTGTGCCAAAAGCACTCTACAGCTCCCCCATCTGTTTCCTATTTGCTAAAGGTAGGCTTGGCCTTGCACTGCTAAGCACTAATGGCAACATGTACCCAGACACAAGCCACATAATATATCAGCCCTCTTATAATACTTGCATTATAAGAGTGAATCCTAACCTTTTTAACCCATGCCCAATCTGTCTGGCAACACTCAGATACAATTCGTTCAAACCTTAAAGGAACCCCCCTGAACAATTTAGGTCTCTATAAAAAAATATATTGCATAAAACAGCTGATCCTGCTACATGTAAATGAACCATTTTCATAATAATATACTTTTTTGGTAGTATGTGCCATTGCGTAATCATAAGTAGAAAATTGCCATTTTAAAAAATAAGGGCCGCCCCCTGGGATCGTATTATTCACGGTGCACACAAACAAACCATACATGTTAGGTCACATGAGCCAATTAACAGACAGAGCTGTGTCTTTTGCTTCCAGACTTCTTCCTGTTAGTTTCACCTGCAGTATTTCTGGTCAGGTGATCTCTTCCTGTTACAGTTAGAGCTGCAGTATTTCTGGTCAGGTGATCTCTGAGGCAGCACACAGACCATCACGAAATGGTGGTTCAAGGCAAGAGATGTAAAAGGGCAAGATTTACTTAAATATATAAACCAGTTTGGTAAGTTTCTTTAATATGCCACTTAATTCTGTTGCTCAAGTATTCATTTTGAGGGTATAGTTTTCCTTTAAGATAGCCATACATTAAAAGATCTGCTCGTTCTTCACCTATATACCTGCCTTGAAGTTGGCAATATTGGCTGATCTGATAGTTTGGATCCTAGGGCCTAATGGTTGGATCACAAGGGCGCAGATACAGGTCGTAGCAGTGAAGACCACATTAACAAGCCAATACAGTCCTCGATCCGATGGGATTTTAAAACCCAGGCTAATCTCCTGGGAATTCCATCGGAGAGCCCCATACAGGGCCCAAAAGGTGGCCTACTTGGTCTGTCAGCAGCTTTTATAGGCCAATGTATGGCCACCTTTATACCCATTTTTTAGGCCCACCTTTCTGGCCCACTTCACAAGACTGTTTGTGGAAATACAGGACAGTTGCCAAGTATTTTGTAACTGGGAGGAGTTAATGGGCTACTATAATTTCATTGTTTTTTTTTTGTTTTTTTTTTAAATAAAAAGGAAACTTGGCCAAGGACATAGTTTATCATCATTATACATGTGGAGAAATGTAATAAACACTTACTGTTATAGGATAAACTATATCAGCACAGTCAGTCCCTTATACAAAGCATATTTCTACAGGCAAATGTGATGGTACAATGTCCGTTTAAACATTACCAACTTAAAAAACAGGATGTTAGCACACATCTAAAGACTGTAATGTTCACTGCCTACTTCTGTGACATAAAGGCAGCCCTTCAGTCTTTAGAACATTTAACTGTAATGCCCACCCTTGCATAGTATGTCAAAATGTTAAGCTCTGTGATGTTTTTTTCTGCGTGCCTAAAAAGCAGTTCATATACAACATATTTGTATATAAACTTAAAACATTTTTTTTGGGGGGGGGGGAGGGGGGTACCTGACATGACTTGGAGAGCGGTAACAACTGGCTTGAAGTTGCTAGTAGTGAGCCCAGTTTAACATAAGCAAGTGGTCATGTGATCAAGTAAAAGTTACTGTGTTATTATAACTGAGAAAAAAGAAAATGAATCAAAATATGAAGTATTTGTTTAAAATGGAGCCTGTGGGGTATGGCCTTCCCATGTTCCGGAGTTTTTCGGATAGCTGGTTTCCGGAACCCATACCTGTATTTGGCTTTCTAATGGGGCAAGAAGGGCAATTATTATTATGATTCTCTGTGCTTTCCTGCAGAGAATAATCAGAAAGACAGAAACATAGAAACTCTGCCTCCAGCAGTTTGCAACAATTTGGCACTGTAGGAACTAAATCATGGGAAGGGTTAATAGATTTTGGGTGGAGACAAGTTATTGCTAAAATTCTTGCACATTTTGCTCCCCCCCCCCAAGATAGATGGTGGTGATTTTCCACGCTCCTTTCACTTTATAGGTAAGGGGATCCTGACATGAGGGACACAGCCCAGAAGGGGCAGAACAGCTGTGAGATCCGACACACAGACCTTTGTTACTTGCCCACTGAGCACTTAACTTACTCATCAATCTTGGCCTCCTGTTTTCCTAATTTTTTTTTCTTCTTTATGCAAGTAAGTCACTCCTGCAGCTGTTAAGTCCATATTCTGTTGTTTTTATTACGTCTTTCTTGACTTTTAATGGTGAGAAACCTGTTGGCATGGCACTGTTTAGGCAATGTTGCCCTGCGGAAGTTGCTATGCGCTCGGCTCTGAGCTGCATGCAGTACACAGATTAGGAAAATGGTTTATAATAAGATTTAGCGTACCCTTACGGAACGCATATAAGGACATCATGAGGGGAAATCCATATCCTGTATGCGATCTCCTATGCTAAAGGAATGCAAAGTTGCCCGCTTATTCAATCACCCCTCCTCAAAGCAGATGTCACACCTCGCTCCTCCCTTCTCAGCTGTCAGGTTGTGCTCCTCACTCCTCCCTCCTTAGCCATCTGACCAGGTCCTCGCTCCTCCCTCCTCAGCCATGTGTCCTGGGTCCTCATTCCTCCCTCCTCAGCCATCCAACCTGGGTCCTCGCTCCTCTCTCCTCGAATTTGACTGCTGCAATGAAAAAACCTAAAACGCCTATTGGCTAAAACAAATGGCAAGAACAAGTAACTATAATCAGGGCGCAGGGCTGAATATGCGCACCCTGAGGAGTGAGGAGCAAGAGCTGACGACTGAGGAGGGAGAAGCTAGGACCCAGGATGGATGGCTGAGGAGTGAGGAACGAGGACCCAGGACTCATGGCTGACGAGGGAGGAGTGAGAAGCGAGGACCCAGGAGGGATGGCTGAGGAGTGAGGAGCAAGAGCTGACGGCTGAGGATGGAGGAGCGATATATATTTTTTAGTACATTATCCGATAAACCCCAGGTCCCGTGCATTCTGGATAACCGCTCCCATATCTGTATATAACCTACCTAGTGACCGCCTGTCGTGCATTTCTTGTTTAGCTGCACCTTCCAGTAAGCAGAATACTGGTTGTAGTTCAACAAGAGCCCCAATATGACAATTTCAACACGTATCTATGTTGGCAATTTTCTGAACATGTGAATGAGTCATGTTGCCTACCAGGTGAAAGAAACAGCTTGCGGGCGTCTTCAAGTTGCGCTCTAATGAGATCTCTAATTAATATGCGCTTCCTCCCCTTTGGCCTAATTTCCACTACTAGAAGCTAATAGGGTAGTTAGCCTTTCCTTTGACAAAGCTCCTATAATATGGAATGTTGTCCTCACACCCAGCTCTGTGCTTTTGGGAAACCAGTCCAGACAGCCCCCAACTGTAAGGCGGCAATGTGAAGTAAGAGGGGGTCCTGGGAGCTGACATTTGTGCATGTGTATATAAAGAAGAGATGGGCTGCATGCTGACAAGGTTAATGCACTTGGTTACATCTTGGGAGCAGATGGGAGGTGCTGCCGTTCCTGCTTCAGTTCAGATCTCTGCAGCCCATCTTGTTCTGGCAGGTGGGAGGAATGGGGGAGTCGGTGGGGGGAGCCTCAGTACTGTTATCTTGGGTTTTCTGCTAAATGCAATTTGTTATCTTGAATCCTCAGCTGCTAAATATTCCCCTGTAATAGGCCAGGGTTGCCAGGTCTCATTTTCAAAACCTGCTACAAAACCGACCCAAAACTAGCCAAGAGTGACTTCAAAAAGTAGCCCAAAAATAGTCCAATATGTGCAGTGAAAAAAAATCTAACAAAAATTTTTCAAATTTTGACTGATTTGGCAATTTTTCCATGTAGTAAAATGGGACAGATTTGCCCATCACCAGGGGGTAACTACAAGGGATGTACCGAATCCAGAATTCGGTTCAGGATTCAGCAAAAAAAACACAGAAATATGTTCAAACTTTTATAACTTGCGAAATTTTGTAAATTGAAGATGGTAATTAGGGGGTGTGGCCACAAAAATGGGCGTGGTCAGTAAATGTCGCCACACTATGCGCTGCAACTTTTTGGTCCCTCTTTTTATTTCCAAAATGTTGGGAGGTATGGAAAAGGCATGACTTTTTGTCACAAAACAAAGAAGTAAAAGTGTTTTCCCCTTCCCACCCCAAATTTGCATATGCAGATTAGGATTTGGTTTCGGTATTTGGCCGAAGCTTTCACTAAGGATTTGGGGGTTCGGCCAAATCCAAAATAGTGGATTCAGTGCATCCCTAGTAAATACAGAGGGGGAATAGGGACCCCATAAGGCCCTAATTCATATACAATTTTAATAAATATTGGCTCAATTACAGCTCAACCTGTAGACATTTTGGTGGCCAGCAGATTTTTGCTCTTTTTGTCTAAAAATCACCAGAAAACGTGAGTATGCTAAAGAGTGACAGGAGACTGGGTTACAGAGCCCAAAATCTGGTAACGCCCGACTTCTATACAAGTCAGTCCCATTGCATGCTGGATATTGTAGTCTTAAGCTGACCATAGACCTGTAGATTTACCATTCTATCGGATAAATGATCGTTCAGTGCCATCTCCCGACCACTAACCATTCAGATCAAATAAAGTAGTAAAAGAACAGATCAGCCGATGTTCTGCCCCTGACGGCAATCATACGAAAGTTATGTCCGACAAAAGCTGGTGACAGTCTCCCACTGATATTGTCAGGTCAGCAATACATGCAGAGATATCATCAGTAGCCAAAAGAAATTTTCTAACCTGTCCAATTGTCTGAACGACCGATCGTCATTGCACATAAAATGTCGGACACTCCACACTCTGCCCGAAAATCATACAAAAAGGAGATTCGTATGATCAAATCTTTGCGTCTATGGCCAGCTTAACATTAAACTTGACAGTTGACAAAAACAACATAACAATTCACATTTACAAATGAGCTTTAAACCACTTTAAATTGTGTAAGTAACGTATGTTGAAAGTTGCTTAGAGTTAGATTGTCTTTCATTAAGAATCATTTTATTTTTAGGTTTATATC
The DNA here is from genome assembly GCA_038501925.1 of Xenopus petersii. Lineage (NCBI taxonomy): Eukaryota > Metazoa > Chordata > Amphibia > Anura > Pipidae > Xenopus > Xenopus petersii. The sequence continues at coordinate 145,409,565 of CM076682.1, forward strand.
CCTTTAAAAAGTATGCAGCAAAATCTGTTCTGAAAGCGTTGTGGTCATTTGAAAACAGTGGGTCATAACCTATTTCTTTTGAAATTCCAATTGTGCTTAGATTTCTGATTTGATAAATCCCTTCATGTGGTCAGACCACAGTTCAGCAGCACTGCGTTGGTGTGCAATCAGAGTGTGAAAAGGATACTCATGGGGAAAGGGTGCATTCATTGTTCTATTTCTGTGCTGTCCAACTTCTGAGGTACCGAGGGCTGGAATTTTTATGCTCTCTGTGGTGGAGGGCCGATAATGGAAGCCACTGTTGACCAGTCCCCACTTTAAACCACACCCAATTTAAACCACACACCCACTTTAAATCACACACACTTTTAACCACACCCATGTTACCACAAGAACTTTTAAGACCATATCCACATTCATGGTGGTCTCACACCAAAAAAAAAACAAAAACAAATGGTTGGTGCTCACTGCAGGGATATCACTCATAACGCATATGTGAAAAATGTAAGTCATATTAAAACATACCCTTAAATCCATATGCCTCCGCCTCCCTTGTGGATAACACAGCACAACCCCCAGCCCATGATGAAACACCTTGGGGCCCCTAACAACAATTTCCAAATGCTAACAAACCACCAGAACAAACCCTACCCGGCTCAGGTCCCACAGGCAGCGTAAGGCAGGCAGAGTATGGCACACACAGGGAGCATAGGGCAGGCACAGTATGGCACACAGGGAGCATAGGGCAGGCAGAGTACGGCACACAGGGAGCATAGGGCAGGCAGAGTATGACACAGGGAGCATAGGGCAGGCAGAGTATGACACACAGGGAGCATAGGGCAGGCAGAGTATGACACACAGGGAGCATAGGGCAGGCAGAGTATGACACACAGGGAGCATAGGGAAGGCAGAGTATGACACACAGGGAGCATAGGGCAGGCAGAGTATGGCACACACAGGGAGCATAGGGCAGGCAGAGTATGGCACACACAGGGAGCATAGGGCAGGCAGAGTACGGCACACAGGGAGCATAGGGCAGGCAGAGTATGACACAGGGAGCATAGGGCAGGCAGAGTATGACACACAGGGAGCATAGGGCAGGCAGAGTATGACACACAGGGAGCATAGGGAAGGCAGAGTATGACACACAGGGAGCATAGGGCAGGCAGAGTATGGCACACACAGGGAGCATAGGGCAGGCAGAGTATGGCACACACAGGGAGCATAGGGCAGGCACAGTATGAACACGGAGCATAGGGCAGGCAGAGTATGGCACACACAAACAGCATAAGGCAGGCAGAGTATGGCGCACAGGGAGCATAGGGCAGGCATAGTATGGCACACAGGGAGCATAGGGCGCGCACAGTATGGCACACACAGGGAGCATAGGGCACAGGGCCGGAACTAGGGGTAGGCAGAGTAGGCACGTGCCTAGGACGCAAAGCTGCGGAGGTTTCAGGCATGTACCTTCTCTGTCGCCTACCCCATGTTTGGTCCCCTCTCTCCCTGACTACCACTGCTATTTCCCTGTGTAATTGTTCGTGTTGTTTCGCGAATGCACACAAGCGACAACTCCTGCATGCGCATGTTCGCCGTTTCACTCATGCCTGCACTCAGGCGGTTCCTTGACCGGCCAGGTTGCCAAAGGCGGAATAGCGGCTGCATTACACTGTGAGCCAAAGAGGGGCGGGGAAATGGCCCCTGTGAGCAGAGATATACTATCACGGTTTCATTTCAATCGGTGGAATAAGGTACATCTATGAAAAAAAGAAAAAAACATTTATATTTCCGTTTAGCAGTTCACCTTTACTAAATGATCTAAAAGGGCTGCTATATGCAAGGTAGGGGGAGAAGATGGAATTACTGCTACTCTATTTCAGTGGAACATGTAGTCAGAACCAGCAGTGTGGGTAGTGGCAAAATATATTTTCAGTAGCATTTCATGATGCAACTTTTTATATTTGGGGCCACCACCTCTTAAAAAAAGGTATGAATCATAGTAGCCATTCACAAGCTTGCCGTGATGCAGCATCACATGCTGTGGAAGAAGCTACAGGCAATGCAGGTGCACAAGCCGTACTCCCTGAATGCTCCAGTGACTCCAGTCATCTGACTTTCAGCTTCATACAGCAGGAGGGGAGTCATTTCATTCTTGTTTGTGTATTAGTGCCTTGTAGTGTAGTAGTGTACATTTTAAGAATCATTTAGGTTTAAGGAGTAGGAGCTGCTGGTATTTTAACATTTCTATAGCAAAAAGATGTCAAAACATCTGCTAAATCCCTTGCATTATAGTTGGTGTCGCTGCCGACCAGTTGTGACCTGAACAACAGAAGTTTGTATCTGTGGCCACTCCTATAAGACAATGATGGAGGGATAATGTATCTCACCGTAACCACATCAAACTGTTTGTTAAAGCGGTTGTGTCTTCTTTCCTATAGTAGCTTTTGTCTGCTGTGCTTCTACTACCTACTTCTTTCTAGATCTATCTCTGTCAAATGGTGTTCTCCCCCTACAAGATCCTGATCTCCTTAGTAGCTCCTTTTTCTCATGCCTGCCATCTTCCCCCTATCAGCTCCTGCCTTTTGTCCTTCTACCTAATCCTTTCTGGACCTATCTTTGTCAACTGACGTTCTCCCTCCTACAAGCTCCTGCCTTTCCTTATAAGCTCTCCCCTCTCCTGTCTGTTATATTTCCCCCTATCAGCTCCTGCCTCATGTTCCCCTACCTGCTCCTTTCTAGACCTGTCCTTGTCAGATGATGTTCTTCCCCCTACACAGTCCTGCATTTCCTTATCAGCCTATCTTCCCCTATCAGTTCCTGCATTCTCCTCTTCAAACCTATGTCTGTGATATGGTGTTCTTCCCCCTACAAGAGCATGATTGCCTTATTAGCTCTTGCTTCTCCAGCCTGCTATCTTACCCTATCAGCTCCTGCCTCATGCCCCTCTACCTGCTCCTTTCTAAACCTATTCCTGTTAATTGATGTTATCCACCTACAAACGCCAGCTTTTCCTTATCAGCCCCGGGCCCCCCAGTCCGGCCCTGCAAATGCTTTCCTTTTCAGCCTGTCCTGCTCCACCAGCTCCCACCTCTCCTGAACTGTCTCTATAACTAAACTTAATCACACTGTGAGGGTTGCAACCTAAAGGTGGCCATACATGGGCCAATGAAAGCTGCCAACAGACAATGTCAGCAGCTTATTGGCCCTCTGATGGGCTTCCCTGATCGATATCTGGCCTAAAGTCGGCCAGATGTTCATCGAATAGGGGTAAAAATCCAATTGGATCGCAGACCACATCAGTTCGTTGATGCGGTCCTGTGATCCAGGTGCCCGTAAGATCCGATTGTTGGGCCCCATGGCCCGCGATCGGATCAGCCCGATATATCCAATCCCATGATGGGGATATCGGGCAGAGATCCGCCTGTTTGGCGAAATCGCAATCTCAATGTGGATGGCCACCTTAAGCCAGGCAGCTCCACATGTGCTTAATTAAAACATTCTCCCCACAAATGAACCGAATGGCAGGGTTACTTGTTGAATTAATCATCATTTCCCCACATGGAACAATTGGCAGGGGATATTTTACAAATTGTGCTGGCACCTTTTAAGTTCAAACGCAGGGGTCCCCAACCTTTGTTGTGAGTATTGCCAAATAAGGGACACAATAAAAGGATTCCAAACTTGTTTATTAACTAGATTGTGTTGGTATTAGTGTGGCCAATAACACACCACTGCCTGTCTATTCAACTATATGTCCCTATAACGGTGTTTGTAGCTGTGCTTTCCCTGATGACTTTTAGTCCCTCTACTGCCCTCTTCCAGACTATTTTACCTGCTCCTACTTTGCTGCCCTTATCCTGGAGACTTCTCCCCCTCTTTGCTGTCCCCTGCTTCCTACCTTTTGTTCCTGCCTTCTTCCTGCCAACTCCTACCTTTCCTGCCTGCTGTCCTGTGTCTTTGTCTTGTTCATAATGTGCTTTGAAGGGGGATTTCTGTAAAACATCAAGAATTGTTAACCTTCCGGCTTTTGTCAACTATATTCAGTATCCCTTGTCAGTTATTCTTATATTTCTTTGCTATAAAGGGTACAATATTTACTTTAAAGGGTACAATATTTACCACTGTGTGTTTATATGTGTGTGTCCCAAAATGTTTTTTTTTTTTGTTCTTTTTTTCTTTCTCAAAACGTTTTTCTTATTGAGCATACTGGGAAATGTAGTTTGTGCCAACTGAAGGATGAAGACTTTGGTATCCCTATCATATACTGTAAGGGCAGAAACACGCGCTCAGATTCAGGGAGATTAGTCGCCCAGCAACAAATCTCCTCTTCTTTGGGGAGACTAATCTCTCTGAACTGCCTCATGCTGGCTAGAATGTAAATCGGCGGCGGGATGGCAATCAGTGCACTTCATTTTCTGAAGTCAGCCGAAGTTGCCTCACGAGCAAACTTCGGCGACTTCGGAAATCGAAGTTCTCTTAGTGGCACCCTGCCAGCAATCTAGATTCTAGCCGGTGGAAGGTAGTTTGGAGAGGTTAGTCGCCCCGAAAAAGAGGCAAAATCTCCCGGAATCTGAGCGTGTTTCTGCCCTAACTTACAATTCAGCACTTTTCCTCTAAAGGCAAATGCTAAACTTTGGAATGTAACAGTATTGTCAAGGCTGGAAATAGTAATTGGACAGGCCTGATGATAAATGAATACCGATCCTAATGTGTTACTTCCTGGTAAAATTTTGAGATGCATTTGCTCCACTAATCGATATACATTTACACTCTAGCTAGGATACATGAATTATTCTTTACATCTGTTTAAGGATGAGTATGGGAATAGGGATTTATTGATTGGTGGAAGATTTATGGCTCGCTGAAGTTGATATTCATGGTTAAAGTATAACTTGGACCTGACTATGGGATGATCTGTCTTCTCAAAATAAGGTGTAAATGATGCTCCCAGATGCACAGTGGTATCATTTACATCTTATTCTGATTAAACCAATAAATGCCCTTTAAGAATACTGGGTCCTTTATGGTGCCAGCTTTGTGCCAGGCTGTAGGCACAGGTGTATATTTGAAACCTACTCTATACTACAGCAGATTGCTAGGGTCTTGCAAGACAAATATATATATATATATATATAATTTTTATTTTTTTTCTGTTTACTGGATTCCTGCCTGAAGCTGAAAGTGAGGGCACTATTGAGCAGATTGATCGCTATAACTTTTCTATTATCCCAGAGAAATGCTGGAGCTTTACAACCCGGAGCCACCCACGTGGTCCTTTTATCAGTTGTCTTTTACTATTATAGAAAATGCCTGTGTTTATTGAACTTGGGATTCATTTTAAAGGAGAAGGAAAGGTTAAAACTAAGTAAGCCTTATCAGAAAGGTCCATCTAAATATACCAGTAAACCCCCAGTAGTGCTGCTCTGAGTCCCCTGTCAAAAGAAACACAGCATTTCTTTCCTTCTATTGTGTACTCATGGGCTTCTGTATCAGACTTCCTGCCTTCAGCTTAAACCTCATTGCCCTGGGCAAGAGCATGCTCAGTTTGCTCCTCTCCTCCCCCCTTCTCTACTGTAATCTGAGCCCAGAGCAGGGAGAGACTCAGGCAGGAAGTGATGTCACACCATGTTAATACTGCAGCTCCTATTCTAAACAAAAAGAGAGTTTCTAGAGCTTTTTACTCAGGTATGGTAAAACATTCTACAGAATGAATATAGCATTCTAGCTTGCACTATTGCAGCTAATCTATTGCCAATAAAATGCCTCCGTAGCTTTCCTTCTCCTTTGAATGAGCTGTAATGCTATAACCCCTGGTCATTTTGTCTAAAAAGCACTTTTTTTTAAAAATAAATAAATGTAAAAGGTTCCATCCCTTAATAGATTAAGATACAAGATGTTGTGTATGCAGCATTTTATGTCAATTGTGGAAGGTCATTTAAATTGCTATATCAGGCCTGCTGAAATATTTATGTTCTGCACTCTCTACCTCAGGAAAAGTTCGATTGGGACTTGGGTATTATGCGCAAGGGATTTTTACATGTGAAGACTGAAACATAAAAATAGCGAACTCCATTGGTGCACCTTTTTTCCTGTTCCTGTCATTGACCTTCTTCTGGGGAGATGGTGGTAACCTAAAGCTGCCCATAGACGTGCAGATTTTCTTCGCTTCTATGAAGAACGTTCGCTCGTTGTAATCTACCGACCTACAACTTACCGTTACTGTAAAAAGAACAAATCAGATAATGTTCTGGCCATTAACTGACAGACCGAAAATTATGTCCGACCATTAGTAGTGACATTCACCCACTGATATCGCCCATACATACAGCGATATTATCTTTAGCTGACAGAAGTTTTCTAACCTAATCGACCAAACAAACTGATCAGCATGGTATGAAAAATGATGGGACGGCCTGAAAACTGTACGAACCTTTGTTTCTTACAAATTAATCTTTGCGTCTATGGCCAGCTTTAGGCCTAATTAAAGAATCACTGTCGAAAGGGAAACTTTTTTCACAAAACTTCTTATCCTGTTTTACTGGTTACCACCATAAGGCAGACTCATTGATGCTTTGTACTTCCACACTCAAAGTAGCTTTAATGGCGGCTCTCCATTTCCTACTTCACAGGATGTTTAATGGTGTCTCCACATTGCCACCCTCACAGCAGCTTTAATTTTAGCTGCATAATTCCTTCCTCACAACAGCTGTGTTGGTGGCTCTACATCAGTGATCCCCAACCAGTAGCTCGTGAGCAACATGTTGCTCTCCAACCCCTTGGATGTTGCTCCCAGTGGCCTCAAAGCAGGGGCTTATTTTTGAATTCCAGGCTTGGAGGCAAGTTTTGGTTGCATAAAAAACAGATGTACTGCCAAACAGAGCCTCAATGTAGGTTACCGGTCCACATAGGGGCTACCAAATGGCCAATCACAGCACTTATTTGGCAGCCCAAAAACATTTTTCATGCTTGTGTTGCTCCCCAACTCCTTTTACTTCTGAATGTTGCTCATGGGTTCAAAAGGTTGGGGATCCCTGCTCTACACCCTGGCAGCAGCTTTAAGGGTAGCTCCATACTTCATCGCTTACAGCAGTCGTTGAGTAGTAGATGGGTGCCTACTACCATTCATATATTAGTTGTGGGTCTGCTTTGGCCATGTCAAAGCCAAGGAACCCTTACCCTGCAAAGCAAGACTCACCTTTAGCTTGTTCTGACAAAATTGCCTACTTGGTGTGCCATGGTTCCACTGGGTACGATTTATCAATCCCTCATTATTCACCCATCCCTCCCAACTGTTTCCCCATCAGCCATGCAGCAGCTCTAGCCCTCTGCTTTTCTCTTTCTATAAATGTTGTCAAATCCTGGGAGCCGCTGTTTCCAAGTTGCACCTATGTAATGTCTATGGCTAATTTTAGTTATCTGCAGTTTGTCACAGTTTGTTGACACTGTTTGCCTCTTCTATAGTTCTTAAACTTTTTTTTAGGTGGCCACACACAGGGATCTTGCTAACCACCTTCATTGACTCTGTAGCCTCTGTTTTTTGAATTTCCTATCTACCTTTTTTTCTCTGGATATACAGCTCTCTTTCCTTCTGGGGAATACCCTGTCTCTGCACTGTCAGTGAATAATTATAACTACCCATGGAGGCCACACCAGCAGTAAAAATGTATAAATGCTAAATAGTTATTGTTTACGCCAGCACTTTTGTCTGGTTTGACAAGCACTTCCTTTGATCAGAGTATTTGGTTTTGAATTCGTATAGTATTGAAAGGCACCATTTCTAATTACTAGAAGCTGTAAAATACAGAGCTTTGAGTTTTTTATGTTGTTTTTGTTAATTAAGTGCATCAAATCTCTGAATGTTACTGTGGGTTAACCTGTACACGTGATGAGGGTAGATACTAACTGCAAGTGCAGGATCCGAATACCAACACCCAACCCCATTTACAAACTTTTTTAACGATGATTCAATCCAGATGTCCCTTAAAAAACAGTTATTTTTCTCTTCCTTAGACTCCTTGCATAACGGTGACTGCCCAAAGGCACTGAGGGTCCATTTATATCACACTAGTCAAGCCTACCGGTAGGGTATCTTTAGGAATATCTGCCATCTCTTCAAAGTTAGGGCACTTGGCAAATGCCATGATTTTCTCCCCTCTTCTGGCAGATGCATGATTTTACAGAGAAGCCAATACCAGAGAGCATATGCTGTCTGGGTCTTACACCAGTGCAAATCTTGCTATATTTCTACAAGTATTCCTGTGCTCCTTGGATCCAGAGGATATGTGATTCTCCCTGCATGGAGTAAGTTCTATCTTGTCTCCACAAGTAGAAGGAAGCCGACCTATTAAGGCTTCACTCAACAAGGGGCCTGTAATGACTTGGTCAGGCCTAGTCTTTACCCAATAGTTTGTTTGTGCTCAGCTACTGTCGTCTCTGTCAGTTGCCTCACACCTCTGCTAATCCGCAGGAGCAAAAAAATGTAGCTTAAACCTCCAGGCTCTGGTAAATTGGCAGTTTGTTTAGCGATAAATATATTTTTCTCTTCTTAAACATCCTTTCATCCCATCTTCTTAGTTTCTTGGTCCAAAGGCAATTTATTTTTTTTCCTTGCACCATCACCCTTAATAAGTGTGCATGCAACATATAAACATGAGTGGGCTAGGTCATGGCATTTGCAAAGCCTCTTTAGTGAGCCATGTATTCTGTTTATTAGGCTTGGTATCCACCCGTGTGTTTTTACTAATCATACCCCAGCTATGACTACAGTATCTGCCCAAATAGTCTCTGTGTACCCCATAAATACCAAGACAATGAGAACATCCTGACTCCTAACTCGCACCATACATCTCATATTAATAAAGTGCTCTTGCTGCTTAGCACATGTTTCAGGCTCCTCAGTTCAGTAACCTCATTCTGATAAATGTATTTCCCATTTTTATTTATGTCTGTCTCTGTTCTTGAGTGATGCACACCGTGAAAACAAGATGCTCTGAAGAGCCTTTTTTTTTAAAATGCGTTTCTTTGATGTCATTTTTTTTTTTTGCAGTCCTTTTTTTATGTATATTATACAAGACAAACAGAAATAACATACCCCTGCCTCCCTAAATGAACTGTAAAAACAAGTTGCTTTTTGAAGACCTGTCTTTTTCTGACATCTCAGTAGATGCTTATCAGGTTCCATGTGGAATATCCATTTTTGCACATGGGTTTGCCCAAGTTAGACCCGCTTCTTTACAGTCATTACCAAGAACCCATCTACTGTATATTTCCTCTCCAGTGACTACCTTGCCATTGCTTTGGAAGTAACTGCAAGCTGTACTTTGTCATAACCACTCTTCATTTGCAGGGTTGGGTTCAGTGGAATAACTTGGCAACAACCACCAAATAATCGACTGAGGGGGCCCAGCACAAACAGTCCTCTTCTCCCAGCCCTCCTCCACACCTTCTGGGCCGGCACTGCAATACTATTTTAAAGGGAAAAGATGAGTCGGGAAGGGGGACTAAGATAATAGGTAGTTACACCAGTGGTTGGGTTAAACTATTATGGTGTCTACGGCAGCTGGTCAACGCCACAGTGTGAGTTAGACCGAAAGCTGATGATTTCTTTCTGTGTTTCGTTTACAAATTGAAGCCAAATATTGCCTACGGCTGCCATTTAGCCTTTACAACAGGGAATCACTCGTTGATGTATGTTGAGTGGCTGGGGCTGAGCCCTGTTTTTCTTCGTGTACAAATATTGGCTTTTTATCGTTTTCGGCAGCTGGTCAACTCCAGAATGTGGGTTAGACCGAGCACTTGGACAATGGTGCCTGATGATTTCTTTCTGGGTTAAACTTTTATGCCTACAACATGTGTAACCCCATGTAGTTCCTCAAAAAGGCTATAGACCAAGCCAATGTTCAGAAAAGGAGTAGGTTGTGTTGGGTGATCTTGTTGATTAGCATTGTGGCGTAGTTTCTGATATGGTAGGTCCACAGTCTTGCCAGGATGAGATGAGACCTCTTTTATATAAGGATAAGTAGGAGATTTGGTTGCAATTCCCAAGGAGCAAGGCTCAGGTCAGGTTACAATAAAGAGCATGAGGAGCACGCATGAACTACAAGGAGAATTAGTAGTAAGGCAGTTATGCTAATGAAAACAACACACGTTCTAGATTTATGTGTGTGCTACTTTTATCCTTTGTTAATTGTCTATAAGTTTTAAAAAAAAAATCTTACACTTGGAAGTTTTTCCCTTAAAACCTGAAACCCTCAACACCGTTGCTTTTTATCCTAAAAAAATGATGGGAGGTGGAGTGTGCCGTCAGTCTTAATACCAGCACAAAACTTTGTGATCTTCAGCATGGCTGGAAAATGCTGCTATAGACTAGATGGCTCTTCAATAAATTATGGGAATACTTGTATTTTCATTATTTCATTTTTTTTTATTCTTGGGTAAATTTGGACAGAAATGAGGTGCAGTGAAGTGGAAATCTCCAGAGTTGTTGGTATATGATCAGGCAATTCGATAGTTACGTGCATTTAGCCCCTGACCTGTAAACCAAGAGCCACTCATTTGTTTGGTTTTATCTTACTAACTGCTAATTGAATGCTGTGGATTACTGACATTGGGATACATTTCCATTGTTGCCACATAACCATAAGGTCTGTGCCACGTGTCCTTCTTAAGTGCCTCTTGCCTTCCACTTGAATGGGAAACCTCGCCCGTACAGGTGTATTTCAGCCTGAACAATGGACTTTTGTGCATAGGAATAACACGAGGAGGTGTGTAGCACTTTTTCTTCTGGATGAAATGTGAAAGCACTTGGGAAACATGGGAAAAGTTCATTTAAATGTGTCTTTTTCAAGAAATTATATATGTATAAATGTAAGGTTTTCCACTACGAAGGGATTAGTCCTCCCCTTTAATAACAGATTAATTTCACTTAAAGGAAAACTATACCCCCCAAACAATGTTGGTCTCTATAAAAAGGACAGCTCATATGTAAAACCCGCTTCATGTAAATAATCCATTTTCATAATAATATACTTTTTTAGGAGTATGTGCCATCAGGTAATCCTAAATAGAAAATTGCCATGTTAAAAAATAAGGGCCGCCCCCTGGGATTGTAGGATTCACGGTGCACACAAACAAACCATACATGTTAGGTCACATGAGCCAACTTCTTCCTGTTACAGCTAGAGCTGCAGTATTTCTGGTCAGGTGATCTCTGAGGCAGCACACAAACCATCACAAAATGGTGGTTCAAGGCAAGAGATGTAGAAGGACAATATTTACTTTAATATACATACTGGTCTGGTAAGATTCTTTAATATGCCACTTAATATGATATAAACTATATGTGGCTTTTGGGGCTAAAGTTTTCCTTTAAATTCCTTTAAGGTCTGAGCAGGGTTCCGATAGGGGCCCCTTTTTCTGAATGTTATTCCCTTCTCCTCCCTTCTGAGGCAGAGCAGCAGCGGCTGACCCGGGCACATGTGAGCAAGCCCTTGATAGTCAGAATAACAAATCTTTCTCCTTTTTGCTAAATGACACTTCTTGCCTTTAACCTGATTCTTTACTCTGGTCTCGGCATAACCCTTTGGGTCCACAAGGCATTCTGGCCAGAAGCCAACTTGTAAACCTTCCCCGTGATTCCCTGTGGTAGGTGCTGTGCAGTGTCCAGGAAATTTATCATTTCTTTTTCTTTCTTTTTTTTCCCCCCTCACGTTCCTGTGTGGCCTGGAGCTTTGTTAATCAGCAGGCCTCCCAAGTGTGTCAGATTGCTTGCTCCTTACCTTTTATAGCTGCTAGTTTCCGGGGGCCTTGTATAAACACCTTCCCAAACCTGGTCACTTCTTTCTCTGCTTCACTGCCTACCTAATTGGTATATGCAATAGCATTCCGCTGGTCTGGAATCTTATTAACCCTTCTCTTCCTGGCAGAAGAGTTAATAAGACCAAAAACAGTAAACTAATTTCCAATACAGGGAAAAGGTGGGATTATTTCCATTTTACTTGACCTTATAATAAGGACCTTAAATTGTAACAGGGGTGTAACTACAGAGGAAGCAGGGGGGCCCAGGAGGTATAGGGGTCCCATGAGGCCCTAATTTATATACAATTTCAATATATATTGGTAAAATTATTTGCTGTAAATGCCCAGTAATATCTAGTTATCCCATTTCGGACTGACATGAATAAAGTATAGTGCCGAGTAAAAGTGTTGTTGTGATATACATAATAAGGAATGGTAACACTGAGTTTTTTTGGGTGTTTTTTTTTGCCCACAATGCACCTTGCATGCCCTTTTTGCACCCACTGCAGTCAGGCTCAGATCCAATGCGGCAGCATTCTCTTTCATTTATATAAATAATAAATAAAGTTCCAATGTGTTCCTTATGAACTCTGCTCTAAGCCCCCATTATACTGCAGTTTGGTAACTTATTAAGGATCATAAAAACACATAAATAAGCATTATTGATTCCTAGAAGTAGGAAAAAGGCCTTATTAGCCACAGTGTAGCCCCAGTGCTCTGTCAGCTAATTTATCATTGCACACATATAACACAACTCATTTCTGCCTGTTGAACCATATGATCATTTACTTACATGCCTTTTTGATTTTGTTCTCCTGTATTTGCTGTAATTACTATTAATTTACTTTAATTTCCTGCCGAGTGTTAATCTTGTCAGCCAGTCGAGGGCCAGGCCTGTCAGGGAAATTGTTGCACCAAAGTCCTCTCAAAATAATTCTGCTCCGGACGCCCCCAGCACTTTAAGCTGGCCACCATTTTTACATTGAGGTCTGGTTAACAGCCTATGCAGACAATAGTACAACTCTCGGCTACATGAGAAGAAATGCTCTGTAGTTAGGAAAAGCTAAGACTTATTGTCCTATAAATAGGGAAGATTATTCTTTGCAAGCAAAATCTGTTATCCAGATATAAAATTGTTATTTTGTAAATGTTGTATGTTGGCCGCAATCTATGGGGCTTATACCAGGGCAATTGAGAAACCTTCACTTTCTTTATAGTATATACTGTATGCAATTCAGATTGGCTTGTGTAGAATTGCTAGATCTGTCCCAAAGTCCTTTTGTTATTTCCCCTCGTTCCTCCTGCCTAGCACGCACTGTTCATCTCCATTCTGATTTCTCCATATTTCTCCTCCTTCAGGCACTCCATCTTTCTCCCTCTCCTCCAGGCTCTCCATCTTTCTCCCCCTTCTCTAGGCTCTCCATCTTTCTCCCCCTCCTCCAGGCTCTCCATCCTTCTCCTCCTCCAGCCTCCCCATATAGGCTCTCCATCTTGCTTCTCTTCCTCCAGGCTCTCCATCTTTCTCCTCCAGCCTCTCCATCTTTCACTTCCAGCCTCTCCATCTTTCTCCGCCAGGCCTGGACTGGCAATCTGTGAGTTCTGGCAAATGCCAGAGGGGCTGCTGTAAAATGCCATAGACAGTCACTGTGGAGTGGACTGGTGGGGGATTGGTTAGGCCTCTGTGTATTTGAAATGCCAGGGCCTATTTTGAGTCCCAGTCCATACCTGCTCCAGGCTCTATATCTTTCTCCTCCAGGCTCTCCATCTTTCTCCTATAGCTTTAAGAATGATAGTTGCTGCTGGGGAGCCATATAGAGAACTAGTAGAGTTCTCTCAAAATTAGAATGCGGGGTGCTAATCCATAGGAGACTCCCCATCAGGGTCTCCAAAATTAGCTACTAAATATAATCAGAAACGGATAGCACACCCAAAAAATGTATTTATTACAAATAAAGAATAAAATGTAACAAAAATTACAAAACAATATTTAGTGAGCCCAACGCGTTTCGACCTTAAGGGTCTTCCTCAGAGCCACAAATGATAAAAAATATTTTATTATTTATGCCCCTGAGGAAGATCCTTAAGGTCGAAATGCGTTGGGCTCACTAAATATTATTTTGTAATTTTTGTTATATTTTTTCTTTTTTTTAGTAATAAATAAATTTTTCTTTAATTGGGTGTGCTATCTGTTTCTGATTATATTGGGGAGCCATATAGAGATGGGGAAAGCCCCAAAAACGAAGTTTGTCCTGCACAGTATGTGTATGTTGGCTAAAGCAGGACGTTGCCGCTATCTAGACAATTTATTAGTAGAATATTCTGCGAACGAGAACGTACTGGGTTTCTACATGCAGCAACTGTGTGGCACTGCTTTTTTTCAAGCACTCATTTTTACAAGACCAAGTAATCTAGTTAAAAGCAACACATGATTTGTATAGGGGCAGGCTCCTAGGAGAGAGTTAATGCTTTGCCAGTGAGAGGCTTTAATTCCATTACAGCGACATTCTCCCTGAGTGTCCCTGGCTTGCTCTGCGGCTGCTGATGTAATGTATCAGGGAGAAGTCATGACCGTGATCCAAACAGCTGGACTTCACAGCATTACACAGGAGGGGCCACATCACCAGGCTGCATGGATGTGGTCTGTCAGCGCCAGGGAGCACAGGCCAACACATGAGACACAGCGGAAAAGTTCTGTTATGGGACCAATGTGTTGTTTGGGGGCACATTAATATGCAGTGTCTATGATGATAGATCAGCCCCTCCAGCTGTTATTGTGCAACTCCCAGCATCCTATAGCAGTCAGCACTCGGTCCTTTAATGACCACAATAAAGACTGGATGATAAAAAATCTGACATTTTAACCCATGGCAACATCACTGCCAATTTTTAGAGTAGGACCTTTGTTTATTTGCCCACAACATCAGAGGGCCCCTTCCTCTTGACTCTGAAGCATACAAACAACAAGTAAACCCCGCAACAGGGATTTCAGCAGGGATTCTCTCCTTGCAGGTACTCGCTTGAGACTTAATGTTTAGACTAAAGACTGAAATTAGCCAGATGCTAATCTGCTCAATGATTATAGCATACACACATTCACTAATGATAGGAGAAATGATAATGCAAGTCATCTGAGACACAAATTATTGTTAAATAAAAAAAATATATTTACGGGAAAGAAGGACCAATTACAATGTATTCAGTTATACATTATGGTGCCATCTAGTGGCCAAAGCTATTCAAGTCAGTACATTATACGAAATAGGGCAATGCTCGTTCTATAAGTTGAGTAAAGCTGGCCATAGATGTTGAGATATTTAAAATATCCGATCATCATTGTGAGACCACGATTTTCTCGGAACGATCGTACGAATTGACCATCAACTAAAAAGACCAATTTGCCAGGAAAACAAAGGGGAGCTGCCTGCTTGGCCCTGCAAACATAGATAGATTGCACTGGGACCGACAAAGATTTTTTGACCTGGCCGATCAATTTCCTGACAGATGCCGGCCGAAAAATCGTAAGACGTATGATTGTTCGAATCCCACTAACTGCACGATAATTTCAAAGGTTTGGTCGGACTTTGCTAAAATCGGTCGTTCGGCAAGAAGAATCGTCGCGTCTATGGGGACTTTAAGACCTGGAAATGTATAGATTGCATTTGCCTAATTATTTTATGTACAGATATGGGTGGGAGTTGACTTACTGCTTACTCGAAGTTCAAGTGAATGACATCTAAAAACTCTTGAAAGTAATAATATCCCATTTAAAAGGACACGTCCCAGTTCTCAGATACGTAGCTGATTAATCTCTGTACCCATATAAAGAGGCACATTTATCATGGGTAGAATTTTTTTTGAGTTTTTTTCTTTAAACTCCTTAAAAATTGAATATACTCAAAATTCGACTGGAGGGTTATTTATGAAAAAAAAAATGTAATATCTTAAACTCGGACAGATTTTACCGACTGGAAAACTTGAATTGAAATCGAATTCAACTAAACTCGATTTGAGTTTGAATGTAAGGAAGGCTACTAACATGTCCAAATTGGTCCCTGGACCTCTCCCATTGACTTTTAGGTGGTGAATAGTCGAATTTGAGGTTCTTAAAGGGCCATAGTGAATAAATCTTGCAATTCGAATTAAAACTCAAATTGAGTTTGGATAATTTACAATTCGAATTTGAAAGTTTTGACCATAAAAAAATTGAAAATTAGATTTTTCGATTCAACCCTTAGTAAGTCTGCCCCTAGTGTCCACAATCTTGCAGTGATTTAACCCACAAGCTACTGATCAGATCTTTGAATACCTTTGGTCTAAATGACCTATTTTAAATGCTTTACTAAATGTCATGCGTTCTATTCAAATAAAGTAAATTTTTATGACATTGTCCCTTTAAATACCATAAAATTGGTACAAAGTCTTTTACATGTGTCAGTGGAAAGGTCTTTTGTATATTGTTTATTAACCTAGGAAACTCTGTTGTCCAACTGTCCCAGCATCCCCCCTGGGCGGTTGTCGGAGTTGGGGGGTGGGTTAGGCGCGGTGAGCTTGGAGTAATATTTCGGCCACAGCTGCACAGTCACAGGTTGCAGATTCTTTGTTAAAGCTTAGAAATTGGAATTAAACTTTAACGGTCTCTGTGATTCATAGATGAGTTCAACCTGGCTCCCTCGGCACAGGGGATAAAAAAAAAAAATCTGGCCGAGCATCACTCTGGCAGGATACGTGTCTCCCTCTCATTTTCTAAACAACCTCTTTTCATCTCTAGAAGGCCATGCTATGTAGTGTTGAGACCCGTGGTTTGTTTCCCCCACATCAGATTTTAAGGGTTGTGGGTAAGGAAGGCCTAAAACATAGATGGCAGTTCTGGTCCTCCATTTCTCTCTTAGCAATAGCATTGATTTAAATTAGCAGTGAATTATATACTCTTTGTCTGCGGTATACTCTATGCATTGAAGGAGAAATAAACCTTAAAGGGATACTGTCATGGGAAAAATATTTTTTTCAAAATTAATCAGTTAATAGTGCTACTCCAGCAGAATTCTGCACTGAAATCCATTTCTCAAAAGAGCAAACAGATTTTTTTATATTCAATTTTGAAATCTGACATGGGACTAGACATATTGTCAATTTCCCAGCTGCCCCAAGTCATGTGACTTGTGCTCTGATAAACTTCAATCACTCTTTACTGCTGTACTGAAAGTTGGAGTGCAGCCAAACAACAGAACAATGGGAAGGTAACCAGATAGCAGCTCCCTAACACAAGATAACAGCTGCCTGGTAGATCTAAGAACAGCACTCAATAGTAAAAACCCATGTCTCACTGAGACACATTCAGTTACATTGAGAAGGAAAAACAGCAGCCTGCCAGAAAGCATTTCTCTCCTAAAGTGCAGGCACAAGTCACATGACCAGGGGCAGCTGGGAAATTGACAAAATGTCTAGCCACTTGGGAAGGGCAACCAGATCTTTACTTTCGTTGTTCTACTTGCAGCTAGCTGAAAACCCTAACCACTGATTGGTTGCCCATTGTTTTTAAATGAGCTCACTTATGTTTTGGGAGTCTGTACCAGCCCAAGTCAACCACAGTCCTTTAGCAGTAAAGATCTGTGTTTTCAAAGATGCCCCAGTAGCTCCCCATCTTTTTTATGCTGATTCACAGCATATGCTCTGAGCTTAGGTACTGACAATATACTGTATATATAAAAGTGACAGTACATGACTCATTAGTAATTAATTCCTATTCTAATTACATAGTAGCGTAGAAACCAGTGCATTTTGCATCAAAATTAAATACTTTGTCCTGTAGCCTCAGCTTGTATGACAGATGAACCTCTTCATTATTTCCATGACTCCTAAGCTAACTTCCCAACCGCAGCCCAGAGCACACTGAGCATGTGCAGTAGTGTACCCCTAACAAAATCCAAGATGGGGAGCTGTGATGCACAACTTTGATGGTACCGATTATTCCTTCAGTAGAGATGCTGAAGCTTTAGGCTGGCTCGCATGTGTGTATATATGTATGTATATATATATATATATATATATATATATATATAATGTAGTTTTTAGGGGTTGGTTCACATTTAATAGCACACTGTAGCTCCATAGTAAGTAGTTATGGTTGAAAAATAAGACACATGACTAACAAGTACTAACTCACTGGCCATGTATGGTGTGTACGGCCACAAATGGGCCTTAAAGGAGAAAGAAAGGTTAAAACCAAGTAAGTTATCAGAAAGTTCCACATAAATATACCAGTAAACCCTCAACATAATGCTGCTCTGAATCCTCTGTTAAAAGAAACACCACTTTTTTTTCCTTCTATTGTGTACTCATGGGCTTCTGTATCAGACTTCCTGTTTTTAGCTTAAACCTCCAGGGCTTGGGCTTGAGCATGCTCTGTTTGCTCCTCTTTCCCTTCCCTCCCTTCTCTGCTGTAATCTGAGCCCAGAGCTATACGTGAGCCGGGAGAGACTCAGGCAGGATGTGATGTCACACCAAGCTAATACTGCAGCTGCTATCCTAAACAAACATAGAGCTTTTTACTCTGGTATGGTAAAGCATTCTGCTGAATAAATATAGCATTCTAGCTTGCACTATTGTGGCTAATCTATTGGCAATAAAATGCATCTGTAGCTTTCCTTCTCCTTTAACCTGTTGATGGTTAAAGGGTAATTATAAAGAATGTTATCTTTAGTTCTTCATTTTTTGAACTTTTGGGCTTTTGAAAGTATTTTACCTGGAGGTTCAGCTCTTTGGGGATGAACAGACCCAGCAATACCCCCTGCACATTGGAGAGCTCAGAAGAGGTGTGGCTAGAAATTTCCAGCTATTGTCCAGTAGTATTTCAGAATGATTTTGTCAACCCCCTCCCTGAGGTGCAACTATATATGTTGGTTACAATACTACACAAAATGAAACCCTGCCCTCCTAAGGACAAAATAAATGGCTGTGACAAATGACTGAACCCTTGCTCTGTATTACTAGGCAATAGCTTTTCTCAGACATGGGAGTACCAGAGTTTTACTGGGCAAAAATGAAACCTCCATATTTGTTTGCAAAATCTCACTTTTAAGCCTGAGAGTAATTATATGACTGATATCATTTCATAAAAATATCTGAAATTATTATAGAGATCACCGATTATTTGTGTGTTTTGCATACATCACCAATTGATGAGAACAGTAAAAACAGTAGTACATGTACCAATGAGGCTGCAGATACTGAAATGAGCAACTTGTGTCTCTTATCCTGTGCCGGATTCTCACACATTTTTATGTTGCTGTGATGTGACTCAGTATTTTCCTGTGCTGGTGACAACTGCTAATCATTACTGCGGCTTGGGAATGCTGTCAGAATTATATATAACCGTTATCAGAGGGCAGCGAGTGCCTAAAGCTGGGAGGTATACTCCACAATTTAAATACAGGGGCACCTAGCAACTGTAAAGCACTTGATTATTTTGCTGGTACAGGACCTGTTTCCAGCATGCCCGGGAGCTGGAGTTTTCCGGATAATAGGTGTTTCTGTAATCTGGATTTCCATGCTTTGTCTACTGAAAAAATCATGTAAACATTTATTAAATCCAATGGGATTTGTTTTGCCTCCAATAACAGTGGTGTAACCAGGGTTGCCATCTGTCTGGTTTTGACCCGGACAGCCCGGTATTTTGAAGGGCTGCCTGGGTCAAAACTTCCTGCCCGGTTTTCAAAATAAGGCAGGATTCCCTTGATTGACACGGTGACCGGCCAATCGCCGATCACTGTGTCATAGCCCGCCCCTGACATCAGTGACACACCCACTATGTCATGGCCCCGCCCCCACTTGGTCTTAGCCGCTTCAAAAAGGTGGCGACCCTTGGTGTAACTATAGAGGAAGCGGTCGCAGGGGGGCCCAGGGTACAGGGTCTGCTTCCTATACAGTTATGTGGAACCCCCCCAGCCACTATCTTACATTTGGCCGTGGAAGGGGGATGCAGGCTGTTTGTTGCAGGGCGGGAAGTGGGCGGGCATGAGGCGGCAGTGGGTGGGGCGGTGCAGACGGGCGGGTTGGGAAATGCCTATGGGAGATGGCCTTTCCGTAATTTGAAGCTTTCTGGATAACGGGTATCCGGATAATGGATCCCATGCCGTACCATGGCATTTTTTTGGCCTATTACATTACAGCTCTTCCGATTTCAGTCCTGGTATGAAAGGAAAGGAAAGCCATTAATTGTTGACACATACTAATGAATTTGCATGATCTCATTGGATATGATTTAGCACCTCACCAGAGTTTTATTGGGCAAAAATAAACCTACATATTTGTTTTCAAAATCTCACTTTTAAGCCTGAGAGTAATTATATGACTGATAGGATTTCTTAAAAATATCTGAAATTATTATTTAGTTAAAATGGAGCCTATGGGAGATGGCCTTCCCGTAATTTAGAGCTTTCTGGATAACGTGTACCCAGATAATGGATCCCATGCCTGTACCTGGGCATTTTTTTTTGTCCTATTAAATTACAGCTCTTCTGCTTTCAGGCCTGGTATCAGGTAGGGAGGGGAAGCCATTAATTGTTTGACATACTAATGAATTTGCATGATCTCATTGTATATGCTAAAAGCTGTAATGGATTTAGCACCTCATCGTGCCGCTTGCGTTCGCTGACCTGTTTTCGTCTCCTTTCCCCACAGTTACCAATTACAACAGTGTGCTGGAAGCAAATTCTGATTCGGATGATGAAGACAAATTGCACATAGTGGAAGAGGAAAGTGTTACAGACGCAGCAGATGGCGAGGGCAGCGTTCCAGAAGATGACTTGCCAACAGACCAAACAGTATTACCAGAAGGCAGCGAGAGCGGAAAAGGGAGCGGCAAAAGTTGCTGGGAAGATGAAGGTACACTTTGCCTTTTCCATTTCTTTCATTTTGTGTCACTAGGTAGAAGGGACCCGAATCTGACACTGTTTGTTGGGGATATCATTCTGTAAGGAATTCAGAAATTACTTTTGGCTGCCCGTTGTATACACCCATTTATTGTACGTTATGGTCCTGTTATCCAGAATGCTCAGGACCTGGGGGTTTCCCCAGATCTTTCTGTAACTTGGATCTTCATACCTTAAAGTGATAATGACACAAACTTTTCTTTTCATAATATTAATCTACATCAAAAGTTACCTATAGGTCATGTTGATCGTTTTTCAATGATAGTTCTGCTTTTGTAAGTAATTGTTAATTGAAGTTCCTAAACCTGACTGTTTTGCCAACCTGACTGTCACTTCTTAACTTGTCAGTTAGAGTTTCAGTTAGAGTTTCTAATGCTAACAGACTTCTGCTGCACAAATATGGCAGCCCCCTCAGGCCCGGATTTGCGGCAAGGCCGCATAGGCCCGGGCCTAGGGCGGCAAAAAAATAGGGGCGGCATGCCGCCCAGCCGCATTATGGGGACGCATGCGTCCCCATTCAATTACAGCAGCTGCGCCGGCGTGTATTCGCCGGCGCGCTGGGAAGGGGAGGTGTGGGCGGGCGCTAGGACCGCGCGGCCGCCTGGTCGGACCGCGCGGCCTAGGGGCGGCAGTCAAAGAAATCCGGCGCTGAGCCCCCTCATAGAGGAACAGGGTAGCAGAGCCGGGCCAAGCCGGGAAGGTGCCCTAGGGTGGGTGCATGCAGGCAAGTTAGATGCTCGCGTGTGCGCGAATAGATCTTGGTGTGCGAATGGTTACTTGTGCGCATGCACAAAAAGACGCTTGTGTGCATGCACAACGCGCTATTGCTCATAGATGACAACAAGTAGGCGGTCGGCAGAGAAGGGACCGGACTAGGAGCCCCTCCACCGTTGCGCCCTAGGCACGTGCCTACTCTGCCTACCCCTAGTTCCGGCCCTGCAGGGTAGTAAGAAAGGTAATGTAAAAGTATCAGTCAAATACTTTTATGGCAAAATTATAAATAGAATTCAAAGACAATGTTATGATAGATAAAAAAAGGTTAGTATCTCTTTAAGTCTACTAAAAAATCATGTAAACCCAATAGGCTGGTTTTGCCTCCAATAAGGATTAATTATATCTTAGTTGGGATCAAGTACAAGCTACTGTTTTATTATTACAGCGAAAAAGGAAGTTTTTAAAAAATTTGGATTATTTGGATTAAATGGAGTCTACAGGAGATAGGCTTTCCGTAATTCACATTTTCTGGATAACGAGTTTCCGAATACTTGATCCCTTACCTGTACAGGAATGGATCCTATTATCCAGAATGCTCGAGACCTGGGGTTTTCCAGATAAGGAGTTATTTGGGTCTCCATACCTTAAGTCTACTAAAGAATCCTTGAAATATTAAATAAACTAGGGATGCACCAAATCCAGGATTCGGTTCGGGATTCGACCTTTTTCATCAGAATTCAGATTCGGCCGAATCCTTCTGCCCGGCCAAACCAAATCCGAACCCTAATTTGTATATGCAAATTAGGGACGGGAGGGAAATCGTGTAACTTTTTGTCACAAAACAAGGAAGTAAAAAATTTTTCCCATTCCCATCCCTAATTTGCATATGCAAATTAGTATTCCGTTCAGTATTCGGCCGAATCTTTCGCAAAGGATTCGGGGGTTCGGCCGAATCCAAAATAGTGGATTCGGTGCATCCCTAAAATAAAACCAATAGGCTGGTGTTGCTTCCAATAAGGATTAATTATATCTTAGTTGGGATCAAGTACAAGCTACTGTTTTATTATTACAGACAAAAAGAAAGAAAAAGAAAAAAAAATCTGAACTGTTTGATTAAAATGGAGGCTATGGGGGACCTTTCCATAATTTGGAGCTTTCTGGATATTGGATCTTATACCTGTATAACGCTGGTGTTTTCTAAAAACATATTAATACCCTCAGGCAAGGACCTTGTTGGGCCTGTCTAAACCTGACCCATATGTGATATGATTTTTCTACCCCCAGGCTACTTGTGTGTCCAAATTGGGCTTGCTGGATGAGGGAATCAGCCTGTATATGGTCAGCTGAAGTTTTATGAGAAGCTCAATTTGCTGTTAGTCATCAAAAGTGTAATAGCAATTAGACAAATCCTTGCAGCAGCAGCAATTTAATGAATGTAATACTCTAATTCCATTAGCCATACAACAGCATCTAATCCTTTCTTGAAACCACATAATGTACGTGGAAATAAGACTTCAGTTGCACAGCTGAACTGCTGTTGTGCACAAAATCATTCTATTCGTAAAGGAACAGTAACACCGAAAAAGAAAACTGAAAAGTAATTCAAATATAATGTACTGTTGCTCCACATTGGTAAGAGTTGCGTGTTTGCTTTAGAAAGCCTACAATAGTTTATATAAACCATGGGGGCAGCCATTTAAGCTGAAAAAGGATAAAAGGCACAGGTTATATAGCAGATAACGGATAAACACTGTAATAGGATATAATGGTCTTCTACAGTGTGTATGTGTTATCTGCTATGTAACCTGAGCCTTGAATGGCTGCCCCCATGGCTACACAGCAGCTTGTTTATATAAACTATAGTAGTACTTATCTGTTATCTACTGTGTATCCTGTGCTTGAATGGCTGCCCCCATGGCTACACAGCAGCTTGTTTATATAAACTATAGTAGTCTTTCTGAAGCAAACACACCAGTTGTACCATTGTAGGGCAACAGCACATTATATTTGCATACCTCCCAACTGTCCCTTTTTTGGAGGGACAGTCCCTCTTTTGACAGCTCAAACTGCAGTCCCTCATTTGTACTGGAATGTCCCTATTTTCTATGCACTGAACAACCAGAAAAAGAAACAAGTTTGTAACTTAATTGGCTTTTAGCAGAGAGCCCAGAACAGCTACAGCAACAGGTGCAAATAAGATACAGTTAACAATTTTGAGACACAAAAAAACTGTTTAAATAAGGAGAATTATTTTCAAACTTTCATAACCTGCCAAATTTTGTAAAATGAACATGGTAATTAGGGGGTGTGGCCACAGAAGGGCGTGGTCAGAAAATGTTGCTGAGCTACGTGTGAAAAAAATTTTTGTTCCTCTTTTTACTTCCAAAATGTTGGGAGGTATGTATTTGAATTACTTCAATGCAGTTTTATTTTGTGGTGTTACTGTTCCTTTAAGATCAAATCCTCGCATTATGACTTGGGTTGCTTATTTCAGCGGCTGTGTTTTCAGTTCAGAGTTAGTTTTAAACAAGGGAAAGCCCATTCCACATTTATCCAAAATTGCTCCTTCATGAGAATAAGTAGGATTTTTACCAAATATATATATCTATATATATATATAGTTTGTTAAATGAAAGAAAAGGCTTAGGTGCTCTGCTATAAGTCACACTTCTTTATTATTAGCCTTGTGTGTGGTATTGTGGTTTGTGAAGCGAGTGTGCAGAAAGCTTTTTGTTTTATAGTAGGACTTTTTATCTACAGTTAGCACTGGGGGGGGGGGTTAATTTAACCTGTACATTTCCTACTCTTAAATCACTGTTCCCTAAAACAAAAGTACAGGGGCTTCGCACTGACCAATGAGCAGGGTTGTCTCTAAGTGGGTAAATTGATTGTGCAATGTAAGCTGGAATTTTGCTTTTGTCTGCTACTACTAAGCCTTTAGGCGGAAAGGAACATGGTATTTGTAAAATACTTGCCAAAATGTTGTGGTCCGTAACCAAGAACTTCAAAAAATGAAAATTCTTAATTTGACTTTACATGCCGGTTATTTCTGGCCTTGAAACTTGTAAAAACGTTTTTTCCGTGGTTTACATTGCACTGTGTTTACCGCTTTGTTGTTTTCACAGGGCCACTTTTTGGCTTTTTGCCTCTCCACCGCTTACATCTCCTCCTCTACGACTAGGGCATGGCTTGCAGATTGTTAAAATAGAGAGAACAGCACTCCCAGTTCACAAAATGGAAATTCTGCCCAAGACAAGGGCTGCCTTGTGTGTTCGGCTATCTTAATAAATTCTATTCTGCTCAGTAAAGCTTAGGGAGGCCTTATGTGGGCCACCAGGTCTTTTATGTAATTATTCAAGCCTCACTTCACATGGATAATGTTTGATTCCAGCAATCCAGATAGCATTGATTTTTAGTAGATCTGAACATAGGGTTACCACCTCTACTGGGGGCGTTAAAACAATGTTTGGAGGTGGTCAATTGAAGTTATTTATCAGGTGGGGATTTGGTGACTATATTGCATATAGAGTGGGTAGTATCATAGGCAGGTGGGTGAAGAAGGGAGAGTTAGCTAGACGTTTCTAATATCGGCCCTAACCTTAGCTGGTAGCTGCCAGGTGGCAATGCTATTTTAAAGGGGCAGTATACCCCCTGTTTCAACGCGAGTTCAATGAATAGGCCAAACATATGTTTTGCCAGTTGTTTTCATCACCAAAAAAAAAATGTTTTTTTTTTTTTTTGTTTGTTATTTCTTGAGCTAAAGAAAACAAACAGGGACACTGAAGCTACTCCATTTTTGGTTCTTGTGAGGTAGTGAATCCATTTCACAGTGCACTGACAATCCCCCTAGATAATGGAATCCTGCTTACAAAACAGTCACAACAATTGGTGAATGGAGGTAGCTTGTATACTAGTAATTGTCTACTGTCTTTAACCCAATAAAGCTCTTTAGCGTCAACTCTCCATCCATATTCAATTATTCATCAATGCCTCATATTCTGTATGTGCCCACGGACAAGTCAACTGACCTACATTTTTCAGGAGTCACTGATTTAAACCCCCCCTTCCCGCCCCTTAGACCACTGTTGGTAATTTCTGCCCGATTCTCAGCTTTCTCCTCTCCCCTTTGAGAGGGCAAAGTCACCCGAAAATGCAGAAACAATCGGATCCTGGTTGGCATTAGTGACAGGCGAATTTATTTCCCAGGTGCAAATTCACGGCGAATTCCTGTGATTGACCTCCGGCAAATAAATTCGCAAAACTGCAGCGAAAATTCGCCAGCGTCAAAAGAAATGGTTAGACTTGGCCCAGTTGATGAAAAGCTTTTATATAGTGCACATGTCTAACCTACCCCAAACACTGTGCAAAGGAAAGTGAAAATGAATATTTCATTGTGGTGTTGTCACTGGCTGTGTTATGTGCTAGTGTATTGTGAAGTGTAGAGACTGCAAGCTCTTGAGAGCCGAAGCATCTTTTGTATTGAAACCATTTGCCACTTGTATGCCATTGTATAGCACTACAGAAAAGACTCGGCAATAATATTAATGTTGATTTAAAAGGAAAGCAGCAAAGAGAGGATGCAATGCCGTCTGGCATTGGAGTAGCAATGAAGAACATGAGTAAGGTCCTAGCATTTGAAAGGATCAAAGCATGACTGTCAAGGGTGAAAAAAAGGGCCACTTGTCTGTCCTGTTTTTCCACAATACAGTAAGACATGGTGTCCTTCTATTGTGCCCTGCTTTTCACATTAGAATTTAATCATTTCAGCAAAAATTTAAAGGGAAAACTGTAAAACTGTTTTTTTCAAAATGCATTAGTCACTAATGCTGCACTGAAATCGTTTTCTCAAAAGAGCAAACAGATTTTTTTATATTGAATTTTTAAATCTGACATGGAGCTAGACATATTGTCAGTTTCCCAGCTGCCCCAGTCATGTGACTTGTGCTCTGATAAACTTCAGTCACTCTTTACTGCTGTACTGCAAGTTGGAGTGATGTCACCCTCTCCCTTTCCTCTCCAGCAGCCAAACAACAGAACAATGGTAAGGTAACCAGATAGCAGCTCCCTAACACAAGATAACAGCTGCCTGGTAGATCTAAGAACAACACTCAATAGTAAAATCCAGGTCCCACTGCGACACATTCAGTAACATTGAGTAGGAGAAACAACAGCCTGGCAGAAAGCAGTTCCATCCTAAAGTGCTGGCTCTTTCTGAAATCACATGACCAGGCAAAATGACCTGAGATGGCGCCTACATACCAATATTACAAGTAAAAATAAATACACTTGTTGGTTCAAGAATGAAATTTTATATTGTAGAGTGAATTATTTGCAGTGTAAACAGTGTAATTTAGAAATAAAAACGACATCATAAAAATCATGACACAATCCCTTTAGGTAACTGCCAGGCTAGGGGTAAGTTGCTGGATCAGATCAGATCTAGCTGCTTATCAGATACAATGGCTTCCGCTCTCACACTCCAGGCTCAGACAGGTGCCGCTGGAGTTATTTCAGTTAGACCTGACTAGAGCTGTCGATTAAACCACACAAATGCCTCCAAGCCAGTGCCATTCTCACGTACAATCAACTGCCAGTGTAACCAGGGTCCCAGGTTCAGGCACACGCTCCAAAGAGCAAAGTCATTTTAATCTCCTGAAATGTGTTATTATTATGGGCCACATAGGGACAGTATTGAGGGGGTCATGGAATATTTTGTCTGAACTCTTTAGTAAATACTTAATATGGAGGCTACTGACTGCATTGTAATAATGTTGCCTTTCTGTCACACGGCAAAGCTTTATGTCTCTCTCTCTCTAGGGATCAGCACTTTGATCAATATTCATTATGCCGATAAGGATAAGCTCCTTGATGCATTTGCACCATTGCAGTAAATCATTGTAACCAATCACTAATAATCTTTCATCAGCCGAGTGGAAGGCAATAAATGAACAGCAATCTGTGATTGGTTGTCATTGATTGCTACACTCTGTTAGCCATTGAGCCCCTCTGAATCAGTAGAACAAGTCTGAGAATGCATTTGCCTTTGCCCTTCGTTTTGAGGACCCTTGACCAGGAAATGTCCTGAGTATATAGCTGTATAGTGTGTAAATTATACGAATATTTGATTTATTGCCTGCAAACCTCCATTTGTTAAAGGAATAGTATCATCAAAAAAATGAAAGTGTTTAAAAAGACTGGCAATATAATGTATTGCAGGGCACATTGGTAAAACTGGTGTGTTTGCTTCAGAAACACTACTATGGTTTAGATAAACAAGCTGCTCTGTAGCCATGGGGGCAGCCATTCAAGCACAGGATACACAGTAGATAACAGATAAGTACTACTATGGTTTAGATAAACAAGCTGCTCTGTAGCCATGGGGGCAGCCATTCAAGCACAGGATACACAGCAGATAACAGATAAGTACTACTATAGTTTATATAAACAAGCTGCTGTGTAGCCATGAAGGGCAGCCATTCAAGCACAGGATACACAGCAGATAACAGATAAGTGCTGAAGAATCCCATTGTATACTACAGAGCTTATCGGTTATCTGTTGAGTAACATGTACCTTTTCTCCTTTTTCAGCTTTGAATGGCTGCCCCCATGGCTACACAGCAGCTCATTTCTATGAACTATAGTAGTGTTTCTAAAGCAAACACATCAGCTGTACCAGTATATGGCAACATTATATTATATTTTCATAACTTTAAAGGAGAAGGAAAGGCTAAAATGAAGTAAGCTTTATCAGAAAGGTCTATATGAAAACACCAGTAAACCCTCAAAGTAATGTTGTTTTTAATCCTCTGTCAAAAGAAACACAACATTTCTTTCCTTCTATTGTGTACACACGGGCTTCTGTAATACACGTCCTGTTTTCATCTTAAACCTCCAGGGCTAGGGCTTGAGCATGCTCAGTTTGCTCCTCTCCCCTCCCTTTTCCCTCCTGCCTTTTTCTTTCGATTTTTTATTTTTTGTGCCCCTGAGGAAGACCACCATGGTCGAAACGCATTGGGCTTGCTCCTGGTATTGGTATTTTTTGTTAACTTTTTTTTAGTTTGATGTACTAAATATTATGTATATTTATTTTTCTAATTGAGTGTGCAATCCTTTATTTTGATTTTTGTCCATGTTAACTCTGGAGACCCACATGGGGGGCCTCCTGTGGATTAGCACCTCAAAATTGTTTCTTAGGGTTTGCACCTCCTAACCTTACCTGCTGTAATCTGAGTGAGTGAGCAGGGAGAGACTCATGCAGGAAGTGATGTCACACCAAGCTAATATGGCAGCTGCTATTCTAAACAAACAGAGAGCTTCTAGAGCTGTTTATTCAGGTATGATAAAGTATTCTGCAGAATAAATATAGTGTTATAGTAATCTATTACCAATAAAATGCTTCTGTAGCTTTCCTTCTCCTTTAAAAGACTTTGGTGTTAGTGTTCTGTAAACCAACAACACCAGCATCTCTACTACACCCAGCGGCACACAAGCATGCACAAAGCTATAGTTCACCAGCAGCTGGAAAGCTACAGCTTTGACAGGGGTTTTTCGGGGGACCTTGAGCCATCTCAGCAGCTCTCGTTTGCTTATGTTTTGCAGAAGGAGCAGACTGCGGTGATGAGATCCTGGGGCCTGAAGCTGAAGCTGATGAACTTGGATGTACAGGTGCTTATTTATTTGCTGGGTTCTACTCTGGGTGTAATGGGAAGCCAGTTCTGTGCCTGAGACGAGTCTGCGAGAGCTGCCTGCCTGCTTGGCACCTTGGGAGTCATAATCAGACGGTGTCTCTGTGCAGTCTCTGGTGGGATATTAAGCTACGGCAGACAGTCTCAGTCTAGATGAGCCATTGGATCCCATTAAGTTTATCTCCAGAGCTCTGTCTTATGGGAATTTATCTGTCGTGTAACGGTTTGCTTGCTGTATTTCCAATCTGCACTTTGCAGTTAATGAAAGGAGGGACACAAGTAGCACTTTTAGAACATTCTAGTGAAATATAGTGCATCTTGGCACTGTTAAGTGTTTCCCATTCAAATGAATGGGGAGGCAGCGGGGGTAGCATTTTGGTGCTTTTCTGCCGTCTGCCAAGTACCTTGTGTGTGTCGGCATCTTAATACTGCTGACTTCCTAGGTCCGACTTTCAGGATTTTGTACTAATCAATGCATAGTCACAGAATGTACCGTTTTGGCCATGCACATTTTGATTGGCAGGTTGTGCATTACTCCGTACCCTATTGGGGTTTTCAGTGTCCCTATATGTTTGCAGATGGGTCAGTTGTCTGAAAAATTATATTTCTGTATATTTATATATATATTTATATATTTTTCCAAAACTTTTTTTTAGGGAAAAGGGTACAGAAAACAAAAAGGGAAGGGGTAGGGGAAGAAGAAATTCTTAAAAATACACTACATAATATACAAAAGACAATTTATGACAGCATATGTGAACCATAGACAGTTAAACGGCATGCAAAGGCAAAAAAATAAAATCCCATTTTTACTTTCTTTAATGAAAAAGAAACCTCCAAGAAATCTCCAATATACTTTAATTTAAACTTGTGTACCGTTTTTATAAGAAACCTGACTGTATGCAGTGAAATTCTCCCTTCATTTACTGCTGTGGATAGGAATTGTCAGACGATCCCTAACTGCTGAGCAGGGAAACAATCATACTTATGAACAGCAGAGGGAGCCCCCGCCTTACTTCCCAGCCATGCAGAACTCAAGCAGCTTTGTTTATGACGATCCCTAAGCAGCCCAGACCACACTGAGCATGTGCACAGTCTTAGTCTTGCAAAGATATTTAACACAGTTACAAGATGGTGACCCCCTGTAACCAACTTTGAAAGCATAAATTATTTGTTTGATTAGGCTTGTGGTGCAGTAAGTTCATGTTTATATTTAGTATACAAAATACAGCATTTCTAGCCTTATTCTATTTTAGACTTTACATGCCCTTTAAACCCTTTCTATCAATTTACTGTTACATCTAATGTATAGCATTTAGTATAGTATTTTTAACTCGTTATAGTGATATTATGAAAATCAATTTTTTAAGAAAAATAATATATGAGATGTAATATAAGCTTCAACATACTGAAATAAGAAACTTTCTAAATGCAACCAATTAAATATTCTGCATTGTTTCTTTAAATAATCAAGTTTATGTTCACTCTCCTTCTCTCAGCATCTGTTTCTCTTCATTCTGTCTTCATGCAGCAGTTGGGTCACTGGGTGTCAGATATTCATGATGTCTGGTGATTTTAATTGGGAGTGAGCTCTAATACATCTTCTAGGTAAAAGGAGCCCCCCTATAAGATATATTGGATCATTTATCTGAGAGGAGTAGTGAAGATAAACTTGATTATTTCAGAAATGGTACAGAATTTTTAATTGATTATATTTATAAAGTTTCTTATTTCAGTATGATGAAGCTTATATTGATTTTTTGTGATAGTTCCCCTTTAATGGACAAGAAAGCATGATTTTAATTTCCCAGTGTAAAGTCCCATGAAAACATGAATACTGCTCACACATTGGCCCTCTGTCTCAGCTGCATTTGTTGTTTGACTACAGAATAGCCGTTCCTTTTCAATAGCAGGGCTGATGTCACTGCTTCCGTTTCTTTTGGCCTTCCTGGTGCCCCGGGCATTGAGCACGCACTGCTTGTTTTGCCTATTTTCATTCATTAACTGAGAGCAGGAGGAGGAACAAGTATCCAAAAATTTCAGAATGTCTTTCTTTGTCCTTTAAAATCCACTCTTTGTATGGTTCAGGCATCAGGATTCCACGCTTGCAATTAGTCTTTATTTTACGTGGGAGAGACGAGTAGAGACATCAGGAGAGTTATCTATAATCTGTTATTTTTAAAGTTAAAGATGAAGAATGTGATTCAGACGTCGAAAATGAACAAAACCATGATCCCAATGTTGAAGAATTCTTACAGCAAAGCGACACTGCTGTGATCTACCCGGAAGCGCCAGAAGATGACCAGAGGCAAGGCACACCAGAGGCTATTGGTCAAGATGAAAATGGTAACCGCAAAACGGAGCCACTGTATCCACATACATACATGTTGCATGTAATAATGGTGCATGTGATAATGGTGCATGTGATAATGCCAGGGCAGCCATCGGGGGGGACAGGAGGGAGAGTTAGTTGTAGGGGGCCTGAGGGTAAGGGGGGCCTGGCCACGTCACACTTACTCGATTAGCCGGGCCCCCCCATCTTTGTGAGAGCTGCTGACTTCGGGAAAGCATGCACGTTTAAGGGGCCCTGGCCACCAATTTTCTTATAATTTGGGGAGGGGGGCTAGCCACCAATTTTTTTTTCTCATGTAGGGTCCTAGCCAACAATATTTTTTAATGGGGGGCCCTGGCCACAAATGTTTTTTTTATGGGGGCCCTGACCAATATCTTTTTATTAACATGTGGGAACCCTAGCCACCAATATTTTTTTTTGTTTTTTTACTATGTGGTGGGGGGCGGACCTGTGGGTTGGGGAGGGCAGACCTGTAGGTGGGGCTTGCGGTAGGCGCAGCCCAGGGGGCCCAGGAAATTTTGTCGTATGGGGCCCTGCAATTTCTGATGGCGGTCCTGGATAATGGTGCTGACATAATGCTACCTTCCTCCCATAGGGACGCCAGACGCATTTTCCCAGCTCCTCACCTGCCCGTATTGCGACAGGGGGTACAAGCGCTTCACATCCTTGAAGGAACATATTAAATACCGCCATGAAAAAAATGAAGACAATTTCAGTTGCTCGATGTGCAGTTACACCTTCGCTTATAGAACCCAGCTTGATCGCCACATGACCTCTCATAAATCAGGAAAAGATCAGGTAAGTGAGACATATTAACTGGTGTTGTTAGTCTGCTCACTGTATGTGGTTGCCAATTTAAAATGAAATTTAAGAATCTTAAAGGACATGTAAAGCCTACATTTTCCTACCATGTATATTGTCCCCACCTAAGCCACATCATTTGTACTGCATATACCCCTCCATCCAGCAGCCAGCACCATCACATTTTCACCCGGCAGCTTTCACCCGGCAGCCATTTTGCCTCTGACACATCATCAGTGACATTGAGACATGTATGCTGTAAAGATCATGCAATGCAGAATGCAGGTTTACACAGGCACAACATACTTTGATCAAAGGTTCTGCTGGGGTTAAGCACTGTAATGGTTAAGCTGAGCTCAGGAGAGGTGGTTAGGAGAAAAAATAGAACCAGACAGCTAGAGCAGAGATTCTATGTGAACCAGCAATGTCATCTCTTCATTGGCTGTAGGGTGTGTTTAGTAATCTGAGCTGAGAAGAACCGAGCATGCTCATGAGCTTACAACCAAAGTAAATTCCTGAGGGAGGGAGCAGAATGGGTTAGAGGAGGAGAAGGATTTCAAAGTGTTTTAAAATAATAAAAATATTGTTGCCCTGCACTGGTAAAACTAATGTATTTGCTTCAGAAACACTACTATTGTTTATATAAATAAGCTGCTGTGTAGGAGAAAAGTCTCAGGTTACACAGCAGATAAGCTCTGTAGAACATAATGGTGTTATCTGTTATCCACTATTTAACCTGTGCCCTGTATCCTTTTTCAATTTCCACCATTGCTACACAGCAGCTTGTTTATATAAACTATATTAGTGTCTCTGAAGCAAACGCATCAGTTTTACCAGTGCAGGGCAACACTGCATTATATTTTTATTACTTTAAAACACTAATTAATTTTTTGGTGTTACTGTTCCTTTAAGGGGTTGCTGCAGCCTTACTGTTAACCTTTTAACAACCAGAGTGGTAGTTATCTAAAGATTTCAAAGAGGCTGTTCACTGATTACATTTTTGTGCTGCTACAAACTGTTAGACCAAAATCAAAATGCCAAGGGGACTGAGAGAGAAATAGCTGAGCAGTGCCTTATTGGAGACGCCACTTGTATATTCAGCTAAGCCTGGAGCCTTCAACACGTTTGCTCTGAATTTGATCTGCAGAGCTTAAAGGGGTTGTTCACCTTCCAAACACTTGTTTTCAGATTGTTCCCCAGAAATAGACTTTTTTTTCAGTTACTTTCCATTATTTTTTACTGTTTTTCCAAAATCCAAGTTTAAAGTTGAATGTTCGTGTCTCTGGTGTTTGAGTCTGGCAGCTCAGTAATTCAGGTGCAGACTCTGAACGGTTACAATTATGCTCCATTTAGTTGATCCATTTCTCAGCAGCATCTCTGGAGTATTAGTAACTATTGTATCAATTCTAACAGCTGCCTGTAATGAAACCCAGAGATTCTGCTCAGCAGGGACAAAGATAAGAAATGGACCAACGAAATGTATCCATTTAGAACAGTTTACAGGGTCGGCGCCCCCCTCCCAGAGCTGCAATTACACTTCAATATTAGAAAAAGTCACACATAGAAAGTCATTGGAAAAAGTCGTTATTTCTGAGAGTTGTTTGAAGGTGAACCACCCCTTTAAAGTTTGATATTGGTTGTAGAACATTGTTAATGTCTTTGACAACTAAAAATATAAAATTAATGTAAATTAAAAATGTACTGAACAAGTTTAATTAAACCCCATAATGACTGTGGGAATAAGGGTCTGTGGGGGTAACAAAGCCAGGCCATGCAGAGACTGTAACAGATGAAAGTCTTTTATTTTTGTCATATGCCCCCCCCCCCCCTTGATGGGATTCCACACAAATAGGGAGTGCTCAACCTGCAGATTAACCCCTTTTGTGGGTAGTGTTCTAAACAGTGAGTTGCCCCCACCTGCCACGGGTCACATAATGTAACAAAAGTCAAGATACACATTCAGTTTCATAGTGGGATGCCAGGGGCCCACCAGAAAACCTTAGACCGCTGGCCCACCAGAAAAACCGTAACCCGTGGTCCATACAATCTTAGACCATGCGTGTTATTCCTCCTCTCCTCACTCAACCTTTTTATTTTCCTATTCTTTTATATCTACTTTCTATATTCTTCTATTATTTTTTTCCCATAAAGAAATAGGGAATGACCATGAAATAAGCCAAATGGTTAGAAGCAAAAGGACCCACTGACATCTGGGCCCACCGGGAGTTTTCCTGGTATACTGGTGGGCCAGTCCGACACTGTAGCACACCAAAAAAGTAGAGTTTAGCAACTCAAAAAGTGTTTATAAGCTCCAATTGTATTACAGACATGGTCCCCCTTTTGATGGGGGCCTTACCCAACCTTTGTTTTGGGCACCCTCAGTTTTAATTTCACCATCTTCTTAGTAGGACATTTTTTTTTGAAAAGTTTTTTTTTTTTTTTTTTTTACCCTTTCAGAGACATGTGACGCAGTCCGGAGGCAACCGTAAATTCAAATGCCCTGAATGTGGAAAAGCTTTTAAGTACAAACACCATCTAAAAGAACACTTACGAATTCACAGTGGTAAGTTCTCCAGACATATTGTATCATTAGCACGGCTGAGAATGTGCCTGCATTTTGGCTAATGATTATAAGCATTATTTATAGCAATGGAAGACATAGCCCCAGAAAGTTTTGTTATACCCTGCACAGAGCGATACATCATAATATGATAAAAAAAAAATTGTAAATGCTCTTTTCATGTCAGCTTAAGCTACAACATAGACATTCTAAATGATGTATTTTTCTCTTACAGGAGAGAAGCCATACGAGTGCCCAAACTGCAAGAAGCGATTTTCTCATTCTGGTTCCTACAGTTCCCACATAAGCAGTAAGAAATGTATTGGTGTGACGCCCGTGAATGGGCGCGTGCGTTCAGGGTTGAAGACTCCCCAGTGCTCCTCCCCTTCGCTTTCTGCTTCCCCGGGAAGTCCCGCTCGACCACAGATCCGCCAGAAGATAGAAAACAAGCCTTTGCAAGAGCAGCTTCCAGTTAACCAAATCAAAACCGAACCTGTGGATTATGAAATCAAGCCTATCGTGGTGACGTCGGGAATCAACTGTTCAGCCCCTTTGCAAAATGGGGTGTTTAGTGGTGGTAGCCGTTTGCAGACAATTAATTCTCCTCAGGGTGTGGTACAAGCTGTTGTTCTGCCAACTATGGGTCTGGTATCCCCCATAAGTATCAACCTCAACGACATTCAGAATGTTCTTAAGATGGCAGTCGATGGGAACATAATCAGACAAGTGTTGGAAAATAACCATGCCAGTCTTACATCCAAAGAACAAGGGACTCTCACCTCCGCCACAATACAACAAGGTGGCCATTCTGTTATTTCAGCTATTAGTCTTCCTTTGGTTGATCAAGATGGTACAACCAAGATCATCATAAATTACAGCCTAGAGCAAGCCAGTCAGCTTCCAGTTGTTGCGCAAAATTTAAAGAAAGAAGCGGCGGCTACTGCAGAAGTCTGCAAAACTGAGAAATTGCCAGAGGATCTCACCATTAAAACTGAAAAAGATACTAAGTTTACAGAAGAAAGCACTTGTTTACTTGGTGCCGATCATCCGGGAGACACAAATGCACTTCAAGAACCCAAGCACTATGATGAGAAAAAGAACAGCCTACTTCCAGAGAGTAGCAAAGCCGAATTTATCAAATCCGAGCCATCTTCTGCTGACGGCAATCTTACTTCAAGCCAACCACCGTTAAAAAATCTCTTATCGCTTCTGAAAGCTTACTATGCTTTGAATGCTCAGCCGAGTGCCGAGGAACTCTCTAAAATTGCTGATTCGGTAAACTTACCACTAGATGAAGTAACAAACTGGTTTGAAAAAATGCAGAGTGGTGAAATATCCGTGGAATCATCTCGGCCTTCATCTCCGAAACCCGGCCAAAACAGTGTTACAGAGAACAGTGTTGAAACGAAAGCAGAAAGCGGATTACAGAATGGCACAAACGTTCCACTGAAATCCCCTAAACAAGAAACTGAGGAACCATTAGCAGTTAATGGTTTGGAAAGTGTCACAGCTTCTCCTACACCACTAAACCTCTCTTCTTTAAAAAACTCAGATAGTGCACCCTGCTCCGATGGAACCCCAGACGCGGAGCAGCAGGCTGAGCCTCTTGATCTATCTTTACCAAAGCCACATGGAAATGTGCCAGAGCGACCTTCCATTACTAGTGTTTACCAGAGCAGTTCGTATTCGGTTCAAGAAGAACCCTTGAACTTGTCTTGTGTTAAAAAAGAGCCAATGCAAGTGGACAATGCCGTGAAAGTCGAGCCAACTCTAATTATTAACCCAAGTGCCAATCCAATAAATATTGCTATTCCTACAGTCACTGCCCAGTTACCTACAATCCTTGCCATTGCCGATCAGAACAGTGTTCCGTGTTTAAGAGCTCTAGCTGCCAATAAGCGAACGATCTTGATTCCCCAAGTGACGTACACTTACTCAACCACTGCTAGTCCTGCAGTTCTGGAACCGCAACTCAAAACCATCCAACCTAATGGGAACCAGGTAATGCAACTTCTCATCAAGATATAGTCCCAACTAAATCAAAGCGGCATGATCATCGCCTATCCTTACCTTATTAGGATTTTATTTTGCATTTGATTTAGAATTATTTCCTTAGTGCTGTGGTCTTATGTTGCATGAGTTATAATAGTCTATGCACTGTATTAATCAAAGAGCAATTATACCCTTCAGCAGAACGTTGTTTATGCAGAGGTGCCTGGGTTAACATAGACATACGGTATTTGTGAAATAAAAACTGTGGTAGTGGTTCCTGGTATGATGACTGCTATTTAGGTCATTGTTTAGCTGGTTATGCCCCCAGTAATGTCCTATCATTCCCTCTTCAGCACCTGGCCATGCCTCCTCCTGGGTTTTGTACTGAAAGGGCAAAGGGCAAATATACCGTCAACTTTTTCAGCAGAATGTTGCACAAGCAAGGGTGCCTGAGTTAGCATAGACATAAGGTATCCATAAAGGTGATCTAAAAACTCCGCTAGTGGTTCCTGGTATAATGTCTGCTATTTAGGTTATTGTTCAGCAGGTCATGTCCCCAGTGGAGCCCTATTGAGTCTTCTTGAACACCATGCCTCTTGGGTTCTTGTACACAAAAGTA
Organism: Xenopus petersii; assembly: GCA_038501925.1. Classification (NCBI taxonomy): domain Eukaryota; kingdom Metazoa; phylum Chordata; class Amphibia; order Anura; family Pipidae; genus Xenopus; species Xenopus petersii. The sequence continues at coordinate 145,447,015 of CM076682.1, forward strand.
GGGGATAAGGAGCTTGTAGCCCACCTACCAGTAAGACCATGGCTGTTTGGGCTGAACCAGAGGTACCTTTACAGAATGTCTGGGTAAATATTAGGGATGCACTGAATCCACTATTTTGGATTCAGCCGAACCCCTGAATCCTTTTCGAAAGATTCGGCCGAATTGGAATCCTAATTTGCATATGCAAATTAGGAGTGGGAAGGGGAAAACATTTTTTACTTCCTTGTTTTGTGACAAAAAGTCATGCAATTTCCCTCCCCGCCCCTAATTTGCATATGTAAATTAGGATACAGATTCGGCCCGGCTGGGCAGAAGGATTCGGCCGAATCCCAAACCGAATCCTGGATTCGGTGCATCCCTATTAAATATGCAGCTTCTTAAGCCCCTCTGTTTCTAATATTGAGTTCATACCTCTGCTCAAAAGTTATAATTGGCTCAGCTCATAGTTTTGTAGTACGACCTAAGACAATTGGCAGATGGGCATTCTGAATGCAGAAGTATGGTGATAGTTGCCCCTAAGGGGTTCCAAAATTAACTAATTATCTAGTATCCATGTGGGAGTTAGTGTTTCCAGGCCCGGATTTGTGGAAAGGCCACCTAGGCCCTGGCCTAGGGCAGCAGGATTTTAGGGGAGCGGCATGCTGCCCAACCACACCCACATTGGTTCAAAACACTGGGGATGCGCTGGTGATATAATCATTTTTTAAATTTCCCGTGCGCCATTCCCCATTGCTCCTGTCCCCCTGGAGGGGACAGGGGCGACAAACGGCAGTGGGCCTAGGGGCGCCCACTATGTAAATCCGGCCCTGAGTGTTTCCAAGTGATATCCCCATATTGGGCATCATGTTTTTTATTGGGATGGGAGAAAGTTCACCTTGAGTAAGGGCACATCTCTCTGACCGAAACATGGAGAGCAAAACCGCCCATGTGTCCTTACCCTAACCTACCCTAGACTTGTTGGTAACAACTGTATCGCTCCCTCTAGCCCTTCTATTTTTCTTGCAAAGGGGAGCTCTGCCAGGCCGATTTGGTTAATAATGGGTGTTCTTAGGCATAGAAATAGATCTGCTTATGATTTGTTCTTGTTCTTGAGCCTGTCTGGAATGTAAAAATACTATCCTTCTAAGCCACCTTGCTGTCTGCTCAGAGACTGACAATCCTACTGACTTGATGTATATTACAGTGACATGAAAAGTTCAGAGTCATTACTTGCAGTACAATTACATTATACACGTTCTTGTTGCACCTTGGATAAGGTTTAAGCATTAATCAGCTGGCCTATACTTCACCAACGGGGTTGTCTGCAGCAGTTATCAAAACACTGTGCTGGGCTCAGGAACGCCACTCCAGATGCCTCCAAAGCCCAGCAGTGGTAGGGAGGGCTTCCTGTGCATTAGACTTCTGATTGGACAGGCTTTTGCATATTTAAATATGTTTAAATCTGTTTCAAAAACGCTTCTTTTTGCCTCTATCCATGTTGTCTGCCTTGGGTGAACAAGAAAGGGAGCTTCTATAGCCATTAAAGGGATACTGTCATGGAATACAAACATTTTTTTTCAAAACGCATCAGTTAATAGTGCTGCTCCAGCAGAATTCTGCACTGAAATCCATTTCTCAAAAGAGCAAACAGATTTTTTTATATTTAATTCTGAAATCTGACATGGGGCTAGACATATTGTCAGTTTCCCAGCTTCCCCAAGTCATGTGACTTGTGCTCTGATAAACTTCAGTCACACTTTACTGCTGTACTACAAGTTGGAGTGATATCACCCCCCTCCCTTCCCCCCCCCCCCCAGCAGCCAAACAAAAGAACAACTGGAAGGTAACCAGATAGCAGCTTCCTAACACAAGATAACAGCTCCCTAGTAGATCTAAGAACAGTACTCAATAGTAAAATCCAGGTCCCACTGAGACACATTCAGTTACATTAAGTAGGAGAAACAACAACCTGCCAGAAAGCAGTTCCATCCTAAAGTGCCGGCTCTTTCTGAAAGCACATGACCAGACAAAATGACCTGAGATGGCGCCTACACACCAATATTAAAAATTAAAAAAATACACTTGCTGGTTCAGGAATGACATTTTTTATTGTAGCGTGAATTATCTGCAGTGTAAACAGTGTAATTTAGAAATAAAAATTACATCCTAAAAATCATGACCGAATCCCTTAAATGATTACGTTTACAAAGTAAAGGTTAGGGTACAATTGAGACATTAGGATTTTAGAAACAATTTTGTTTTTTATGAAACAGTAATGATTGATTAAGGTATATTGAATAAGCTTATTCAAAAAGGCAGGTCTTTAAGGAGCGTTTGGAAGTTTACAATCTCTAGTGACCCTAAAAGCTTTCATTCTACAGCAGAACTTTTGGGTCAGGCCACACAAGCAGATTCTGGGAGATTAGTCGCCCGAAGTTGCCTCACAAGGAAACTTTGGGTGACTTTTAGAAAATGAAGTGCCGCATGTGCCTTCCCCCAAGCGGTTTTCATTTTAGCTGGCGGAGGGCAGGGGGAAGGCAGTTCGTGGAGATTGTTGCCTGAAGAAGAGGAGATCTCCCCGATATCTGCTTGTGTGGTCTGACCCTTAGGTGGAAGCATATTCCTGATCAGAAGTTGATTAGATGAACCAGCCTCTCCTCTGAGCGTATGTGCTATCAGATTATTCAGATTGCCCAGATTCCATCCATGCAACTGTTCATTTTTCGTGATGGGATAAACAGATTGCTGTGGTTCCTCTCTGAGATCCGGTAATTCAGACCAATGCCGGGCAGAATTGACCAGTACTGACACCTTTCAATCCGAGCTACTTGTATTGGAGAGATTGCCTAAAACCAAAATTCATAACTCTTCCTATTGCAGGAATCCTACAAGTAGTAGTGCCCCAGGTGCCATTGCCTGTATATGTACCCAATACTTGTCAATAGTTCAGGAATCTGCTTGGGATCTGCTATTTATCAGATTATGTTTTTTCTGTAATGCCTTAAGTCTAATACAAGCAGTTAAATTGTTTGATTGATGTACTGTACAGACTACTAACTTATTATTGGAGAGAAGGCAAATAGGACAAAATGGAAGACTTGTTTGTCTAAATTGGAAATTGGGTTTCCAGATAATAAATAATCCCATGTCTGGAAAAGAATCATTATAGCTAAAGCTTGGATCCTATGAGTGTGTGGTCATTTGGGGTCTCAGCGGAACCCATATCTGCTTTAATGAACTTTGATTTCTGAGAGCATTAATGTGTTTATGAATAGTTCTGCCCCTTTAAACCAAAAGGAGAGCTGATTATATTCTCTCAGTCCTTATTTTGTTCCAACAGAAAACTCTTAATTCTGACCAACGGGTCTTGCTGCTGTCAGCTGATGGCATTTAATGGCGGTTTTTAAGGGAGCCCGCAGACCTGAGCTAAATGTGGAAAGGGACTATCTCCACTCAGAGGATTCACAGCCCCACCTGTATCAGGTTTAAGGCTCCAGATTTAATTATTAACCATTTAATCCTGCCCTGCCCTGGCCCAGGATCCATTGCATTCAGCTGTTGTCAGGAACTTCTTCTTTGTCAAATAATCAAACTTTGTCAAATCACAACAAAAACTGCCTTTGATTGGGGGTTGTTGTACTCAAATAACTTTTACACATCTGTAAATAAATAAGGACTTAAATGGCCACCCCTGGCCACCACTTTTCAAGTTATTTTTTTAATGGAAAGGGTTTTCGGGGTGCTTTCATTTAATAAAATTACGAGTGGTACCATTTGGACAGGGGCCTTATGGCTGCCAAGGTTTCCATAGGATGACAGTCGCACTCAAAATGTCCCCTTTCTATTGATTTTAGTCTCCTAAAGGGATCCTGTCATGGGGAAACATGTTTTATTCAAAACACATCAGTTAATAGTGCTGCTCCAGCAGAATTCTGCTCTGGAATCCATTTCTCAAAAGAGCAAACAGATTTTAATTATGACATCTGATATGGGGCTAGACATATTATCAGTTTCTCAGTTGCCCCCAGTCATGTGACTTGTTCTCTGATAAACTTCAGTCACTCTTTACTGCTGTAATGCAAATTGGAGTGATATCACCTCCCCCCCCCCCCAGCAGCCAAACAAAAGAACATTGAGAAGGTAACCAGATAGCAGCTTCCTAACACAAGATAACAGCTCCCTAGTAGATCTAAGAACAGTACTCAATAGTAAAATCCAGGGCCCACTGAGACACATTCAGTTACATTAAGTAGGAGAAATAGCAGCCTGCTAGAAAGTAGTTCCATCCTAAAGTGCAGGCACAAATCACATGACTGGGGCAGCTAGGAAACTGACAATATGTCTAGCCCCATGTCAGATTTCAAAATTGAATATAAAAAAATCTGTTTGCTCTTTTGAGAATTGGATTTCAGTGCAGAAGTCTGGTTGAGCAGCACTATTAACTGATGCGTTTTAAAAAAACGGAGACCGTTAAGCCCTTTTTTCGTAATGTCTTGTTTACTGTAAGTTTGTTGTTATTACAAGAAGCCCTTTGTCTTGTTCCAGGATGAAAGGCATGATACAAGTTCAGAAGGAGTGTCAAATGTAGAAGATCAGAATGACTCTGATTCCACCCCACCTAAAAAGAAGCTGAAAAAAACAGAGAATGGACTCTATGCCTGTGACCTCTGCGACAAAATATTCCAGAAAAGCAGCTCACTGTTAAGACATAAGTATGAACACACAGGTACGAACGTGTAAGATTATGATTTATCCTAGTGTATGCATGATATATCTGAAGCCATCTAAATTCCCAATGTGTACTTGCTTAATCGTGCTAATGGGAGTACATCTTTATGGTCTCATAAATAATGAGAAGAACTCGTCTCTGCACATCTCAAATTTTAATTTAGTAAATAGAATCTGGGTTGTCCAGAAGTCACATGAATATTCCATTGATTTCATTCTGGTGTGTTTTGATGATCTATAAGTAGGATGGTCCAGTTAGTCACCCCCAGACCAGATGACATCTTCTGGTTGGGTTTTATATGGCTTCCAGCATCTTCTTGGCCTCCATGACTTAATTTTAAGAAGACGAGGCGCATGAATTACCTTCTGTGTACTAATGCTGTCTGTTTTTAGTCTTTAGCTTTAAAACAATTTCTCTTCAAATTCTACCAATCCATCAACCTTCACTGGGTCGCCCATCTACAACCTGAGCTATCTTCCTACTCTAGGAATGCATCAGTGTTTTTTCCCTTCAGTATAAGATCTGATATGCTGAATATACTGTATAGAGGCCCATTTAATAAAGGTCGAATTTGGAATTCATGTGAATTTTTTTTTAATTGGAATATACTCTCAATTCGACTGGGAGGTTATTTAAGAAAAAATGTAAATGTCTAATAATCAATTAAATGTTTCCAACCCTAAAATTTGAATCATATTTGATTTGTATTCAATTCGTACAAATCAAAATTTTCTCCCGGAAGAAAAGCTAGAATGTCAGGAAGGCTATTAACATCTCCAAATGGCTCAGCAGATCTCCATTGACTTGTACATGAATTCGGCAGGTTATTAGAATTAGGACGGTTTCCATGGTCAAGGTGTGATAAATCTCACCCTCAAATTTACATTCGAATAGGGGGATTAAAATTCGAATTTACTATTTGACCCTTGATAGTGTTCTGGAACAGTTATTGACCTTTAGATAAATCTCTGTAACACCAAATTGTGGTGCTGTTCAACCCCAATGGGGCATAAAGTAGTGAGGGACTCAGCCCAAAGGCCCATTAGGGTGAGATTGAGGGGACTGCTTAGCAAGAAGGTTGGATGCAGTGGAACTATGGTTAAATATAACCTTGCTAAAAGCTATGGAAGGCCCTGACCAATGGTTTAGCCTCTAAGGGTGGCTTGAAATAAGGCAACTGCTCCTCTATATTGTATGTAATGACATTATAATGATTAGAGTAACCTCAAGCTGTGCGTTCTTCTGTTGCAGGTAAGAGGCCACATGAATGTGGAATCTGTGCAAAGGCATTTAAACATAAACACCATTTAATTGAGCATATGCGCCTACATTCTGGAGAAAAGCCCTATCAATGTGACAAATGTGGGAAGCGGTTTTCGCACTCCGGCTCCTACTCTCAGCACATGAACCATCGCTACTCGTACTGCAAGAAGGAAGCCGAGGAACGAGACGGCATGGAGCAGGAAGAGTCTGCTCAGGAGATCCTTAGCAACGAGCACGTGGATTCCCAGGTATCTCCATCTCAGATAGACTCTGATGAGCGCGAGAGCATTACCCGGGAGGAAGACAGTGAGAAGGAAGAGGAGGATGAGAAAGATATGGATGATGGACAGGAAGAAAAGGAACGTGTTGGAGAAGGGGACATGGAAGAGGATGAAGCAGAACCATTGGCAGGTACTTTGAAGGATGAAGAATGTGCAGATGAAGACAAATGTTTGGAGGAAAAGGTCACAGAAGAGAATGTATCAGAGGAAGACCTCACTCAGCCGTAGCCGGACTCCTCCTATTTTCCCAAGGCGGAAAAGTCTTTTTGAAGTTATAATGAAATTTATTCTATAATATACATGCTTTTTCTCTGAAACACAGTAGCTTAAATACTGTGATTTCTGTTTCACTACTGTGTTTAAAAAAAATCCAGGTGTGCCTGAATCTCAAACTTAGAAGTTTTTCACAGCAATTTTAAAAATTTAGGAAACCAGTTTGTTACATGCAACGTCAAAGATATATATATATACAATATATATATATATATATATATATATATATATATATATATATATATATATATATATATATATATATATATATATATATATATATATATATATATATATATTGGAAGTTAAACAGAAAAAAAAAAGGAAAAAATTCAGGTTTTAAGGAACCTATTCATTCTGCTCATACACACATCTGGAAACATATATTTTATCAGTATTACATTTCATTTATTGTGTTGTTTAGTTTGTACATTTGGGAGAAAATTTTATCTTTTTTTTTTTTTTTTTTTACCGTTCAAACGTTTTACTAAAGTCCGCTTCAGTATTTTATTTTATAAGAAGAAAAATGTGAGTATTACTGCACTACAAGAATTCCTTTTACAAATAATGCATATTTGTATTTTAAACGGAACCACTGCCTTTGTACTCCCGCGGAGAGGTGCACAGGCAGAGGCTCGCGGAGGATAGAGTTTGCAAATTGTAATTTACAGCAAAATTATGAATTTTTTTTTTTTTTTAGCCAAAATGTGTTAGGGGTGGGGGAAGATTTTGGGGGAGGGGTTAAAGGGCGTGTTTTTATTGATGTGGTTAAATTGATGTATTAGAGTTTTTTGATTGCAGGGAATGACCCAGTTGATGGGCTTTCATTTGCCTACAGAGGTTGGTCTTCAACTCCATGATTTGCAGGAAGTTCTAGATCGTCTTGAAGGCCCTGGGTTACCCAAACCTGGATGTAACCCATTTATACTGGGACAGCAAAAAAAAAAACAAAACCAGTTCATAATTGTTTGAACGTGTAGTATAAAAATGAAGGATATGAAGCTATGTATCTCCGTTTGGCCTTATGCAAGACCTCTGTGCTGTTAGTGCCATTTTCAGTATTTTAAAGGCTTACATTTGCCTGTGTTTTACTCTTGAGGGTGCCCGCCGGGTGTGCAATGCATGACAATCCCTTCTGGCACTCAAAGGGTACATATGGGGGGTCCTATAATAACTAGCATTTGTGGCCTGATAATATTTTTTTTTTCAAAAAAAAACTATATTTCCAAACTTTTATTTTGTATATAAAATTAGTTTTTTTGTGTTACTGTTGCTTTTTTTGTGTGAAACTGAAGCTGTTATCACTTGCACCATTTTCTCCCCGTACCCCCCATTGTCTGGCACTGTCCAGGATATGGGTGGAGCTTACTAGCAAGCGGGAGGGGGGTTGCAGCAGAGCAGGGATGTTATTGGACAGGTATGAATTAGCGGCAGTAGCTTGTCCCAATAGGAATGTTGGAAGGTATTCTTTCAAGGAATATCAGTCTTGCCAATGTTTTCTCCATAAAATGCTAATTATTATGGACCTCGTTTATTAATGGTGTTAGCTAAGATTACCTATCAGTATTATTTGACGTTTTTATTTAGTTTAGACCCCAGCAAATTGTTTTTTTTTTGTACTGTATGTCTTCAAAACCCGGCAGTATTAATACCCACCCCCTTCCTTCTTACTCACGTACCCTTTTAGTTTTAGAAAACTTTTATATTTATGTGTCTTATTTTTATATTTCTTTATTTATTACACAGTCTCTAGTGTATAAAACTGTAGTTTGTATTAATACAATAATATATTTTAGTATGAAATTTTGGAAAGTTGATAAGATTTAAAAAAAAAGAAAAAAAAATCGTAGAGACAGAAACAGCGATCTCTCTCTCGCTCGCGCGCATCGAGATTTGATTTAACAGTGTTACGTTGACATTTTTACTTGCCTTGGACTGTAGAAGAGGTAACTTGAGACAGGAATGTATGTATTAGATTCACCGTTGCAGCAGACATCTTGCTCTTATCTTGTTTTTAATCGTAAAAAGCAGAAGAAGAAGAAAAAACCCCGACATTTTGGAATTCACTGCGGGCGGCGTCATTGCTCTGCAGTTGGTTTCAGGACCCCACACTCACCACAATGGGAAAGGTCTCTAGCAAAGCCAAAATAGAATTCTGCATTTTACAATACAGTATTGGGAATTTGGGAACAATGTTTTAACATTTTTGTGCCAATTTGTTCCAGTATTCATGTTTTTGTTTTGTTGTTTTTTTGGGGGGGGAGGGGCAGGGAAACTTAAACAAAACATAACGTTTTTATGTTCATTGTTATATCATAGTCATTTTCTAGTTTTTTACCAAGCTCCCTCTCTCACAATAAAATACATCAGTCATTGCTTGTGTGCCTTTGTACGGCGTCTCTATCATTCTATCTCAAGTTGGTTTGGGTCACTGGAATAAAGCTTGGATAACAGGTTTGCTTAAAGGGTATTTAAACCCAAAAAATGTATCGATCTAAACATACTCAGGGTGCTTTTCTGAGAACTTCAGCAATTTTCATTCATTTTCTATTTTTATCGGATTCTGAGATATTGACATTTTTAGGCTGCGAATATTAGCTCAACTGAATCCAGGAAGTGCATAGACAGGGTTGCTGATAGTCTGTCTAGCAGTATCAAACAGTCTAAAACTGCTGAGAATCTACTAAAAATAGAAAATGAATGTCAATTGCAAAATTGCTTGGATGACCACTCTGAGTAGGTTTACATCAATTCACTTTTTGAGGTTTAAGAACCCCTTTAAGCTATTTCCTGAGAGCAGCCATAGCTCCTCTGGAACTACATGTTGCCTACAAATGAATTTTTTTGTTTCCATTTGAATGAAATGTGGAAATGCTCTATCTAGATCAGTGGTAGCCCATTTCTTGACAGCAACACAGACAATCATTGGGGGTTATTTATCAACGGTCAAGTTTTTTTTTTACCACCAGTGAACTCGAATAACCTCGAAACTGAAATGGTATCTTATTTAAGGAAAACCTGAATGTGCAAGTTTGAGTACCACAATCTGAAAATTCAAAATGATCGAGCTTTCGGCGGAAAAAAAATTTAATCTATCGAATCGAGTTCTCGATTTGAGTTTTGCGGGCAAAACTCTGCGGAAAAAACTCAAACATCAAGCAGGGTGGCATTGACTCCTACATGACCTCAACAGGTTTTAGGTGGTGTATTTTCAGATTCACGCTATTTCCAGGGTCGGGGTATAAAAAATCTTGAATATTTTTAAATATATTTTAGTTTTAATAGTTTTTTTTTAACCCTATAATAAGAGTTTAGATCCAAAAACAAACTAGAATATTTGAATTTTCGAGGAAAACTCAAACTTTAATAAATCTGCCCTTTTTCTACAACTGTTAAAATTAAAAAGGTTGTACTGATCATTGCTTAATGACCCTCTTTAATAATACCATACATTCCTTTAATTATTTTTTTTTTTTTTGCACTTAAAGGACTGTCTACCTCCAAAACAGTTTTTTTGCATTATAACGGAAAATTGAATTCTAAGTCACTTTCCAATATAAACTAATTAAATCTTTTTGATGGATTTTTAGGTTATTTGTAAATGAAATGCAACAAAAGCAGGTTGTGTGTCCTGCCATTCCCCCCCCCCCTTCTCTCTTTCTCTCTCTCTCTCTCTCTCTCTCTCTCTCTCTCTCTCTCTCTTTTCCCTGGCTGCAATGTTGTATCAGCAGCAAGTTCTCTTCCAGCCAAGTGTCCAGTGCTGTCCCTTTGCTGGACGAGAGCTACTGATACAATTTATTTACAAATAAAAAAAAAAAAACAATATGGATACAATTAAAATTTAATGAAATTATATCATTAAAATTACAAAAAATTCTGAACAAATATATATTGAAATCTGACGTGTCCTTGTCTGTGCTACCAGGGTTTTCACTAGGAGGCCAATTCTTTGGATCTGAATAACAAACCTGCATTTACAATATTTATCTCAGAATCTTATTAACTCTGACCCCTGAACAATAAATGTAGGTTGTCCAACTTCTGCAGATTCCTCGGTGCAGACTGCCCAGCTCATGTTTCCTGCGATGCTTTCATGATTCCTTGACCTCTAGATTGACCATCTGTTCTCGCTGTTGATCACTGCATTAAATTGAATTGCGGCTACACAATCTATCTTTCTCTTCTTCCATTCTGACTGATAGCCAAAAGCCACAAGCAGGCAAAAGTATTGCCAGGCTGTCTGTCTCCCATGTCGTTCTTCTGAAAGGAAGAGTTGGGACCTTTACAGACAGTGATTGGAACAATGGCTTGTGTGTGTCGATAGCAGGGAAACCTGACATAAATGACACTGATAAGGACATTTCTTCGAATTAAGCTGAGAAGGTTTGATTGCAATGTATCCATCTCAGGTTGGCTTCCTAGTTAATATCTGTAAAATCTACCTATAAGGAACATGAGACCAGTAGCTGGTGACATTCTGACCACATTCTCCTTTTAAAGTGTTGGAGATTAAAGGACCAGTGACCCTTTCTCATTCTTCGTTAAATATCTATTTCCTCTGCACACACTGGTTCATCATCTGTTAAAGGGAAACGGATGTAAACTGAATCCAAACTATAGCGGAGAACATTCACAATTGTTTATTTTATTTATTTTTTTTTTTTTTATCGTTTTTCGGTAAAGTGCTTCTTTATCCCAAATTAGCGTCAAGCAACTCTGCCAAGCTATGTGCCAGTAGTTCACTTCAAATTGCTGAAACCTGCTGGGATCAGCCTGCGACTCACAGCATGTTTGTGTTGTACAGCCAGGAAAAAAAAAGTTTGGTTGAAGAATTCACCGGTCATTAAATATATAAACGACAATAATAACTGTAAGAAAAAATAGTAAAGGCTATTTGAGAAAATGTATCAATCGTGAATTTGGACAGTTAACTGTAAGTTGGTTTTCCTAAATAAGTATTGGCTATTGGGCAGCCCAAATTCATAGCCCTATGTTGGAGATGCATAAATCCAACTCAAGACGCGCTGCACAGCAGTTCCGGTTCTGGCCCCTAGCAGAGAAAGATGTTGTCTTTAACACTTTACTCCTGGAACCACCTTCAACCGTCTTTGCTCCAGCCACTGCCAGTCACACTTTGGACACTAAACAAATAGGAAAGGACGTTGGTGTCGTCAATAAGATTGACCCGGGAAAGGTACAAGTAATAAGGCACTTGACTGTGTACAAGAATTTTATTTAATGCTTAATCTGGGGACACAGCCAAGGTCCATCGTAGCTACCCAGGGACAATTAAAATCAAATTTACATTCCTTCTGTGAAAGGACAGAAGGCCAAACATTTTTTATTTTTCTTTGACTGTTTGTAAAAAAAAAAGTAATTTTTTTTAATATTTAAGGCAGGGCCCAAAATATGTAAATATGTCCCCATGTCTGCTCAGGACTGAATCCCCATTCATAGTAGGTTAAGCAAGCTAGAACTTCACATTTATACAGTACATATAAAATATAAATCTCAATCCTGTTCTTTGTGGATGTTAGGGGTTGACTGTTGAACTCCAACATTTCTAGGCACATAGGGTGGCCGCATATTGTCTATTGCTGCTAATGTCAGCTAGGGAATGACCCCCATCTGCTTCACTCATTTGTCTTCGGTGATGGAAAAAGAGAACCTTGGTAAAGGTGTTTTGTTCTGGCCACCAGATGTAGTGAATTGGCAGCCTCCATCCATAGTAATTCAGACCATTGGGCTCTATTTACTGGCCTTTAAAGGGGACCCGTCACCCCAAAAAAATATTCAAAATTCTATTTTATCACATTAGTCAAGCAAAATGAACTTTAATTACACTGCATACATTTTTTAAATCTTGTTTCCATCAGTCTGGGAATTCATAATTATAGCAAGCAGGCAGGAGCCATTTTGTGGACACTGTTATTAAGACAAGCCTTGTATCATCTCATAATCTTGTTTGTGCACCAGAATGGGGGACCTGATGTCCATCCCCATGTCCTGGCTACACAATTACACAGTGAAGAGAGAGGGGGAATGTGGGGAGAGCAGTGACATCCAGGAAGTGCTGAATGGAAAGTGAAAGTAATTGTCTGCCCCGCCTCTGTGCCTAAGGCAAAGAGGAGGGGCAGACAAAATTTGATTGACAGCTGTGATTATTAAATGAGCTTACAACAGCTATGAATGCTTTAATGAAAAATATAAATTGGATTTCATGTTTAATTTGAAAAGGACTTTTATTATACAGCTTCTAGGTGACAGGTCCACTTTAAAGGAACAGTAACGTCAAAAAAAAAATTGTTTTAAAGTAATAAAAATATAATGCAGTGTTGCCCTGCACTGGTAAAACTGGTGTGTTTGCTTCAGAAACACTACTATTGTTTATATAAATAAGCTGCTGTGTAGCAATGGGGGCAGCCATTCAAAGGAGAAAAGGTTCAGGTTACACAGCAGATAAGCTCTGTAGAACATAATGGTGTTATCTGTTATCCACTATTTAACCTGTGCCACATAGACTTTTTCAATTTCCGCCATTGCTACACAGCAGCTTGTTTATATAAACTAAAGTTGTGTTTCTGAAGCAAACGCATCAGTTTTACCAGTGTAGGGCAACACTTCATGATATTTTCATTACTTTAAAACACTTTCATTTTTTGGTGTTACTGTTCCTGTTCCTTTAAAGTGGATCTACCAATCTTTAGCATAGTCATTTGTGACATTAAGAAATCCTCTATGTAATCACAGTGGATTTTTACTTTTATCATAAACTATTCAAATGTAGGGCCTCTTGTCAAAAAAAATGAAATGTACTTCTAAAATATCATGGAGCAGATGCAAGTCGACAAACACGACATATCATTCATTTCAGTGGGGAAAAGAATATGCCAGATGCACAAATCAAATGCAACGCACCATATGACTGAGTCAGGCAGATCTGATTTCAGCCCTACTGACTCATATTAGAATTACTCACCGTTTAACATTATCCATGGGACCCACTGGGCTAAAGCATACATAGTTACATAGTTACATAGTTAAATTGGGTTGAAAAAAGACAAAGTCCATCAAGTTCAACCCCTCCAAATGAAAACCCAGCATCCATACATACACTCCTCTCTACTTTTAATTAAATTCTATATACCCATATCTCTACTAACTATAGAGCTTAGTATCACAATAGCCTTTGATATTATGTCTGTCCAAAAAATCATCCAAGTCATTCTTAAAGGCATTAACTGAATCAGCCATCACAACATCACCCGGCAGTGCATTCCACAACCTCACTGTCCTGACTGTGAAGAACCCCCTACGTTGCTTCAAATGAAAGTTCTTTTCTTCTAGTCTAAAGGGGAGGCCTCTGGTACGGTGATCCACTTTATGGGTAAAAAGGTCCCCTTCTATTTGTCTATAATGTCCTCTAATGTACTTGTAAAGTGTAATCATGTCCCCTCGCAAGCGCCTTTTTTCCAGAGAAAACAACCCCAACGTTGACAGTCTCCCCTCATAATTTAAGTCTTCCCTCCCTCTAACCAATTTAGTTGCACTTAGTCTCTGCACTCTCTCCAGCTCATTTATATCCCTCTTAAGGACTGGAGTCCAAAACTGCACTGCATACTCCAGATGAGGCCTTACCAGGGACCTATAAAGAGGCAGAATTATGTTTTCATCCCTTGAGTTAATGCCCTTTTTTATACAAGACAGAACTTTATTTGCTTTAGTAGCCACAGAATGTCACTGCCCAGAATTAGACAACGTGTTATCTACAAAGACCCCTAGATCCTTCTCATTTAAGGAAACTCCCAACACACTGCCATTTAGTGTATAACTTACATTTATATTATTTTTGCCAAAGTGCATAACCTGCATTTATCAACATTGAACCTCATTTTCCAGTTTTCTGCCCAGTTTTCCAGTTTAGACAAATCACTCAAAGCAGAGCAAGGGTTTATCTTATAAACAGTCACACAAGGAACAGACAGATTTCCAATGAAAAACTGGATATTGAAACAATTGTACAGTTGGTGTAACGACTCTCCTCTTCTTCGGGCGACTAATCTCCCCGACCTGCCCATGTTTCTCTGCCCTAATATTTAATAAAACCACATTTATGAAAGTTTTTTTCCCCATTGATTATTTCCGGTCTGGCCACTATGTGCATGGAGCTTGTCTGTTTGGCAATGGGCAGCAAACTTGAAAATGAGGTTCAATGTTCATAAATGCAAGGTTATGAAAATAATATGTTATACACTACATGGCAGTGTGTTGGGAGTTTCCTTAAATGGGGGGGCCCCTTTAATGTTGCTTTTAGTATGTTGTAGAATGGCTAAAAAGTTCCCTATACAATCAGGTGTGACATCACAGCTTCACCCCCATTTGTGTCATTACCCTGTCCCTTCCACATTGCAGCCCACCTGCCCGGTATTTAAAGTTCTAAAGGTGGGCAACTCTAGATGCAATTTGTAGAGCACTCCCCTTGAAGCTCATTTAGCCTGGATTAAACATTTGTTGCATGCTGCAGAGTCATAGGGCTACTTTGCACTTGGCATCCCCTAACTTCCATGTCTAAATGATACTTTGCACCCTTCCCCACCCTACAGTGTAGAAGAGGTATTTGCCATTGCAGTATACACCTCTACAATAGAAGGAATGTGCCTTAAAAAGATGCCTTTCCCAAAAAACCCTAGTTGTACCGTCCAACCTTTCAAATGTTCCCTGGTTGTGTAGGAGAGACTGTTCCCAGCACTTTGCTGTATGTACTATGGCAGCCAATCAGCAGTTTGGCAAACTTGACAGGGAACTACAGTTCATCTTTCCTTGCTTGAAGACAAAGTTCTGATTGGCTGCCCACCTCCTCCTACTGGGTCTCAGAACATGGACCATATAGGCATGTCCACTTTTTTAGCCCAGATTGAAATGTCATATTGTTACTTGATGGGTGTGAGTTTAAAAAAAGACATATTTCCCATTTAAAACTTTATCCTCAATTAAATGAAATGACTAATTTTAGAACTACATTTCGGTTACAACCAAACACAACACAACACAAGTACAATAAAAATACCAGTAATGCTGAGTTGAAAATGGAGCCCTAGCAACATACTCTTGTTTATGGTACTTCCTTCCAGCCAACCTGACATTCCATGGTTGGAACCGAACCCAAAACTAGATTGAGTCACATAAGAGCCAATTAACCAAGAAGAATTGGGAAGCATTTTGCCTACTCCTGCTCAAAACAATGGACCAAAGCAAAAATGTTTCTGTTATGGAGTTGGAGGTTCCTGTATAAGCAAAGCCCAAGTGGTGCACGTTATTAAACTTCTTGATTAGTAGAACTAGGGTTTAGTGCCAGTTACTGAGAATTGTTTTTCATGGAATTACCACAGAAACAGGTGTTTTGCACAAGTGCCTGATTAGATCTAGATTCACCCAGATACAGAGCTTTACACATGTCACACCGTGCTCTGCTGAATAAGTCACTTCTCTTATAATAAAGAGAATATATACTGTACAGATGGGAAGGATCCATTCTGCAAATGAAAGGAAGAGCAGTGCTGTGTATATGATGGGGTAGAGTAGTGAGCTACAAACAGTGGCTTATGCAAAGTTACTCACCAAATTTATAATATTTGCCAGCGCTCGGTTTGCCTTTAAAATTACAAAAAATCAGGTGTTAGTACCACACTTTGGCCAAAATATGTAAGCTCACGTGCCACGTCAGGCCCCTCATTGTACGTGAGTCCTACACTGTTTGTGGGCATTAGATGTTTGTCGTCCATTTAAAATCAAGTCCCCCAGCAACCAATGTGTAAGACCATTGCACACTTACCCTTAACTCAGGAGCTCTAGTGGGAAAGGAGGGAGCTTTTAAAGGGCATACAAAGTCTAAAATAGAATAAGGCTAGAAATGCTGTATTTTGTATACTAAATATAAACATGAACTTACTGCACCAAAAGCCTAATCAAAAAAATAATTTATGCTTTCAAAGTTGGCTACAGGGGGTCACCATCTTGTAACTCCGTTAAACATCTTTGCAAGGCAAAAAAGTAAAATCCCATTTTTACTTTCTTTAATGAAAAAGAAACCTATCTCCGATATACTTTAATTAAAAAATGTCTACCGTTTTTATAAGAAACCTGACTGTATGCAGTGAGATTCTCCCTTCATTTACTGCTGTGGATAGGAATTGTCAGATGGTCCCTAACTGCTGAACAGGGAAACAATCATACTTATGAACAGCAGGGGGAGCCCCCGCCTTACTTCCCAGCCATGCAGAACTCAAGCAGCTTTGTTTATGACGATCCCTAAGCAGCCCAGACCAGACTGAGCATGTGCACATGTCTTAGTCTTACAAAGATGTTTAACAAAGTTACAAGATGGTGACCCCCTGTAGCCAACTTTGAAAGCATAAATTATTTGTTTGATTAGGCTTGTGGTGCAATAAGTTCATGTTTATATTTAGTATACAAAATACAGCTTTTCTAGCCTTATACTATGTTAGACTTTACATGCCCTTTAAGGGGCTTTACATGCTTGTGTTGATCCCCAACAGTTTTTACTATTGATAGTGGGGTAGAGAATGTCCTTTGCCTCCTATCCCTGACAGCTCTTGGACATCATGGAGATCAAGTACAAACAACATAAAAGTTGGGATCAAGTACAAGGTACTGTTTTATTATTACAGAGATAAAGGAAATCTTTGAATTATTTGGATAAAACGGAGTCTATGGGAGACAGCTTTTCCGTAATTCAGAACTTTCTTGATAACGGGTTTCCAGATAACAGGTTCCATACCTAACAATTGCAAATTGTCTCAGAATATCACTCTCTATACTAAAAGTTAACTCAAAGGTGAACAAAGGAAAAATAAAGCTGACCGTATTGAACCATTACAACACAGTGACATTTTATTCAATGTTTATTTAGCTATTCGTCGTCACTGATCCTGCCACCTTGACTTTCATTCCCCATTGTACGACAGCCGGGGAGAGAATTCCCTTTCATCTCCCATCATCTAAGGACTTTCACTCAACAGCTCCATCCACTCCAGCTCCATGTTGTACATAGGGATCAATGTGTCTGCTGATACCTTGTCTGGTATCACTTTCATGTGCTTAAAGCCTTGGATGTAGAGTATTCTTGAAATGTCCCTGCCTGATTTAAGATGAAAAGCTATTAGCTGACAGGTGCACTAATATCAACCCTCCTGGGCTTTTATTGAGCTGTAACATGGAAAGTAATGCAGGTTCATTCATTGGTCTGTACTGACAGCTCTGAAAGGGTCGGCAAATGGATCTGTGGGATCAAGGTGGGGGGCTGCTCTGCTGTTCCCCATTGTCTCCTTCCGCATGATTTTCTTTTTCTCTGTAATAATGAAACAGTACCTTGTACTTGAACCCAACTTAGATATAATTAAAGGAACAGTATCACCAAAAATGAAAGCATTTTGAAGTAATTAACATATAATATACGAAAGCTCAAAAAAGAGACGGCACTTATGAAAATTGGGTTTTATTCGAGTTCCTGCAAAAAACCTTACGCGTTTCGGGAGTTATCCCTTAGTCATAGGTCATGTGACCTATGACTAAGGGATAACTCCCGAAACGCGTAAGGTTTTTTGCAGGAACTCGAATAAAACCCAATTTTCAGAAGTGCCGTCTCTTTTTTGAGCTTTCGTGGAATCTACAGTGGGGACACTGCTGGACTGAGCACCTGAATTGCGAGGGGGGAACGGTGAGCTGTGCGGTCCTTATCTCTCTTTTTAACATATAATATACTCTTGCTCTGCACTGGTAAAAGCTGTGTGTTTGTTTCAGAAAGACTACTATAGTTTATATAAACAAGCTGCTGTGTAGCCATGGGGGCAGCCATTCAAGATGGAAAAAGGGAGAAAAGGCACAGTTTACACAGCAGATAACAGATAAAACACCATTGTATTGAACAGAGCTTAAAGGAGAAGGAAAGCTCCAAGACAGTTTATTGCCAACAGATTATCTACAGTAGTGCAAGCTATAACACTATATTTATTCTGCAGAATTCTTTACCATATCTGAGTAAACAGCTCTAGACATTGTCTCTGTTTGTTTAGGATAGAAGCTGCCATATAAGCTTGGTGTGACATCACTTCCTGCCTGAGTCTCTCCCTGCTCACTTACAGCTCTGAGCTCAGATTACAGCAGGGAGGGGAGGAGGGAGGGGGAGAGGAGCAAACTGAGCATGCTCAAGCCCTAGCCCTGGAGATTTATGCTGAAAACAGGAAGTCTGATACAGAAGCCCATGTGTACACAATAAAAGGAAAGAAATGCTGTGTTTCTTTTCATAGAGGACTTAGAGCAGCATTACTTTTAGGGTTTACTGGTGTATTTATATAGACCTTTCTGATAAAGCTTACTTCATTTTAACCTTTCCTTCTCCTTTAACAATTATGTGCTAGATAACCTGTGCCTTTTCTCCCTTTTTCCATCTTGAATGGCTGCCCCCATGGTGACACAGCAGCTTCTTTATATAAATTATAGTAGTGTTTCTGAAGCAACAGCTTTTACCAGTGCAAAGCAACAGTATATTATATTTTAGTCACTTTGATACACTTTCAGTGGTTGGTGTTAATGTTCCTTTAATTTGTATTGGAGGCAATCCCATTGGGATTATTTAATATTTAAATGATTTTAGTAAACTCAAATTATGGTGATGCAAATTATGGAAAGACTCCTTACCCCAAAAAAAAAACCTGGATAACAGGCCCCATTCTTGTATAACAAATTGTTACAATGAAATATTATTAAATGTTCTCCAAAGACATCAAGCTGACCAAGGGAACAACAAAGAACGTGAAATCAAGGGCCCACCAGCTTCAGCCCTAACAAATATTCTTCTTATTGAGAAAAATCCTTGGTATCCCCATGTTTGAGAAGTTCATTGTACAAATGTCACTGATTAATATACAGTAGATGGCACTGTTCTTTGCCCACTAGATGCCAGTATATATATAAATATATATATATATATATATATATATATATATATAGATATATAGATATATATAGATATAGATATATATATATAGATATATATATATATATATATATATATATATATATACTGTGTATATATATATATATTAAAAGTTTTATTTGTTCAACGTTTCGGCTCATTTACACGAGCCTTCCTGAGGACGCCTCGTGAACATGAGCCAAAACGTTGAATAAACAAAACTTTTTTCACTTCACAAGACCTACTGAGTGCGGACTATTTTTGTTGTTTAACATTATGGAATTTGTTTGTTCCAGCACCTACGCATTAACAGGTGCTCTGCTGTGCACCAGGCCACAGGTTGTTTACACACACACACATATATATATATATAGATATATATATATATATATATATATATATATATATATATATATATATAGGCCTGAATAAAGAGGATTAATAAAAAGTAGCAATAACAATACATTTGTAGCCTTACAGAGCTTTTCCTCTATAGAATGGTCCCCATTCTATAATGGACCCCCATTTGAAAGCTGGAAAGAGAAGAAAAAGGCAAATTAAGAAAATAAGAGTCCTCTGCACTCAACCCATTATCAATATATTTAAGACATTTTGTGCATACTGCTACTGAAAAATGCCTTACCCTTTAAACAAAACAGGGATTGTTTGTCCATATATTGCAATATATTTAAGCTGGCCAACTATGTCAAAGTCATCCCATATCTGGCCAGTCCTACGCTCAATTTTCATCAAAGTATGAAGACCCAAATTACGGAAAGATCCGTTATCCGGAAAACCCCAGGTCCCGAGCATTCTGAATAACAGGTCCCATACCTGGTGTGTGTATATATATAATAGAACAGAGGATAGAACAGACAGACAGTTTTGCAGGTGGCACATCTCTATCCCAGTGCTGTTTATAGCTCAGACTACATGGTTATATGAGATCAACTTCCTTGTTCATGTGACAAAATGTCATGTGATTTTGAGGATTTGGTTGAGTCTGCTGAGAAAGGTTGAATTCTGGCCAAATCCCAAAAACAATCCAACCGTCCTGGATTCTCGTGCTTATCCATGGAAATACATTTGGCTGCAGTCATTTCCCTGACCCAATCACATACTCCTAAACTAATGGAACAAACGAAACACAAGCAGAACCTGGAGGAGGTAGAAAAGAGTTGATGCTCCAAAAAGGGCAAAAAGGGACACTAAGGTCAGGGCCCATCTGGAAAAACCCAGAACCCCTGCATTGTCCCCAGACAGACTCCTGATCACACCCCGAGCTCAGCTCACTTGGCCTTATATCTGAGAATGTAAGGCTCTTCTAATTGCAGGCTTAATATTTATCCAGGTCAAGGGAGGTATTAGGGGTGGGCAGAAAGGGCACATGCCTATGGGGTTGGGTGTGTTTAGGGTAGGTGGGGAAAAAAGAGGTGCTGGGCGGGAAGCAGGGGGGAGGAGGAAAGATAACTGCAGACTAGAGAGGTGTGATGGGGGCAGATGAAGCTGGGGGCTTGCACTGATCACCCTCTTGTGTTGGCTGGGCTCTGATCCAGGTGGAAATTATTGGGAAATGGGAAACTAGGTTGTATGACTATGAAGATTTTCATTCATCCAGGTCATGGTATATATAGTATAAGTATGGACTTAGTAATCATTGAAGACGTTTCAGTACTCATCTAAGCAGCTTCTTCAGTTGAACTGAAGAAGCTGCTCAGATGAGTAGTGAAACGTCTTCAATGATTACTCAGCAAGTCCCGTTGTTTTAGAATTAGTTATACCAGATATGGGAAACTAGGCTGTTAACTGATCTCAGAAAACAGGGGTGCCCCCGGCAGCTCCACTGCCATATTTAGCCAAAAAGTGTCTGGTGGCAGGGTTTTTTTTCTACATAGTCACCCGAAGGCCCCCCAAAAGCTGCCTCCCAAGACACAGACCTTCTGGTGCTTACATATATATAAATACGGCCCTAGTTGGCCACATCAGCATTTCATGAGGCGAATTTTCCTCCATAAAGAAAACTGTACTTATATAAGACATAGTGCTTGCTTCCAAGTGGCTATATAGCTGACGTGATACAGTAATTACACCCTTGCCGGCTGCAGATGAGTCCCTACAATGCGTCTCATCAGAAGACAATAGATACATAGGAGCGAGCGCATCAGGGGGCACCATTACAAAGCAACGCTTCAGAGCATCCAAACTTTTGTCTTTTGTCAAAGAGAGAACATAGTAATTTAGCAAATCATCCAAGAAAGGTGTTGCCTGCGGGGATGAAACAAAGGCCCCCGAAATGTGCAATTGTCTGTGTTCGTAACGTCTCCTCTGTAGATTACAGCAATACAGAAAGAAAAAACATTATAACGAGAGACAGACACTTGATGGTCATTTTCTGAGCACAAAGCAGCATTCAGGCAAATGGTCTTAATAGAGAACTTTGTGTAACCTGCATGTTTTGTCTTTCTGTCCAATAAACTGTTGCAGCAATAAGATGTTTTCATAGAAGTGCATTTAATATGTTCCCTAATAATGTTTATACAGGTTGTCCCTTGCATCATGTGTTGCTCTGATGGCCAACATGAAAAGCAACATGGGTCACGTATAGGTAGGTGCTTTGTGTATGTGCTCTACTTAGAAATGACCAGAGAAACAAAATATGATTCTTCTCCACTCAATAAATTAATTTTCTGACCTGAATAACATCACAAGACTTTCTTTTTCTCACTAAATTTAATTTCTGGCGATGGTGTCCTGTCAATGTGAACAACAAGTGGCGTTGTTGTTGTTTCAATGTTATTATATTATCACTGTAACTAGTGCTGATATTTCATAATTAGGAAAAGTAATAATTACAGAAGATTGCTCTGAGCAATTCTAAGTTAATGTGGTTCAAGGACGCACATTTCCTATAGGCATAAAGGTAAGTAATTATATTTACATATGTTTACATTTCCTTTAAAGGAGAACTAAACCCTAAAGAGTAATATGGCTGGAAATGCAATATATTATATACTGAACTTATTAAACCAGTCTAAAGTTTCAGCATCTCTATAGTAGAAACAATCCAGGCCTTCACAGTTGTCACAGGAGTTTCCCATTTTGGATTTTGTTAGGAGTGTCTGTGACACGCACATGGCCAATGTACTTTGAGATGCTAAGCTTAGGGGTCATCAAGCAGAAAATTAGGGTTGCCTGTCATAGAAGCTAGAGCTACAGGGCTGCCATGTACCAATAATAATTTACTAATCATCCTCGGCCTTATATTGTGACATTTATATGATATTCATTCAGTATATTTTGCATCTGCCACTAAACCCAGTAACTAACAGCAGCACAGAGCAGTGCGGGGCCATGGCGACCCAGCCGGCTACCGCGCTCCCCTCCATGCTCATGTGCATGAGCGTGCATAGCGAAGGAGGGGAGATTGCCAGACGGTACGGAAGGGGAAAAACTGAAGGGGAGGGCCGAGGGGGAAAGAGCTGGAAGGGAATGGAGAGGGAGCACGAAAATGGACTAGGGGTAGGCAGAAGACAGACACCTGCCCAGCACCCCCCTTTCGTTGCGTCCTAGGCAGGTGCCTCTTTTGCCTACCCCTAGTTCCGGCCTGGCACAGAGCATGTGCAGTAAATCAGCAGAAAAGAAGATGGGGGTTACTGGAGCACATTTGGAGACACAGATCTTTACTGCTAAAGGACTGTCACCTTTGACTTACACAGGTATAGGACCTGTTATCTAGAATGCTCGGGACTTGAGGTTTTCCAGATAACAGACCTTTCCATAATTTGGCACTTCATACCTTAAATCCACTTGAAAATCATTTAAACATTGATTAAACCCAATAGGCTGGTTTTGCTTCCAATAAGGATCAAGTACAAGGTACTGTTTTATTATTACAGCGAAAAAGAAAATCATTTTTAAAAATTTGCATTAGTTGTATAAAATGAAGAGACGGCCTTTCCATAATTTGGAGATTTCTGGATAACAGGTTTCCAGATAACGGATCCTACACCTGTACAGAAGCCGGAAATAGTTTGTACAAGATGTCTGCCCTACTTCTTTAGTTATGTTTTTAGTTCTCCTTTAAAGACCAAGGACAAAAATGGGTTGAGAGTCCAAACTAGCGACGGCACCTGATATGAATGTCTATATACAGTTTTATATTAATTCATATGGATTTTATTCTCTTATAAAAAAACAAAAGTCATAATGAAAATATTATTTTTATCTACTGGGAAGAGTCATCTGTGGTTACCAATCGGTTTGTGAGTCAGGGCAGGTAAATGCAACACTGTGGCTGGGAACATCAGCAATTGCATTGTCTCTATCAGAAACTGCATTTTCATCTTATAATATAAAATACTCGTCAGTGGAGGGAGTGGTATGAAATGGAATCAGAGCAGAAGAACACCTAATAAATTATAGTAATGGAATGGACTGCAATGCACCAGCCTAACCTTTATTTGAAGAACAGAAATGTGTAGGCTTGATACAGCCAGAAAGGACAATATGATATACAGTGTATTGCTTGTCTATTATATATAGATATAATGTGTTTTTGCTGCCAGTGCACTATAGAAGTAATATGATTTGTGCACGTCATTGTGTGCCGGCTATTCAGTGAGTAATCCCCAGGTGTATAGAAAAGAAAACATTGAGTACAATAGAACACAGTCTTTAGTTGTAGGTGGCTGCTTAGTGCATTTAGTATAGGCTCTGTAGCACAATAGAAACTGATTATTTTGTTCACAGAGAGGAAAACTGTTTAATGCAATTGCTGTTGGGTTGTAAGGTCACAGACAGAAACTATATGATATGGAGTAAAACACAAAAGAATATATGCAACACAAAGAAATACTCTAACTCCGGATCGGAGAAGGGAAAAATGTTGATAAAATCATGGGTTTTCATTACTATGAAGTTTTTCCTAGAATTCTCTTTTCTGAATATTCACTACATAGGGACCTACAGGGTGGGGTAAGGGTCAACATCACATTTTGGAAGCCTTAGCCAAACAATAGGGTAGCCTGCCTATCAGTGAATGTAAAAGGATATCAATCAACTGGAGATAAAACGTTGGTTAACTAAAATAAAGAACACACTCCAACTATGTCCAATAGTTCCCTGACTGTGCGGCTGGTCCCCTAGTGGGGCCCAAAGCCGTGGCTCAGTGGCAGCATTTTGAGTGAGATCTGGGCAGAATGCCTGTTTGCTCTAGTAGATAGTCCTGAAAGTCCAGATTGAGTCTCATTTAGGGTGAGACTTGGGATGTCCTAGAGCAGTGATCCCCAACCTATAGCTCATGAGCAACATGTCACTCCCAAACACCTTGGATGTTGCTCCCACTGGCCTCAAAGCAGGTGCTTATTTTTGAATTCCAGGCTTGGAGGCAAGTTTTGGTTGCATAAAAAACAGATGTACTGCTAAACAGACTCCTGTAGGCTGCCAGTTCAGATAGGGGCTACCAAATGAATGTCACTCACAAGTAAAAAAGGTTGGGGACCCCTGTGCTGGATATTCCTGGAATATTGGCTAAATGGCTGATTTAGCAGTGTTTTCACACATCTGAAACCTTAAGAGCTAAGTTGAGGCCCAAACCAAAGGAAACGTCAAAGGGGCTTGAACCAAACAAATCTGAGTAAGTTTCCTCCAAGGAAAGTCACTACCAGCAACTCAAATATCTCATTCCCCCAAACCTCTCCAGATATATTGGTTTTTTTGCTAGGTATGGAGGAGCTTGGCACCCCTCTCAAATAATTACATTCTTAGAATATCAGACAAGGTCCATACCAAGGAAAGTCAATTACCAAAGTCCAAATTACCCTAGCAGCTATGCACTGATTTGAATAAGAGACTGGAATATGAAAAGGAGAGGCCTGAATAGAAAAATGAGTAATAAAAATTAGCAATAACAATACATTTGTAGCCTTACAGCGCATTTGTTTTTAGATGGGGTCAGTGACCCTAATGTGAAAGCTGCAAACCACACTTTTAAAGGGTATGTAAAGGCAAAAAAATAAAATCCCAATTTTACTTTCTTTAATGAAAAAGAAACCTATCTCCAATATACTTTAATTAAAAAATGTGTACCGTTTCTATAAGAAACCTGACTGTATGCAGTAAAATTCTCCCTTCATTTACTGCTGTGGATAGGAATTGTCAGATGGTCCCTAACTGCTGAGCAGGGAAACAATCATACTTATGAACAGCAGGGGGAGCCCCCGCCTTACTTCCCAGCCATGCAGAACTCAAGCAGCTTTGTTTATGATGATCCCTAAGCAGCCCAGACCACACTGAGCATGTGCATAGTCTTAGTCTTGCAAAGATGTTTAACAAAGTTACAAGATGGTGACCCCCTGTAGCCAACTTTGAAAGCAAAAATTATTTGTTTGATTAGGCTTGTGGTGCAGTAAATTCATGTTTATATTTAGTATACAAAATACAGCATTTCTAGCCTTATTCTATTTTAGACTTTACGTGCCCTTTAAGGGTATGTAAGAGTTTTGTGTAGAGAGAGTTTTAAATGAATTCGTTATTATTTCTAGTGACGACCGGCAGGGAGAGACTATACTGTACTTGGTTAGCTCACTTAACTGATCTTTACAAATAGTAGCCATCTGACAAGCGGGTTGATTCTGTTGGGGCCACATTGGTTTGCTCTGTAGCCTCATTCTGTACACTGTACTCATACTTGTCCTTAAAATTAATCCTTATTATCCTATTATGTTTTTATAATATTTGGCCATGTTGAAAACAAAAGCATGTAGAACGACTATATATGCATTAATGTTGGGAAAGGGATGTGCCAGCTTCCTGTTTCCACTCCGTATGTGCCAGTAAATTACTACCTGGCAGCAACATCAATGGGAAGGACTGTTCCCATATCCTGCATGTGAGCAGGTGGCAATTACTAAATTCAGTAAGATTTGTTAAGTCTATAATAGATCTGAGATAAGCTTTGCCCGATACCCAAAGGATCTTGAACAAACTGGAGTTCCACTGCAGAACAATAACAAACTGTACTAAAAAAAAGTTAAAAGTCTGTTCCATGAATTAGTTATAGGCGCCCTGCCCATTGACCTTCATAAATGAGGACATGTATTGTATTGTAGAGATTCTAGTTTCACCTCAAAAGAACAGCAGGACTAGGTTCCATCATCTGACACTGAGACAATATGAAGAACATATTACTCTCAATATGAAGAACATATTACTCTCAATATAAGGCTCCCCTGTACAAGCTCTACTGTAAGATGTGCTTCTTTATTTCAATAAATAAACCAAAAAAGGTTACTACACCATCAGTGATTATATTAAATATGGACTACTACTGGGTGTTGGGAACAATGTATTATAAAGTCTGTAAAACACACATTCATAGAATACTTGGGGTTGAACTACATCAGTAGAGACACAACATTGGTTTGCAAAGAAGTCCAGGGATCAATTTGGTGATGTTTGCAGCCTTCCTGACATTCAAGTTTTTTCAGATCGATCCTATTCACCCAAGTTTAACAAATTTGATTTTTATAATAAATTTCGATTGGTCTAATTTCAAGTTCATAGGAGATTAAAAACACAGAATTCGAAAATTGGACTCTTGATTAGGGTTGCTACCTTTATGTCTGGCTGAGACCGGACGGGGGGCGGGTCCG
Organism: Xenopus petersii; assembly: GCA_038501925.1. Lineage (NCBI taxonomy): Eukaryota > Metazoa > Chordata > Amphibia > Anura > Pipidae > Xenopus > Xenopus petersii. Next base: position 145,474,186 of record CM076682.1, read on the forward strand.
TGACATCAGTGGGCGTGTCTGTGGTGTCAGTAGGCAGATGCGTGACGTCAGTGGACGGGGCTATGGCGTCAGTGGGCGGGGCTATGACCCAGCGATCAGCGATTGGCCGACTGCCGTGTCAATCAAGGGAATCCCGCCCGGTTTTCCTTATTTGGAAAACCGGGCAGGAAGTATAGACTCGGGCAGCCCCTCAAAATACCGGGCTGTCTGGGTCAAAACCAGACAGGTGGCAACACTACTCTTGATAAATCTGCCCCATAAAGATAGATCCTAATTATGATCACATAGTGCTGGGTGTGCTGCGAAGAGCTACAGGTACCTTGTGTGGGGCCTAATAATGGAGGGGAAGGAGGTGCCTGGCAGACTGATTTGCTATGGCCTCTGTTTACATAGGTAACACTATTTTGGATGGTGTCCTATAACACTGCTTCTTTATTTTTACATGCCACTCAAAACAGCCTGGTTAGGGGCAAGTGCCAGCATGTGTTACATGGAACTAGGTGAATACCACCAGGGAACTACTAACCCTACTCAATCTCCTTGTTGGGGCTCAGAACTGCTCATGCTCTCTATACCCAATCTGTTGTACACCCCTGGGGTATATTAGGGCAGGGTCTATCACTTACTAAATCCTCAATCACAAGATCTCGGGCCCCAACTTATTCCAGGAGTGAGGCCTCCTTTGGCCCTTGTACACTCAGCACCCTCATCTGCTGCTCAGATGTGCACCTAGCACATGACAATCCCTCCTTCTTTATCAGCCAGGGGACACAATATCCCATAATATACTTTAACAAATTAGAATATCTCCCACAGGGAATGGGTACCCCAATGAAACTTCTTGTAACAGAGAAAATATGTTTGACATCCTTACATTCTCCCCCTGCTGAAACTCTTTCCATCCTGGCAAGCACACAAAGGCAAAACATTTACTTTGATCATTAAACACATTTATTTATTTTACGTCATTCTATTCCTTAGTTCTACTAATGTACAACGGTTCCTGAAAAGGAATAGCAACAAGAGAAACAACATATTTTACTTTCCTTTAGTAGTTCAAGTTGAGACTTCAGCCACTGTACGGCCTCCTGCCCTCACCAGATAGAGCTCAATACAACTGTAGGCATCTGCTCTAGGTTACAAACATCAGGCGATGAGAAGACAAAACAATAAGGAAGGGTTGTCTCTTTCCATCCATGTCCATTAGTAGGTTAAAAAAACCAGACCAGAACTGCAGCAATACCATTCAGTTATCAACACAAATGATTGTGTTTTATTTCTTTACCTGCCCACCAGCCCTCTTTGGGGCCCTCTTGGCTCAAGAAGGTGCCTGGCCTGGATAGAAGCACGCATCAAATGGACCCCACTTAGTTTCAGGATCCTATGGCAAGATAGGTCCTTGTTCTACTATGACCTCAACTAGCAAATATTGCTGGAATACCCATTCCTGACTCCACAGAAGATGCCTTAACACTAGTTGGGCAATTCAATAGCTTTATGTCACCAGTTCTTATCTTCATTAGCCAATGAGACTTGGACACAGTATTCTCTCCCTGTTATAGATGTCCTAGGGGCAACCTCCATCAGTCCTGCTTCTGGAATCTTCTAAAGGGCATTCCCTACTTCACCATCTGGTGACTGGAACCTATAACAATTCCTAGTCAGAAATACACTTACTAAATCTTAGCTACCCCCCTTACAAAGTTCTAACTTTTTGTTATCATACGCTGTGGGGCCTCTAGGGAAAATGTGCTTAATAACTGCCCATAGTCTTCACGGTTATTGTTATAAACCCCTGTAGCAGAAACGTCCATGCTGATCCTGCAGTTGGATCTGTCCTTGAGAAATGGTGCTCTGTAGGGCTGTTGTCTGGTGCTTATACACCTTGGATTATATGAATACAGTGGCCTGAAGCTTCTGCCCCATAAGCACCAATGTTAATAAGTCCTTGGACCCAAATAATAGTCCCTTCCCTTGCTAGCATTTTTGGGAAGAAACATAATATGTCTGCAGTCACACTCAGCAATATGTGCCACTGTGCCAAGCTGTTCTGTAACCTATAGCTGCTCAGAGTTTACTATAAGTTGTAGAACCAAACCAGCTGGACGGACACAGATCAGACAACAGGTTGCTGTTGTAGAACACTTGATCTTTGCAATCCTCTGAACAAACACACACACACACATACAATCGCCACTGACAGATAAACAAGCAGTAAACATTGCTTAAACTGCCAAACCCGTAAGTGATCATTTTCTACTCTGATTATTATATTATAACACCTGGAAATTTTAATTGCCATCTTTTGTACATCTGAAAATTCTATTTCATTAGAAAAACCATGGAAACATATGGACACAAGCTGTGCGATGATCACGACTAACACACAGTTCCATAGCCGCACTGGGTTTATTATCTATCAGCAGCAGGCAGCAACTCATTTGAAAGGCAAAAAAACCATCCTGCGCAGGAGGAGGCAGATTCATCCGACTGTTTAAAGGGAAAAGTGAAAGCTAGCAGAACTAGCTTGTTACTGAGATAACCTACCTGCAGGGTGTACTGCTTGTGCTCAGAGCCACGATCTTGCCTTGGTGAAGTGCACATTAAAGCGGTAGGAAATTCTCATTCTTTATTACATCATTTATAGATAATGATCACTACCTCCGATGTGTCTTCAGGCTCTTCTATGTGTGCACAACTAAGCTGGATTTGCCTAAGATAATATTGTTTTACTATTGTTCAAGCATTCAATTCTTAGCATTTGTTGAGGTTCTCCTAATAACCAAATTCCCTTAGACTAGGGTTCATTTAGGAAGTAAGTGCAAGTGCAAAGTGCAAATATGCAGCCACAATGATGCCGGAATTTTGGGTTCCCTGACTGTGATTGTCTCCATTTAGGCCATTAATGCAGGCGTTACCCCACATTCAGGGGCTGTGAAGATCCAATAGTGTGAAACACAAATATTCACAGTCGCTGGCCTATCAGGTCTGATAGTTGTTCTACATCGTGCATTTATTAAAGGGCATGTAAAGTCTAAAATAGAATAAGGCTAGAAATGCTGTATTTTGTATACTAAATATAAACATGAACTTACTGCACCACAAGCCTAATGAAACAAATAATTTATGCTTTCAAAGTTGGCTACAGGGGGTCACCATCTTGTAACTTTGTTAAATATCTTTGCAAGACTAAGACTGTGCACATGCTCAGTGTGGTCTGGGCTGCTTAGGGATCATTATAAACAAAGCTGCTTGAGTTCTGCATGGCTGGGAAGTAAGGCGGGGGCTCCCCCTGCTGTTCATAAGTATGATTGTTTCCCTGCTCAGCAGTTAGGGACCATCTGACAATTCCTATCCACAGCAGTAAATGAAGGGAGAATTTCACTGCATACAGTCAGGTTTCTTATAAAAACGGTACACATTTTTAAATTAAAGTATATTGGAGATAGTTTTCTTTTTCATTTAAGAAAGTAAAAATGGGATTTTATTTTTTTGCCTTTACATGCCCTTTAAGTACCATTTAATCAACAAATTTGGCAACATAAGAATAATGATTCTCTGCAATCTCTGTCTTCTATTATGGCATTGAGGCTTAAATCCATCCTTGTTGCTACAGTAGTTATCCTCTTTTTCCTTCAATACTGTCACTCAGTTGCATAATCTGTCCAGCCTCAATTTGTTTTTTTGAAGTGTAAGGTCAGCATTAATTTGGTCAGTTTGTTTTCTATGACATAGTCCCATCACTTGGTTCTCATATAAGGTTTTTTCACCTGCTCTTCATTTTTTAGCAACGAGTTCAAAGTCAAGTGTTGATGTATCTTCTATCAGTCTTGAAACTTCAATCATCTTCCTTCAGTATTGCTTTTCTCATTATATCGTTGTCCTGCTAATTTATAACTCGTATTTCCACTTTCTTAACTTTGGCTTCTTGTCCAGTGTAGAGGTTCCTCATAAAACAATGAGATGCTCAGGTACACGCATCTTTCTGAGGACATTCTATTATTTTACGTAGTCAACACATTCAAAGACTTCAATGTCATCCATTGGCTTTTTTTCCATTATCAAAGCACCAGCAAAGATATTTCTTGTTCCTCTACCTTGCAGATACTTTTTAGACTCTTGCGAGGTGTGTCAGGAGTGCTCAATGGTAGGGCACTCGTTTTCAAGATGGCGGCACCCATGACTGCCCACTGATGTCATTGTGCCACAGCAGCATGTGATATCATTGCACCAACATTTTGGCACGAAAATTAAAAAAAAATAAAAAAAAGGATGCCAAGATTATAAAGTCAGGTCAATTACTAATTTTACCTGATCTACCGATTCTGACCTCCTGCTTTGACTCGGATCTTGTTACTATATGCCTGCCCTGATCGTTTGCCTGAATATTGACTACCAACTCTCTTGAGTGTTTGAACACAACAAACCAGACTTTTCTACTAGCAGCTTCCTCATTGGCTCTTACTCTAACCTTCCTGAGATGTTTGGCCTGACAAGGAGATGGATTTAAAGCAAGAATGTGATCAGCAGAACGAATTCAGGAGTAATAGAAAATTTGCAACAAGCCTAGTAATCTATAGCAACCCATCTTTAAGAATCCATTTTACCGGTCACTTGGCTAAAAGCACATGCCTGATTTGTTTGTTATGAGATAATAAGCCTGGGGCAAATATTGTGACTTTGATTTTATTACCCACACAGAGTTGAAAACCACAGTTTACCTGAATAATAAGTGCAGTTCAGTTGGGAAATATTATTTGGTATCGTCAATAGTTCTGCATCTGCAGATATGCTGGATGGTCATCTCTTATTACCCACCTGTAGGAGATTCTAGGTGCAAATTGGATTTTTGAAAGAGGCCCTTGCTGGCACCCCAAAAGCACTCTGCTATGCCTTCTGAACTTTCTCTCTCTCTCTCCACTTACAAACCATAGTGCTTTATCTATCTCTCCCTATCTCCTCCGAAGGGGCACAGGTTGGACATCCCAGAGATACATAATCCCCTCCAGCACAGAACATTGTATCCTTTTTTGTCAAGTGTCTAAAGCCAACTGGAATAAGATACTGAAATTGCACCCTGCCCCACTGAACATGTTCCTCGTCTTGTATAAATAAGACTAATTCATCACAGCTGTGATCTCTCTGGCTATAAATACTCATACATTCCTGAGGTTTAACCTACCACAAAAACTACAGTTCCAACCCCTCCTTTTCTGGCACTTTATTTTAAAACCCATAGTTACAGTATGTTACAAAGATTGTTAGATTGGACACATAAGGAAAGCAGGAAAGCAGGAAAGCAAGTCAGATTGTTGTGGGACGTGCTTTTCCACATTGGTTGCCACTTCATTGGTTTTAAACAAGACGTGTATTAAAAACACATGCTGCAACGTTGATTCTTAAAAGTTTGTATGGCCGCATAGCAATTAGTTTAGTCAGCATTTGTGGGACACATTGATAGTTTTAAGCTACCCCAGCAGTACACAAACTCCAGGAGATACCCCAGAGATATTATATTACTGATTACAATATCTTTTTTGGGAATGTGGCTGTGGGATAGCCGGTATAGTAGGGAGAGACGGTGCCTATAGTAACAGTGGGATAATAGTCTCTGGGAAGGGAGTTTGACTGTGGGATAGCAGGTATAGTAGGGAGAGATGGTGCCTATAGTAACAGTGGATAATAGTCTCTGGGAAGGGAGTGTGGCTGTGGGATAGCAGGTATAGTAGGGAGAGATGGTGCCTATAGTAACAGTGGGATAATAGTCTCTGGGAAGGGAGTGTGACTGTGGGATAGCAGGTATAGTAGGGAGAGATGGTGCCTATAGTAACAGTGGATAATAGTCTCTGGGAAGGGAATTTTTTATTAGTGAAAACTTAATTTACAGTAAATTTACAGTAAGAATCAAGCCTTAATAGAGAGTACAAAAAGAAAACTCACATATTACCCACAATCAAATAGTCCATTGTTCAGTAGTATGCCAACATCAAACCCAATCCCTTTCAAATATCTTTCCACTGTCCACAAACCCTCCCAACACCCGCACCAAACAAGGACACAAACAATGATGTTTAGATCCAACAGTTCTCCCATAACACAATTCCAACCCCACCGCATATACATATATTTAACATTTATGTTTCTAGCAAAAGAAAATGCATTTTGCCTGATTAGTCTTTTTGCTTTTTGCTTTGTCCAGCAGAAAAGGGTATAATCTCTGTTTCTGAGGATGGTGGGTACAACTGCTTGATACATTATTATGAGTTCTAACTTTGCATTTTTCTAAAAATAAAAAGAAATTTGTATTAGACTCAAAGCATATACATCTCAAAACGGACACACACATATAATACAGGAGGGCAGGTGCAGCCTTCCTTTCTATTTTGTGTAAATCTGAGTGTTTGCTGTTACCAAAGACCAAAATTCTAGCATCTCCAGCCTTAATGCTACAGACATTAGATGTTAAAAATTTAACTGGAGACTGTACCATCATTAAAGTTCTCTAGATTTTTCTTCCATCCCTTTACTGGAGAAGTGTTTTCCCTATAGCGTTTCACTTGAACACTTGGAAAATCACCACAAACAACCTTAGGTTTTTCCAAAGAATCTGTGACTGCCCCCATGTGCTTCCTCCTAACGGGCTGATCTTCAGATTCCCTGCTCCTCTTTTGGGATGCCTTCTGCACCTCCATATCCTCCTGCTCCTCCTCCTTCTGTATCCTGTCAAACTCCTCCTGTTCCTCCCTTTCTGCCCTATTACCCCAGGAATCTGGGTCATCGTCCAGCACTGAGTATTTATTCCCAGTGCTGATTGAGAAAACTCCAGCAGTACCTTCCCCTGGGTCAAGTGAGTGGGCTTGTTTTTTGTTCTGTTTCTTTTGAGCAGTTTGCCACCCATCATTATTCACTTGCCTAGGCCTAGCTTCCTTTCCTTTAGCTTCCATTTTTGGTGCCTTCTCTGGTTTCCTTTCTGTCTTTTTAGTATTTCTTGCCTTTGCCTTAGATCTTTTTGTTACAATTTCCTCCTGTGAAGCTGAAACCTCTGCAATTTGCTCCTGACTATTTCCCTGTGCTGGTGGTGACATCTCCTTTCTCATCTCTTTATCCAAGCCTGGAAAGAGACGGACCATGTTGTGATAGGCTTCAGGACATTTCCTATGTGTGTGACCCAACTTCAAACATAGATTACACCTTATTTGGTCACAAGACTGGGCTTCATGTCCTGTTGCATTACATAAGGCACACCTTAGGACAGCACAGGCCCTTGCCAGGTGATCTCTTGCACCACATTTGTAACAACGGCGTGGCTGGCCTACATAAAAACAGACACCACGCTCCTTACCAATGAAAAAGGAATTGGGCAGATGATCGGGCACATTACCTGACACATTCAACTTCACCTGTGTTTTCCAAACACCTGCCCAGACCCCATCTATATCATATTCTTTAACCAAAGGGGTTAACACTGTGCAATGGCGGCGTAGCCAAACCAAGATGTCTTCTGGTGGAACTGCATCGTTCTTCATTACAATAGTAATATTTTTTGTCTCGGGCTTAGTCATGGGTATTACCACTAAATTCTGCCAGTTTTGATTACCTGCTTTTTTTTGAATATTATAAAGTCTCCAAAAATGATCTAGAGTCTCTGGCAACTTAAAGGTAATGTCAAACTCCACTTCTGACTGGGATATCACTGCTGAGAGGTCACTTGGTGAGAATCCCATGCCATCTAAAAGGACAGATCTAACAACAAATCTCCTAGGGGGCACACTTTCTTTTTCGCCATCCCACTTGAACTTTACCCAGTTTTTCCTTCTAAAAGGTTCATTATCAGAGGAGGGATCTGGCACAGCGAATAGTCTCCTTTTCTCCCAAAAATTAGCAGAAGACTCTGTTTCCTTACCCCCAACCACATGTACTGACTGCACCTCCACTGACTCCTGCACCTCTACTGACTCCTGCACCTCTACTGACTCCTGCACTGCCTGTTGATCTTGAGTTTGCTCCTCCTCCTGCCCATTTACTTCCTCCTCCAAACCCCTGTTTACATTGAGATTTGAGTGATCACTCTGCTCATTCTCCCCCTCCCCCTCTTGTACTTCCATCACATCTCCAACTGTCACTTCCACTTTTCTCCCCACATCCACCCTCTCATCATTCTCACCCACATTCAGCACATTCACCCTTTCACTCTCATTAGCAATAGAACCAGGCAGCACTACTTCCATTTCGCTTGTTGATGCTTCTGCAGCTTGGCTTTTAGGATCCATTTCACTCTCATTAGAAATTGCAGAAGACTCGTGCAGGGCTACTTCCATTTTGCTTGTAGCTGCATCTGTGACTTGGCTTTCAGGATGTCCAATGTTCTTAGCTGGCGGCTGCTCTGCTGTAAATTTACCCACTGGCTTTGGAAGTTCAGGAAAGTCCTGATCCGATGATATTTCAAATGCTGTTGGTTCCTGTTTCCCTTTCTGTCGAATTGTGACGCGCTTTCGCTCAGACCTCCTTTTCTCCTGTTCCTGTACCTCGCTCTCATTAAAAGCCATATTCTGGCAGTTAATCTGTTTCTTGTATCTGGGAGGTAACGGCTTTACAAACTCAGCTTCACTTTCAGAGGTGACTGGGCTGCTGGTAGTACTTGACTGGTTGGGCTGAGATTTAGCTTTTTGTAAAACTGGTCTTTTCTTTACTTGTCCAGATTCAAATTTCATATTTTCAAATCTTTGCTTGTTTTGATAAATTTCCTTCCATGGCGCCACTTCTTTATACAAATCCTCTATATGGGACTCAACTTCTGCTAGCTCAGCATATATCTTGTCTCTTTTAGATTTGTTTGATTTCTTAGTTTCGCCTACTGAGCTAGCAATCACATTTGTCAGATACTTAACGGATATAGTCAGACTCTTTTTCCTGTTTTGCAGCATGTCCAGCTCTTTAAGAGCCTCTGCAACTCGCTCTGCAGTGATCTGATGTGATTCCTCATCCTTCTTTTTAACTTTGGCTGAGTCTTTGCATTTAACATTTTGTGGGTTTACTTTCCCTTTAAATGCACTTGAATGTCCTGCTGAATTAGACTTAAATCCTATTGTGTGTTTTCTTTGCAGCACTTCCTGGCAGTCCATTCGTCTGTGTAAATTGGTGTCATCATCGCTGACATCACAGCTAGCTGCTTGCTCTCTCCCAGCCGGCGCCATCTTTGTTACTGGCATTCCCACATCTGCAATGGCTGCAAGGTTGTTTGTTTGCTGGGCCCTGACTTTCACATGCATCAACTTTCCTTTACCTCCCAGGGACTTACCACACTCTACCTCCGCAGGCTGTAGCGCATCCCCAGGGGCCAAGCTGTTCTCTCCAGCTGATTCAGGAGCAGGTGCAACTTCAGGTTTAAAACACACATTTTCCTCTTGCTCTGACATTGGGAGAGCGGCTTCCCCAGGCTGTAACACAGACTGTACTTTATCTGCCACTTTACTTTGCTGTAGGGCTTCTATGCTTTCCTTTTGCTCAAGGTGTTTTCCCTGGGTCCCCCTCACTTTAGCACTTACAGAGGGGCTTGGGATTTTTAACTCAGAAAGGGAACTTTCTCCCTGTGGAAAACCACGTTGAGCCTCCACTTGCAAATCACGTGCTGCTTGAGCATTTTTCTGCTTTTGCTTCTTTATATCCAAAATAAAGCTTTCTGTATCCACCTCAGACTCGCTGTTTTCCTGGGCATTTGTAGATCTTGAGGCTCCCACAGAAGAAGACCTCAACCTTGGCCTTGTAGTTTCTGCCCAGGGGCAAGGCCCCAAAGCCTGGGCCTCAGTTTGCCGGGGAGCCCGACCAACCCTAGCAGGGCCTGGGCTCACTCCAGCCATCCTTTAGGCTCCTCAGAGCTCCCAAAACACACGTCCTCACTCTATAGTAACAGTGGGATAATAGTCTCTGGGAAGGGAGTGTGACTGTGGGATAGCAGGTATAGTAGGGAGAGACGGTGCCTATAGTAACAGTGGGATAATAGTCTCTGGGAAGGGAGTGTGACTGTGGGATAGCAGGTATAGTAGGGAGAGATGGTGTCTATAGTAACAGTGGATAATAGTCTCTGGGAAGGGAGTGTGACTGTGGGATAGCAGGTATAGTAGGGAGAGATGGTGCCTATAGTAACAGTGGATAATAGTCTCTGGGAAGGGAGTGTGGCTGTGGGATAGCAGGTATAGTAGGGAGAGATGGTGCCTATAGTAACAGTGGGATAATAGTCTCTGGGAAGGGAGTGTGACTGTGGGATAGCAGGTATAGTAGGGAGAGATGGTGCCTATAGTATTTCCCCCACTAGATCTCGCATCCTTATAAAAGCTGATAGTTACATAGTTACATAGTTAAATTGGGTTGAAAAAAGACAAAGTCCATCAAGTTCTAACTCTCCAAATGAAAACCCAGCATCCATACTGTTATGTTTTGGGTAGCCAAGGATGAGTAGAGTATAACAGTGCTTTATTAGCAGAGTCATGCAGGCATTACACAACAGTTACTTTCACTTTTAAGCTGTCCAGGAAGTATGCAGTAACAGTGACATCTACAGGCCATTTGTATAAACACCACATATTCCCCCTAAAGCATTTGGACAACTATAATAAACAGCAACAATTAAACAGTATGCATTTTAAAACAATATTATGCATTATTCACGTCACATAGCCCTTGGTCCATGCAGGTAGTTTTCTGATTCTCTCAGTATGCCTTATAGGTTCACTTTCTTCAGGCCTATAGCAGTTGACATCAGGAGTAGGAAACTGTCCTTCATCAAATGGAGCTTCTCCAAAGTCATATCTAACAGGAGCAAGACGACTTGCATTCCATATGTGTCCATCAGACATTATGTCTGTCCAAAAAATCATCCAAGCCACTCTTAAAGGCATTAACTGAATTAACATCACCGGCAGTGCATTCCACAACCTCACTGTCCTGACTGTGAAGAACCCCCTACATTGCTTCAAATGAAAGTTCTTTTCTTCTAGTCTGAATGGGTGGCCTCTGGTACGGTGATCCACTTTATGGGTAAAAAGGTCCCCTGCTATTTGTCTATAATGTCCTCTAATGTACTTGTAAAGTGTAATCATGTCCCCTCGCAAGCACCTTTTTTCTAGAGAAAACAACCCCAACCTTGACAGTCTCCCCTCATAATTTAAGTCTTCCATCCCTCTAACCAATTTAGTTGCACTTAGTCTCTGCACTCTCTCCAGCTCATTTATATCCCTCTTAATGACTGGAGTCCAAAACTGAACTGCATACTCCAGATGAGGCCTTACCAGGGACCTATAAAGAGGCAGAATTATGTTTTCATCCCTTGAGTTAATGCCCTTTTTTATACAAGACAGAACTTTATTTGCTTTAGTAGCCACAGAATGACACTGCCCAGAATTAGACAACTTGTTATCTACAAAGACCCCTAGATCCTTCTCATTTAAGGAAACTCCCAACACACTGCCATTTAGTGTATAACTTGCATTTATATTATTTTTGCCAAAGTGCATAACCTTGCATTTATCAACATTGAACCTCATTTTCCAGTTTGCTGCCCAGTTTTCCAGTTTAGACAAATCACTCTGCAAAGTGGCAGCATCCTGCATGGAACCTATAGTTCTGCACAATTTAGTATCATCTGCAAAAATAGAAACAGTACTTTCAATGCCCACCTCCAGGTCATTAATAAACAAGTTGAAAAGCAAGGGACCTAGTACAGAGCCCTGCGGTACTGCAATAACAACACTGGTCCAATTAGAAAATGTTCCATTTACCACCACTCTTTGTAGTCTATATTTTAGCCAGTTCTCTATCCAAGTACAAATACTATGTCACCACTATGGACACAAAACAACAAGGCAGTTTGTTAGGTTATTCTTCACATCTGATATGTTTCATTTTGGGAGAGACCTTTGGGGTCAATATTGCTTAGTGCGCCCCTAGGCCCATGTCCTTGTCAGTGCTGAAAGGTCTTACAGAGGCCACAGACCACGGCTGAAGATTTTGGGTGATCTGCTGCAGTGACTTTATTCCTGTGGAATAAATATTCTTGTACTCTGTCCAGACTTAGAAATAACACAGCATAATCCTTTTAACTGAAAATCATTGCTTGTGTTAGGGCAGAGCTGGCATAAGAGAAAGGAGTCGGGGGGGGGGGTTGGAGGGTTTAAGAGATAAACGTAGGGGCTGTCGAACTGCACCTCCCAGAATCCCACTGACAGCTAAAGACTTCTGGTTGTAGTTTAATTACAGCTACAAGGAAACAGATTGCACAAAGCTAATAAATTCTATAAATCTACAAAGTAGAATTTATGTCGCTGGCAGTCAAAGGGTTAAATGGATCCCTAGCCTCCCAAAGTGTCCGTGTACCTCTCCTCCTCTCCCCGGCGCAGATTTCAGGCCCAAGGTAATGAACTTCACTTCCTGACAAAGCATTAAATTTAGTAATAACCCAATGCGTCTGCATTTTTCCTGTTCTATGACTTTGCAATTTAGTCATTAACCTCTAACTGCAAGCGCTGGCAGGAATATCTGTGCTGTGTCTATTATCCTTTCCTGTAAGTAATAACCTGTAAATATCTCACTGGCTCGCCCATAAATCAGGAACGGCTCCAATGTTCAAACCATGTATATTTATTATCTTGTCTTCCTGTTGCAGTACCTCTGGCTCCCCTTCAGCCCTATAGATACACAGGCAATGTATGCACCAATCCCTGCATGAATAAATGCGCCGCTGCTCTGTAATGCACTCCTTATACATAGGAATCCATATTAATCATAAAACCAAGTAGAGAGTTGGCAGTGTAAGTAATTATTACTATTAGCTGGTATCCAGCATAGTGTGGGCCATACTGCTGAACCAACACTAAAAGAGCAGTAGATAAATATACAGAATAGTCTATGAAGAGTGAAAGCATGCTGAGAGCTGTAGCCCAGCAACAGGTTGTACAGTTAAAGCTGTATTGCATAATAAAACCACAGCAACCACAGCCCTTTAGCAGTAAAGATCTGTTTCTCCAAAGATGCCCCAGTAGCTCCCCATTTTCTTTTCTGCTTATTCACTGCACATGCTTTGTGCTGCTGTCACTTACTGAGCTTAGGGACCCACTCACAATATACAGTACACATAGAATAGAAATGTCACAATATAAGGCTGAGTAGTAATTAATACAGATAATTACTACATGGCAGCACAGAAACCAGTGCAATTAGCATCAGAATTTAATAATCAGCCCTGTAGCATCTGCTTATATTACAGAGGAAGCTCATTTTCTGCTGGATAATTAGTGACGAGCCCTAAGCTTAGCTTCTCAACAGCTGCTCAGAGCCCACTGAGCATGTGAGTGTCACAGACACTTTCCAAGATGGTGACCCCCTGTGACAAGTTTGAAGTCCTGGATCATTGCTGCTATTGACAAGCTGAAACTTTAGGCTGGTGCAATAAAGTCAGTATATAAAAGATGCCATTTTTAGCCATATTGGTTCTTAGGGTTTAGTTCTCCTTTAAGGCAACTTTTTTGTCCAAATGCATTAAAGTCAATGGGCGTTTTTTGTCGCAGCAAATTTTCTGCAGTACATTTTTGCTGCAGTTTTGCGGAAAAATTCACAGATGGCGAAATGCCAAATTTCGCCGTGAATCCATGGCTGGCGAAAAAAAACTTTGTCCACCATTATAAATAAACACTGTAACGTGCTGCTGAATATGTCGGCGCCATATACAAAACAATAACTGATTTTCCAGCCACATGCTCAGCGTCACAGCTCATCCCATCGTTGGATATTCTTTTAAAGAGTAAAATGGGTTTTTAAAAATGTCGCAGCTTGTGATTTGATTTGTTTGGCTTTAGGAAGCCTTCCCTGCCTGCAGCTGTCACTAGGTATAAAGGTAGGTCCCAGCCTAGAGGCCTTGCATCCTGTTACCTGATGATTCTGACTCGTTGCCGTTAGACAGGTCTCTGATCATTGCTGAGCAGCATAGGAAATGGTCACGGGCTGACATCAGTAACAAACATCCTTCCTGAGCTGGAGTACTATTGTTACCAGGGGTGAATGTCACGCCAAATGACAGCCCCACTATTATTTCTTCCCTACCATGTGCAATTCAATGCCTTATCTGCACAAACATTTCCTGCGCAGCATTTGCATCCCACCCTGCATGGATTAAGCCATTTCCTGCAGGGTTTTTTTTTCTTCTTTCTAATTTTAATTTTTAAATTGTATGCATGTTAGGATACATTTCATTTAGGTAAATTTCACATGAATAAGCCAAGACGTGCACTGACTCATAAACCTATTCCAGACTGTTGCTCATTGCACTGAATAAATCCTGCCGTTCTAATGCTAAATCTGTATTTTTAAGGGAACGCTGGGTTATTTTTATGACAACATTTTAAAATATATTGAAATATAGCTAAGTATGCAGGGTTACCACATTTAATAAAGTCTCTTGCTAGTCTGAACATGAACAGAACTGTCAAATCCCCTATTTTCTAAGGAATTACATGATTTTTGTCTCCTTCTCGTAGTCTCCCTTGATTTTTCACGATCTTTCAATATCCTCATTAGATTTCGCATGCGCAGTAGCATTCAGCTATTAGTCATAGTGGCGTTGGAAGTGTTCAGCAGCTTCAAGCAAGACGTTTGCACATTCATATGATGTCACTTCCAGGTACTGGTATAGCGCATAGTACAGCAATTTCCAGGTAGCGATAAAAATTGTCTCCCCTAATTTAATGTTTCTTCAGGTACATGAAGAGGCAGGGCAGGGATGCCCACCGACAGGGGGTGAGAAATAGGCAGGAACAGGGAAGGCCCATCAGACCCAGGGGAGCTGGTTGAGATTGGAGCATCTACATACCTCCCAACTATCCTGTTTTCTGTGGGACAGTCCCGATTTTGACAGCTCAGCCCTCAATCCTGGGTTTCTTACTGAAATGTCCCAACTTTCTCTTTGATCTCCTGCACTGAGGTCATCTAAAGATACAAAGTTTCTGAAACTTAATTAAAATAAAAGGTTTTTTTGCAGAGAGCCCAGAACACTCAGCAGCTGTACTTGGATACTTTTGTTACAATTTAAGATAAGCAAAGAAACAATTGTTACTATTTAAGTGCGGGTGGGGTAAAACCCGACCCATACCAGCCCTCCCTGCACCCTCACTTGCCTGAGCCCAACTTCCAGTTTCCATTTATAGACGAGGCCATTTATAGGCGAGCAGGCGCACGTCTGTAAAAAAGGAAGCCGGAAGTCAGAAGCCGACAGTGTAATCCCGTCACCAGGAAATGGGGGTGCGAGGTTGGCGTCAATCCACCTGACCGGGGGTAAACCCATGGGTCCCGCGGGTATTGGGCCCGGCCCACACATCGGTAATAAAAAGGTCTCTTGGGAGAACTGAGACTAGCAGCTTAAAGTGCAATTCACTTTCGTTAGTAAAACTGTTATAACACATAAAACGTTGCATTAAAAACTCCCAGAAATTTATCAAACTTTCACAACCTGCCAAATTTTGTAAAATGGACACGGTAATTAGGGGTGTGGCCATAAAGCGGATGTGGTCAGACAATTGGTGTGTTGCTCGAAGCACAACTTTTTTGTTGCGTGAATGACGTTGTACAGCGGCGCAATTTGGGGTTTTTTTTAGGCCCAGTAGAGGGGGGACAATTAGGGCCGGGGCCCAAAAGGTTTTTTCCCGGCCCAGTCCAACCCTGATTACAAATCTACCAGCAAGCACATTACCAGTAAATTTGCAGCTCTGGCCTTTATTGGTTATTTGCTGGCTAGGCCAGTGGCAACCCTATTTATTATTTTTTAGATACACATTTTGCTTCATTAAAAACTTTTGTAGTAAACTGACTGTTTTATGGGAGGGATTTTTGGCCCATTTTTTCTGACAGATTTTCTCTGTTATTTTGGTTGGTCGGATGACACTTGTGCATCTCAGTTATCAGTCCCAAAGATTCTCGCTTGGACTGAAATAAAGGCGGTGACTGGGGCATGACCTATTAAAGGATCTTATTAATTGACATGTAAATATTGCCCTTTTGCATCTTTAAACACAGACACCATTTTGTCATAGTCTGTGTGCTGCCTCAGAGATCACCTGACAGGAAATAATGCAGCTCTATCTGTAACAGAAAGCAGTGTGGCAGTAAAAGACAGATCTCTGCCCATTCATTGGTTGATGCAACCTGGCATGTATTGTGTGTGAGCACAGAGATTCATATGAGCCAGAAGGTGAAGCAATTGTTCTATAACACTATTGTTATCAGGGTCGGACTGGGGGGCTTGGGGCCCACCGGGGCTACTGGCCCAGGGCCCCCCTGTCATGCTGTGCCGGGTATGTGCGTATGCACTAAATTTTGATTTTACCGTGACCCCCGCCAGAGAGGGGTCGCGCCACTGAGAAGCAGATCTGGGAAGCGGCAGGGCCCACAAGAGCCTGAGGCCCTCCGGGTTTTTTCCCGGTGTCCCGGCGGCCCAGTCCAACACTGATTGTGATACACTACTTGGCTAGCAAATGACAAAACAGCAGGAATGCCCTTAACCAAAATGTCTGGTTACTACACCTATACAGCATCAAACTGGAGGGGTGTGGGCCCACTGGTAGGGTTGCCACCTTTTCTGGAAAAAAATACCGGCCTTCATATATTCTTGCCGTTTTTCAATATTAATAATGGCATCAAGCATAATTTTTACCAGCCAGGCCTGTAAAATACCAGCCAGATGGCAACCCTATCCACCGGGGCTGCCAGATCAGGGGCCTGCAACTCCCCAAGGGCCCCCCTCCACTACCCAAGGTGAACTACTGACTGTATTCCTGGGTCTCTGGGGGCCCTACATGAGCTACAGCACAGTTTATGTTGCGCTTGTTTTCCTTATTCTGTGTTGTTATGTTTCCCTTTATTCTAATTATTATAATTACTTTGCTTTAAATGTTTGATTCCTCTCTAACAGAACCTACTCTGGAGTGTGTGTGCTAGTCACATGAGCTTAGTTATCGCCCCAGCACTTCCATGTACAACAGCATCACCTAGTGGTGAAATAAATAACTACTGAATCATACTCAATGCATCGCTGGGATTAGAGCAGGGTTGCCAGGTTGGCGGTTTTCTAGCCAAATTGGGCTACTAATTTAAAGCCCAGGCAGGTTTTGAAAGTACAAACTAGCCAAGGTATGGATTTGGGCTACTTTTTTGGGCCTTTGGCTGGTTTGTACTTTGGAGTTTTTTCTTGCCCTAATGTGAAAAGCCTGCATCTCCCCAATGCATGTTGGGTAATGTAGTTTTTGTTTACCAATTTTCCAACTGCCAAGTTCAATGTAATACTACAATACCCAGCATGCAATGGAAGTTACCAGTCTCCCATTAAACTTCGGAAGCAGACCGTTGTTTTCGGCGCATGTGCAGATGGAGTAATATTTCTGTCCCGAACAACTGAGCATGCACCAAAAGTCGCCAAAATTTCAGAAAGTCACGAAAAATGTCCCGAAAATTTTCAAAAATTGATGTGACTTTTGGCGCATGCGCAGTTGGTCCGGATCGGAATATTACTCCAACTGCACATGCGACGAACACGACGATCTACTTCCGAAGTTTAAAGAAGAAAAGAAGATGGCTGCCGTGAACTCCCGAGGACAGAATCTGCCGAGGGGTAAGTAAAAAGTTAGGAGCATTTGCCCCGGGTACCAGGTAGTCTGGGGGGAGGGAGAGGGGTCTATCTAGGGTAGGGGGGATAGGGTTTTTTTATGTTATGGGTTGAATTCTCCTTTAAGCATTCTCGCATTTTCTGGTGACGTTCCTCAATTTTAGACCATTTTGGGGCAAAAATCTGCTGACCACCAAAGAAAAGTTGAACCGTTTTACCACTATTTATTGAAATTGTATATTTATTAGGGCTTTATGGGACCCCTATACCTTCTGGGCCCCCCGTCTGTCCCATTTTGCTTCATGGAAAAATTCGAAAAATTTGTCTATTTTGTAGACTTTTTTCACGTTGAGCTATTTTTGGGCTACTATTGAAGTGACTCTTGGCTGGGTTTGGGCTGGTTTTGTAGCTGACTTTGGCTGGTTTCGAAAATTACACCCGGCAACCCTGGATTAGAGAAGGCGGCATCCATCTGGGTGTGTGGGAAATACCTCAATCAGGAATGGAAATCCTTGCAGCCTTCCAGCTGTAGATTGACTGTGCTGGCTTCTGACATAGCTCTTGTTGGATTCTGGGAATGTATTTGGGATACACTGAATATATCTCACAATGTTTACAGAATAGAATATGCTCTATTTGTTTACAGAGCCCCCTCTTATGTTTGCCCTACCCTAAAACCAACCAATCCCACTTATACTCTTTCCCCCCAGGTATTTCAGTTCTGCAGTCAAGCTCTGTGCTTGTAATGATCATGCAGTTGGCAGGTAGCAGCTCCCTGTCTGTATTATTCCCTGCTGACTGTCATCTTTCATTCTGACTAATTCCATTGCCTCGGCTCTGCAGCTCCCATCCTGACTGTATGTGCAGAACCTCTGTCTGTCTGCACCCTGGATATCCCAAATGGCAAACAGACTTCGTGTCTGGCCATGACATCTCTCCCTGCTGGATAATAAGATGTAAATCTAGAGTGGGACCAAATTGTTATCTGTTGATCACCAGCCATGCTCTGAATCTATGTAAATTAATTATCAATCTGACCGTGACCTTGGCACTTACAATTGGCCTATTCTGAAAAGCATGTGCTGCAAGTCGGCTTTTGTTACCAGAAGGGTTGCCACCTGGCCGGTATTATACCGGCCTGGCCGGTAAAAATGATGGCTGATCTCAATGTTATTAATAGGGGGAAAAAAGATAAATATATAGGAAGGCCGGTATTTTTTTCCAGGAAAGGGCGCAACCCTAGTTACCAATGCAGCCCCATAGCATTTCCATTCATTGCTTATCTGCACTGCAGTATCTCTGCTAAAACTGTGAATGATGGGCTCTTACACACAGGTTTCTTTTATGCGTTTGAGGTGCAGGTTTGAGTTTACCCAAACACATCAGCTGGAAGCAGAACCGTAGCAGTGGCATAAGGTGACTTGCCCAGGTCCCTCTGCAGAAAAGAAAATGTTGAGACCCCCTCCAAAATTGGGTCCAACAATTATTCATCCCAATTCTAGAGGTGCAAATGCTTATATTGGTTGCTGTGGGTGCAGGTGGACTGGCTGTATTTATATATAGGTGACTAGATTATTATTTTTATTTTTTTTTTAATTGCCAGCGGAGACTTCTTTTGTAAATCCGGTGACAAAGCTGGTGGAATTAGCAGTATCTGGCCTGGCATTGGTCAATGTAAAACCACATGATGCTGGACGTGACACACATGGACAGATCAAAACCTTTTGTTTTTAGTGGGAAAAAATCCAGCAGTGCAGGTAGGAAGGTGGAAGTGGCAAGGGGACACCCTGTTCATTGGCTCCCCCTGTAGTTGCCTCTGATTATTATTATCTTATACAGCACTGCACATTGTATGAAATCTTTTATCCAGGCTTATTAGGCCACAATGGTTTTTTGTATGGGGCACATGATTTTGAATGACTTGCCCAGGCTACAAGGGACTGGCTTAATCGCCGGGGATAGTAATATACAATTTAAATAAATATTGGAAAAACTGGTCAACCTGGGGGCCTGGAAAATTATTTGCTGTGGGGCCTAATAATATCTAGTTATGCCGCTGATTCTGCTCTTTGTTACATGGATAGGGTAATGTGTGCAGGGCCCTTGTAAGGAACCCTGTGGCCCTCTAGTGTCCCTCTAGTGTCATGTACAGTAAGCTGTAAAGCTTAAAGGAGAACTAAAGCTTAACTAAAGAAGTAGCTAGAAATGTTTTACATTATGTTTTGTGCTTCTGTACCAGCCCAAGGCAACCACAGTCCTTTAGCAGTAAAGATCTGTGTCTCCAAAGATGCCCCAGTAGCTCCCCATCTTCTTTTCTACTGATTCACTGCACATGCTCTGTGCTGCTGTCACTTACTGAGCTTAGGGACCCACTCACAATATACAGTACACATAGAATAGAAATATCACAATATAAGGCTGATTAGTAATTAATACAGATAATTACTACATGGCAGCACAGAAACCAGTACAATTAGCATCAGAATTTAATAATCAGCCCTGTAGCATCTGCTTATATTACAGACCAACCTCATTTTCTGCTGGATAATTAGTGACGACCCCTAAGCTTAGCTTCTCAACAGCTGCTCAGAGCCCACTGAGCATGTGAGTGTCACAGACACTTTCCAAGATGGTGACCCCCTGTGACAAGTTTGAAGTCCTGGATCATTGCTGCTATTGACAAGCTGAAACTTTAGGCTGGTGCAATAAGTTCAGTATATAAAACATGGCATTTTTAGCCATATTCCTTTTTAGGGTTTAGCTTTCCTTTAATTTTTTTAAAGGTTTTATTTATGTTTTTAACCATACCATAGTTGATAGAAACAACAAAAGTGAACCATCACTTTGTGTATTGACCAGTTTTGCAAAATTATACAGATTAAACAATACATATTGACATCTTAGTTCTCCTTTAATAACCAGTTGGCATACAGAGTATCATGGGTATTGGCAGGGGCGTTCCTGGGGGGGCAATAGCCCCGATGCTAATCCCCCTCTCCTGTTCCACGGTTAAGACGTCAGTGTTCAGTGAGTGGGTCAATGAGATGGGGCGCATCACTAATCCAATTCCGTCCCTGGTAACTGGCCACTCACTGCCACCTCAGTTGAGGTTGTCACCTTGCTTCATGGCTGGAGCAGCCCTGGGTATTGGTAAGCACTAGAATAGGACCCCTGTACTCAGGTCTGGACTGGGATTCAAAATATTCCCTGGCACTTCAAGTACACAGAAGCCCCTTAAGATTGTAATAAACAGTGATGTCTGTGGCACCATACGGCAGCCCCTCTAGCATTTGCCAGAACCCACAGATTGCCAGACATTGACTTTAGAATGTGCATGATTTGCTCCATGGGAATGTCAGTGTGAGTAAATCAGTAAGGGTTCGTTAGTGAAACACAATGCTGATTGCCTGTAGTCAGAGAGAATATAAAGCTCCGTATGCTTATTAGTATATTTGTTCCCGGCAGCGTCTCTGCAATTTCCTTAATTACTGTTCCGCCGACTCTGCTCATAAGTTAGAAAACTAAAATGAAAAGGAATCACTCACTCCGACACACTAAATACCAACAGAACAATTAACGTGTCACCTTTTTATTAGTTGATTGAAACGGCAAGATGAAAAATGCTCAGCACTACTCTTTCCTTCTGCCGGGGAACAGACAGTGCAAGGTTATGTGAATGGCAGATACACCCGGGCACTGTGGCAATTTCACCGCTGCTTTTTTTTTCCCCCCAGACCAAAGATTGGCATCAAAACACCACGGGAAGAAAACACAACAGTGAAGTAAAGTAAAACTGGAGTTATTATTATGGGCCACCATCAGAATTCCATCAAAATTCGCAGGGCCTGTACAACCAAATTCCCCAGGGCCCTCTTAAAGTTAAAAAAAACTTTGTGGCCAGGGACTGGTACAAGTTTAAAAAAAAAAAAAACCTTGGTGGCCAGCCCTTCCCCCCCCCCAAAGTTAAAAAAAAATTTGTGACCAGGTCCCTTCTCCAGTTAAAAAAACATCAGCACCCAGGGCCACCCAAGTTAAAAAAAATAGTTGGTAAAATAATTGGTGTTCTGCCAACTGCCCCAGATAGCACTACTCCAAATTTACCCAATACAAATTTCAAAAGCTGAGAGGCACCTTCTGTTTCAGATACTCAATGCAGCCCTAAGGGCTCTTACTCACTGGCGTTCTGACCTGCGCTCCCCTGCGTTCCGTTTTTTGGCGTTCAGCCGCAGGGGAGCGCAGGAATAGACGCATGTCATTATTTCAAATGGGGCTGTACTCACTCAGGCGCGTGTAGGCGCCGAACGCAGGTTGAGACGCAACATGCTGCATTTTTCCTGCGTTCGGCGCCTACACGCGCCTGAGTGAGTACAGCCCCATTTGAAATAATGACATGCGTCTATTCCTGCGCTCCCCTGCGGCTGAACGCCAAAAAACGGAACGCAGGGGAGCGCAGGTCAGAACGCCAGTGAGTAAGAGCCCTTACTCGTATAGCGAGTATATGGAAGACACCAACTACTCCTTCGATACAGCAGTTAACCAAACGGATAGAATCAAGGAAATGTATTGAATTTTTGGCGGAAAACGACCCGGAAAAGAATCTTCACATCATACAGGCATGGGAACCATGGACTTCCTACCAGCTTTCCATATCCACCTAGTCTGTTCAGCCCATTCCTATAGTCGAGAAGTCCAACTCGCATCCTCTGAGGGCCACGCATAAGTGTTACGCTAGCCTTTTCTAACTGCATGATCAATGTGTTCCTCAGATGTAAGGCGAGTGAGGGCAGTGTTATCACTGTATATTGATGCATAAAAACCAATATTATGTACTTGCTCATTGTACCTTGCAAATGTCACTGTATGCCACTACTTTTTCTTTCTGCTTGTCTTTATGCCAATAAAAGCAGTATTGAATTTCAAAAAAAAAAAATGGTGTTCTGCATGGCTCGGCTCCTATTTTGGTGCAGCTCCTACTTCAGTGAACTCAGCTCGTACTTCGGTGCAACTTGGC
Source organism: Xenopus petersii (assembly GCA_038501925.1). Lineage (NCBI taxonomy): Eukaryota > Metazoa > Chordata > Amphibia > Anura > Pipidae > Xenopus > Xenopus petersii. The sequence continues at coordinate 145,496,838 of CM076682.1, forward strand.
TCCTACTTTGGTGTAACTCAACCCCTACTTCGGCGAACTCGTCTCCTACTTCGGCAAACTTGGCTCCTTCTTCGGTCCAACTCGGCTCCTCCTTCGGCAGTTCAAGGGGGGCCCAGCTAATCCAGGAAAAGCAGCACTGCCGGGCCCCCCTTAACATATAGAAGCCATCAGGCCAGAGACAATTGGTGCCCCTGATGGCGGCCCTGCCTGGGACAATGAGCTCTAATACTCACTAATTGTCTTTATTGTCAGCTGCTGCTCTTATAGGTCACATGCACAGTATTACCCAGAGTCCCAAATATAAAGCTTGGAAGGCCAACCCGGGGGGGGGGGGTATTTGAAAGCTGCTCCACCTGAGGAATAGTAGGCCCCTGCAAATGGATCTCTATGCGGAGGTGCTAATGTAGAGGGCCAAAAAGGTTAACGTTCACCTACTGTTCAGGAAAGTCCCCGGTCAGTCCTGGGAGGTCAATATTCCCCATGGGCCAAAGGGAAGTCTACCAGTTCCTTTTCCCTGGTTTATAAAAGGGGATGGAAATTGTTCAGTCTCTTTCTGGACTCCATCATAGCGGGAGGTGGATCTGCCACCTGGAGGGCCTGAGGTGCAGATAGGCCTCAGTACCGGAGACTAAGACCAAGATAATATAAAGCTTCAGTACAGGGATCCCATGAACAATGTTAGCAGACTAAGACAGACTCATATGCTGGCATAATTGGCCCCAGAGGTGCAGGTTAGTTAGGGTTGTGATGAGCAAGAGCAGTTCTGTAGACCACCAAAGAGAAGTAGTGGAGATACTAGGGCAACAACGTTGCCTTTCCTCCAGATATCAGCAACGGCTCAACTGAGAAAGAAAAGAAGGGATTTCATGTAACCCCCTCTTCTATCCATTCCACCAATACGTGGCTGATGCCTCCACGGAGAGAGTAAAACCGATCAGAAGTTATGTTTTTATTGTTCCTTTCTGTTTCAGGATAATGACGGCAGGTACACTGTGCGTATATTCACTTTAAGTACCATCTTCAGAGCCTCCTTGGGACACATTCAATTCAAGGCCTTGTAAAGGGATATTGGTCCTCGGTGACCCGTAACCATGCACTGACCAGTGAGCTTTAAATGAGCATGCCTTTAATTAGGAATACAAATCAGCTCTTTAATTTGATTCTGAGGGCCCAGCGAGAAAACCTCACAAACAAATGTAAGTCATTGGCAGCTCCGTCAGACGTGGAACGCTCTCGCTCAGCAGTTCCGTGTCAGGAGTAATTATTGTTTACTGATAATCAGCATTTCTCCACTACAGGCAACATGGCAGAATGACTTGGGAGAGAAATGGGAAACCCTGCGGCTTTCAGCTGTCTCACGCAATAACCCAACCGTGTCATAACAACACTGTGCGTCTACCACCATTTCTCCTCGCTCCATCCCCTCATTGGCCAGATGTTAGACAGTTGTCCTTACAGCAGCCAATCAGCTGCTTCATTTCAGACTGTGAGGAAGGAGGGGAAGGGGCATTGTTTTCCCAGCAAAGGAACTGTGGGCTGATGGATTAATTGAGGTTAAAAGAAGCTTCCACCTAAGCAGCAGAGGGGCGAAACACCGGCTATTTAATCTTACGCATAAACAGGAGAGATACGGGCGGATGTGGCCGGAATAATAATTGGCTCAAGAGGGAGGTTTCTATGGAGAATAATCAACAGACAAGGAGAGGCTGATTAACATTCAAGCTTTGGTGTTGGAGGCTGTGAATCGCTTCCGACATATTTATTTTTTCACTTCTAAGGGAACCGGGGCTAAGCTGGTGCTTTATTTTTGGGCGGCCAGGAGATGAAATCAATAGCCTATTAATCTGCCACCAGGAGGAAGTTTGCATTTAATGCCTCCGAAGAGCAGTCAGATAGAATTAGTTTCTAGGTTAAAAGAATCTACTCTTGGCTCTGGCAGCCGCACCGCCCTTTCATGTGCAAAGTCAAAGCCGTGACTCGCATCGGGAATTCCACATTTGTACTTGGTTTCAATGATGTGTGTCCGCAGCAGTATTCTCAATTATAACTCCCAGCAGCCTCCGGCAGACAAAGAGAGCTTTGGTGAGGATGGAAGTAGTTTGGGCAAGGGGCCTCCTCTCATTATACTATACTTATACCACTTAAGGGAGAACTAAAGCCTAACTAATGAAGTAGACTAGAAATGTTGTACATGATGTTTTGAGCTTCTGTACCAGCCGAAGGTAACCACAGCGCTTTAGCAGTAAAGATCTGTGTCTGCAAAGATGCCCCAGAAGCTCCCCATCGGAGATGATACGCCAAGGGTCTAAGATGGGTCGGTCGGGTTAAAATCAAACCTTCCCGATCGATATTGTGGCCAGATATCGATCGGGAAGACCCGTCGGAAGCCCCCATACACAGGCAGATAAGCTGTCCAAACGACCGATATTGGCAGCTTTATCTGCCCATGTATGGCCACCATAGGGACCCACTCACAATATACAGTACATATAGAAAAGAAATGTATATAGAAAGCTGGTATAGTTACCCTTTAGGATGTATTCTTTGCTTCCATCCAAAGCAAAATCCAGTAATGCAAACAAGTATGGGAAAGAATACCAACAGGCGCAAAAACTGCTGCACAGGTGCCTTTATTCACCGGCACACGACATGTTTCGAGCTTAGTAGCTCTTTTTGTAAGAATAGAAATGTCACAATATAAGGCTGATGAGTAATTAATACAGATGGCAGCACAGAAACCAGTGCAATTAGCCTCAGAATTTAATAATCAGCCCTGTAGCATCAGCTTATATCACAGACCAACCTCATTTTCTGCTGGATAATTAGTGACGACCCCTAAGCTTAGCTTCTCAACAGCTGCTCAGAGCCCACTGAGCATGTGAGTGTCACAGACACTTTCCAAGATGAAACTTCTTCTTCCCTGTGACAAGTTTGAAGTCCTGGATCATTGTTGCTATTGACAAGGTGAAACTTTAGGCTGGTGCAATAAGTTCACTATATAAAATATGGCATTTTCAGTCATATTAATTTTTAGCATGCTCTCTCCTGCTCCTTACCCATTATATTCAGTAATACTATTGGCTACATTAGTCAGTAGTAGGGCTGCCCAACCTTTTTTACCCATAAGTCACATTCAAATGTAAAAAGAGTTGGGGAGCAACACAACCATGAGCCAAATAATTGTTGTGATTGGCTATTTGGTAGCCCCCTGTGTGGACTGGCAGCCTACAAGAAGTCCTGTTTGGCAGTACAACTGGTTTTTATGCAACCAAAACTTAACTCCAAGCCTGGAATTCAAAAATAAGCACCCGCTTAGAGGCCACTGGGAGCAACATCAGCGGGTTTGTGAGTAACATGTTGCTTGTGAGCCACTGGTTGGGGATCACTGGTCAATAGTATATGGCAGGAGCCTAAGCATGAATATTGAGATACTGAATATGAATATTGAGATACTGAGGAATATCCGCGGGGTATTACTCATGAGCAATTTTAATATATGTCCGTGTAAAAGTCTTCCATATGAATTGCTGAAGGTCTCTCAAATCTTGCTCTGAGCCCCATCGACTTATGTTTAGGGTGCTGGTATATAGGGGAGCACCACACAAGGCAGGAATGTAGGGTATCCAATACTCAGTACAGGCCATCACATGAGCAACTTTACACTATGGCAGAGTATCATGCATGCAAGTCTGGCACCAGCAAAGACACATTTCTCTTGAGCTAAAAGTCTATGTGTAAAGGTGGCCATACACGGGCAGATTTAAACTGCTGATTCGGCTCAGTAGTTACCCCACGTCTGAAGCAGATGGATGACTGTGAGCAGATGCTGCAAACACTGTGTCTAGATAGAATTAGTCAGTCTAGGGCCAGTGCTGGGCATGAAACAGACAAGTATCGGAGGGCCCCAGGAGACAGGGTAGTGTAGCCAATCATCCTGAGCCTTATAATAGACATCCACTTACTCCAGCCTTTATACATTACATTTCTGGCTAACTAAGTATATTGAAACATTTTTTATTTTGCACAGCCTGTTTACCCACTTTTTATTTTTACACGGAACTGTTCCTTTAAAAGATAAGTACCAGCACTTTTCTATTGTAGAAAGGAAAAGGAGAAACCGCTATGACCACCCACATTGCCTGGAGCTCTGCTGTGTGGTCCCATTAGAGAGCAATGCTATTTGGACATGACCAGAAACTATTTCCGTATACTGAGCAATGTTTTGTGCTCGGCTTCAGCCTGAGGATTCTGTGGCTGTTTGTTCCACACAATAGAATAGCAACAAGTGCATTATATATTATATAAACTCCATTTGGAAACCTATTAACGTGGGTAAAGTTCTTGACCTATGAACCCCTTCCATCCTTGCGCAGCCTCAGGTAATTCAGTAAGAATAATGGACTTAAATGCCTTTAATATTGACACCCCTGTAGTCACATGGAGTATTAAATTAGATCATTTTTTTTTTTTTTGGAGCAAAGGTAATTTTTATTGCAGTTATAATTTCTGTTGCCTTTGCAGGTGGCAGAATATAATAATTTACTATTGGTAAAACAGGTATCAGATCCGTTATCGGAAATCCTTATTGGAAGCAAAATCAGCCTATTGGGGTTATTTAATGATTACATGACTTAATGGAATGCCCGGGACATGGGGTTTTTCCGGATAATGGATCTTTCCATGATTGGGATCTTCATACCTTAAAGGAGAAGCAAACCCAAAAGTTAAAAAACCCCTACCCTACATAGACCTCCCTCCTCCCCCAACCTAAGTGTTACCCCGGCAAATGCCCCTAAGTCTTTACTTACCCCTCCGTGCAGATTCTGTCCAGCTGAGTTCATGGCAGCCATCTTCTTCTCTTCTGTAATCTTCAGAATGAGACTGGCGGAGCGGCGCATGCGCAGTTGGAGCAACTGTCTGTTTCGCGACAAATGCACATGCACCGAAACGCATGAAAGTTTCCAAAACGCCCGGTCTCGTTCCAAAGATTACCTATGGTGCCCGTAAACTCTGCCTAAATCTGCACCGAGGGGTAAGTAAAAAGTTAGGGGCATTTGCCGTGGCTGTTCTGGGTTCTCTGGCAAAAGCCATTTAAGTTAGAAACTTTGTTTCTTTTTCTGGCTGTTCAGTGCAGAGAAAAACTGTACTTTCCAGAACAAACGAGGGACTGCGGGTTGAGCTGTCAAAAGAGGGACTGAGTAATAAAAAGTAGTAATAACAAGACATTTGTAGCCTTAAAGGGCATGTAAAGGCAAAAAAATAAAATCTTGAAAAAGAAACCTATCTCCAATATTTAATTAAAAAAATGTGTACCGTTTTTATAAGAAACCTGACTGTATGCAGTGAAATTCTCCCTTCATTTACTGCTGTGAATAGGAATTGTCAGACGGTCCCTAACTGCTGAGCAGGGAAACAATCATACTTATGAACAGCAGGGGGAGCCCCCGCCTTACTTCCCAGCCATGCAGAACTCAAGCAGCTTTGTTTATGACGATCCCTAAGCAGCCCAGACCACACTGAGCATGTGCACAGTCTTAGTCTTGCAAAGATGTTTAACAAAGTTACAAGATGGTGACCCCCTGTAGCCAACTTTGAAAGCATAAATTATTTGTTTGATTAGGCTTGTGGTGCAGTAAGTTCATGTTTATATTTAGCATTTCAAGCCTTATTCTGTTTTAGACTGTACATGCCCTTTAAAGAGCAACTGTTTTTAGATGGGGTCAGTGCCCCCATTTGAAATCTGGAAAGAGACAGAAGAAAAAGGCAAATAATTAAACTGCTCAATATGGCTGCCTGGGGTCTGAAGTAAGACACTAGAATCACTTGGATACCCCCACCCCTTTTCTTAAAACAGTAAGGAAAACATATTTCCAGCGCAAGTTGTATTCATTTCAACAAGGTGGTATACTACCCCTTTAAAGGAGAACTAAACTCTAAAAATGGCATATTTTATATACTGAACTTATTGCACGAGGCTAAAGTTTCAGCTTGTCAATAGCAGCAATGATCCAGGACTTCAAACTTGTCACAGGGGGTCACCATCTTGGAAAGTGTCTGTGACACTCACATGCTCAGTGGGCTCTGAGTAGGGTTGCCACCTTTTCCTAATTTTCTTACCAACTGGTGGGGGCGGGAACAAAAAAGGGGCGGGTGTGACATCAAAGGGGCGGTCATGGCGGAAAAGGGGGTGTGGCCACGGCACGGAAGATTTCAAGGAGGAACACAAAAGATACGTTTACAGGGGATTGGGGGCAGGCCGAGGGGGCCTGCTACATTGCCAGTAAATTTGTAATACCGGCCCCGGCAGGTGTTTTAACGGCTAGGCTGGTAAAATACCGGCCGGGTGGCAACCCTAGCTCTGAGCAGCTGTTGAGAAGCTAAGCTTAGGGGTCGTCACCAATTATCAAACAGAAATTGAGGTTTGTCTGTAATATAAGCAGATGCTACAGGGCTGATTATTAAATTCTGATGCTAATTGCACTGGTTTCTGTGCTGCCATGTAGTTATCTGTATTAATTACTAATCTGCCTTATATTGTGACATTTCTATTCTATGTGTACTGTATATTGTGAGTGGGTCCCTAAGCTCAGTAAGTGACAGCAGCACAGAGTATGTGCAGTGAATCAGCAGAAAAGAAGATGGGGAGCTACTGGGGCATCTTTGGAGACACAGATCTTTAATGCTAAAGGGCTGTGGTTGCCTTGGGCTGGTACAGAAGCACAAAACATAATGTACAACATTCATTTCTCGCTACTTCTTTAGCCCCCCCCCGCACAGGTGTTAATACCTACCTGTAAATGCCCCTATGTCTGTAATTAACCCTCGATGCAGTCAGCGGAGCTCACGGGCGCCATCTTCTGGTGCTTTGGGAATTTTTGGGTCCCTTCTGCAATTTCCGTGGCTTTGGCACATGCGCAGTTGTTCTGGACCGGAATATTGCTACAATTTCGTATGCGCCAATATGGCACTTACTGAAGATTCCTGGAGCAGTGAAGATGGCCCCCGTGAGCTCCGCTGCGCTGACTCTGCATCGAGGGGTAATTAAAGACTTTACAGGTATTAGCACCTGTGCGGGGGGGGGGGGGAGTACTATGGAGGGTAGGGATTTGGTTCTCCTTTAATGTATTGCAGGATCAGAGATAACAAGGTTCACCTGTCAACACTCCACATTCGGCATTTTGCATTTAGGTGATAACGTATGGTAACCAATTGAATGTTTCCTTTCATTATTCTACCTACTGCTGGCTAAAAAATAAACTCTTCACTGATTGGTTGCTATGGGTCGCTGCCAAGGTACAGATTTGCCCCATTGTTTATATGAAAACACCCTGTGAGCCATAACCTTAACAGGAACAGGTCATTGGAATTGAAATAATAGGAGATTTAGCAGAATACATACAATACTGAAAACTGGATGAAACTGGTTGAACTTCCCCTTCTTTGCTTTGATATCGACATCTTCTTTCTCTATTGACAACAGTCATTAGAGATAGGAAATAGGCACATCCGCAATGCTAACGGGTCATGTATGCGTTTATTGAGAACAGTAAAATACAACATACAGCAGTTAGTCTACAAAAATACATACAAAAAAAAAATCTCCGGACTGTTACCTGTAACAAAATCTTCCAAATCCACTTTATTGTACATTTTTTTTTACATTCGTAATGTAGAAAGTAATAATACTCCAAATTTTTCAATTTCATTTGTTTGTTCTGTAAAGTGAATATATCCAATCGACGCATGGGGACCCTTTCTATATGTAAAAAAAAAGTCATGTACATCTACCACCCCCTTAAAATACACTGTACATATTAAATACCCCATTCGGCTTGGGGGTTTCCACGCCGATTAAATATTTCCTGTACCTTTTTTTTTTTTATTGCCGATTTATAATGTCTTTACCTGCACATAAAATATTTAAATCCTAAAAGTGCATCCAGTTAGTTCTCTCATGCAGAGTTCAGTCGGAGGACAAATCAAAAAGTAGCAGAGTGTGTAAGTCACCCCCTTTTATTGGCTTACAAAATGCAAGCTTTTGGGTCTGCTTAGGACTCATGCCTTTCACATACCTGAGGAATAGACCTAAACAGTCCAGAAAGCTTGCAGTTTGTAATCTTCTAAATAAGCCAATAAAAGGGGTCACTTATTCTGCTGTGAAATCAAAGAAGCCTGTTGGAAGAGCCTTTTTGTACCCCCAAGTACTCAGTAGCTGTACAATGACAATCAATGAGACCCGGCCATTATGTACAATGAGCCAAGATTTTAATTGCACCTTTGGCTTCTATTTACATTTGGGGGTGGAGGGAAAGGGTTTAATACAACAGACTGATCAGATCGATGACAGTACAGTATCTTTCAATCGGGTACATTTCATTTAAAGCCCAGGAACTTGATAGTTGCAGACTGAATAATTAAGTTCTACTGCTCAATTTAGTTTGAACATCTTCTAAACGGACCCTACTGGGTTGGCCTACAGCTGCTGTCAGAGAAGCAACATCCAAGACCCTCTACTGGGGGATATTGGAAGTGCCATTGTCCAAGTGACACTCAAGGGAATGCTGAACTGCCAATGTCCATTGTTGCTGGACATCATCCAGATGAGGGATGACTCTACTGCTAGATTTAGTGGTCAATGGCTAGGAGTCTTTCCTGAGTCACTACTTGGTTGCCCTACAAATGGGGGTAGACAAGTATTGTTCACGACACTTTCTGGACATTGAAGAAAGTGCCATTCTCAATGGCTGAAGTCAATGTCCATTGTTGCTGGACATCATCCAGATGAGGGATGACTCTACTGCTATATTCAGTGGTCAATGGCTAGGAGTCCTTCCTGAGTCCCTACTTGGTTTCCCTACAGATGGGGGCAGACAATTGTCATCCAAGACACTCGCTGGACATTGGAGGAAGTGCCATTCTCAATGGTTGATGTCAATGTCCATTGTTGCTGGACATCATCCAGATGAGGGATGACTCTACTGCTAGATTTAGTGGTCAATGGCTAGGAGTCCTTCCTCAGACCCTACTTGGTTGCCCTACAGATGGGGGTAGACAAGTATCGTTCACTAAACTCTCTGGACATTGAAGAAAGTGCCATTCTCAATGGCTCAAGTCAATGTCCATTGTGGCTGGACATCATCCAGATGAGGGATGACTCTCCTGTAGGCTCAAGTCAATGTCCATTGTGGCTGGACATCATCCAGATGAGGGATGACTCTCCTGCTATATTCAGTGGTCAATGGCTAGGAGTCCTTCCTGAGTCCCTACTTGGTTTCCCTACAGATGGGGGCAGACAATTGTCATCCAAGACACTCGCTGGACATTGGAGGAAGTGCCATTCTCAATGGTTGATGTCAATGTCCATTGTTGCTGGACATCATCCAGATGAGGGATGACTCTACTGCTAGATTTAGTGGTCAATGGCTAGGAGTCCTTCCTCAGACCCTACTTGGTTGCCCTACAGATGGGGGTAGACAAGTATCGTTCACGACACTCTCTGGACATTGAAGAAAGTGCCATTCTCAATGGCTCAAGTCAATGTCCATTGTTGCTGGACATCATCCAGATGAGGGATGACTCTACTGCTATATTCAGTGGTCAATGGCTAGGAGTCCTTCCTGAGTCCCTACTTAGTTGCCCTACAGATGGGGACAGACAAGTGTTGTCCAAGACTCTCTCTAGACATTGGATGAAATGCCATTCTCAATGGCTGAAGAGCCAATGTCCATTGTTGCTGGACATTATCCAGATGAGGGATGACTCTACTGCTTTACTCAGTGGTACAGTCAAAGCTATGAGCCTTCTTCACGAGGCTCCCTGCCCTAGTTTCTATTCAATGCACAGCAGCTCCTAGACAGAGCTGGATACGATGCTGGATGACCTGGTCACCCATGTGGTCTTGGCCAAAGCAAGTTGACCAAGAGAGTAATCATTAAATCAACCAACAAAGTACAACCGTCAGATGGATTTTACTGCATGAGGCGTTTCTTTCGAGAGAGACACAAATGAAACAAACATCATCCATTATCACACAGTGAACCAAGCTCGTCTGCCAATGGCACAGCAGGAGTGAGTAGAAGTCCATTTGTACAGAAGAAATTAGTAGCTTTATTTTGTTTCCAGTAAATCCAGTGTCTACATTAGGTTTGCAGTCCTGCTAGGGAATTATCATGTGCGCACACACACACACAATAAAAAATGTCCAAATACAACAACCTGGCAATAGGTTAAAAAAATTTGTACAAATGAGACAAGGTCACCATCTTAAAAAAAAAAAGTGCAGGAGACAAAAAAAAAAAATAAAGTTTCCAATAGCTCATTGGTCCACAAAATAAAATTCCGAGATGCGAGAAATCAAACGGCACAGTGGGATCCTTCCCAAGGAGATGGGCATCAGTGGTTGCTTCCAGCTTGTTGTGGAGACGTTAGACTCAGCGGCCAAAGATAGAGTTGCATTCCAGTAGAATAAGTTCCACTATCTGATTCTGGTACACCGTGTGGATGGCGATGTTACCAGTCTCAGTTTCGGGTTTCAGCAGGGTTGGTCCAAAAACTATTGCTAAACTCTGATAGGTCATTCTGTTTTTTTCTCCAGTTTCAACAACCCTATAGAGGCCAAAGCACAGAGGAAATTACTTCTGTACACAGTGATTTCAGCTATTGAGTTTTGTGACTGTCCCACGTGGGAACTAAAGATTCCTTTGCCTATTAAAGGGATACTAAACCCAACCACAAAGCTGACCCCCTAGTTCGTAATTACACATGGAAACCAATTCACCTTTGCGCATTCTGCTGACCTAAGAATTAAATTACAGATGCAAGAGTATCGACCAATGAGAATGCCGATTCCCAGAACTGTGTCAGACATCTTGCTCTAGTCTTACATATAGAGATTGTTGTTCCATTTTGGGGTCATTATATGACATGGGAATCCAATATGGGGATAAAGGACAAACGTTGACTCTGGAGGAAACTTTGGGCGATTTAGCGATATGTTCGGCATACTCCCATCGATCTCAATTATTGGCAATGGGGAGGCATTTTCGGGAGATTTGTTGCCTGCAGCTGTGCATAAAAAACAATCTCAGGCGACAAATCTTCCAGTGTGCTACTACTCGATGAGCCACAGGCTACTTTAGGGTGAAGACACACAGAGCTACTAGTAACAAAGGCTACAAAATATTATGTGTTTTAGCAGAGGCAATTCTCAGTTTTGTCTATGGCAGGGTATTTTTAGCCACCAAAAGCCAAAAAAAGTTAAAAATACCCTGCTATAGACAATACAGAGAATTGCCTCTGCTAAAACACATAATGTTTTGTAGCCGTGACGAGTAGCTGCTATTACTAGCTCTGTGTATCTTCACCCTTAGGGTAAGGGCACACCTGGCGATTCGGGGAGATTTAGTCGCTTGAAGTTTACTCGTGAGGCAACTTCGGAATACGAAGCTCCGCGTGTGCCATGAGAGAGAGAGAGAGAGAGAGAGAGAGAGAGAGAGGGGGGGGGATGATGGATAGATAGACAATAGATAGATCAATGGCAGATAAATAGATATAACACTGGCTGTGTGTTGATAAAAAGTAACAGAATATGCTCAAGAGTACAGCATTAGGTCAATTGACACTTACTTCTTGAGATGTTTGAAGAGTGCCTGCATAGTGTCGTGGTTTGGCTTTGGCAACTGTTTGATCAAGTCTTTGACTGCTTGCACGCGCAGCTTGGGCTCTTGTTCTGGATAAGAAGTTACTTGCTATGAATAGTTTCTGCATATATCTGTGTATTACTTTAACATGCAGTGCCCCCAAGTGGAAACGGCCCGCCACTATCAGAACCACTCATACATGCATTATGTACTCTTATCATGGTTTCAATGAACACTCAACTGGACCACTTTCTGCAGTACAAAGAGACAGACAGGGATTCCAGCTGAGACACGTATGACGGAGGTTAAGTGGATACTCACTAATGGCATTCACAAAGTCATTAAAGTAGTTGAAGGTGAAGAGCGGCTCAGGCAGTTCTCTAAAGAACATCTTCAGTGCTCCTGTAATGACGTGAATATCTTCCCATTTGCTGTCATTCAAGTCCAGTGTCTCATCTAGCGTGTAATGTAGGAAAACAACATTAGGTAGGTCTGTAATCATTAAAGGGATTCTGTCTTGATTTTTATGATGTAGTTTTTATTTCTAAATTACACTGTTTACACTGCAAATAATTCACTCTACAATATAAAATCTCATTCCTGAACTAGCAACTAGTGTATTTTTTTAGTTGTAATATTGGTGTGTAGGTGCCATCTCAGGTCATTTTGCCTGGTCATGTGATTTCAGAAAGAGCCAGCACTTTAGGATGGAACTGCTATCTGGCAGGCTGTTGTTTCTCCTACTCAGTGTAACTGAATGTGTTGCAGTGGGACCTGGATTTTACTATTGAGTGTTGTTCTTAGATCTACCAGGCAGCTGTTATCTTGTGTTAGGGAGCTGCTATCTGGTTACCTTCCCATTGTTCTGTTGTTAGGCTGCTGGGGGGGGGAAAGGGAGGGGGTGATATCACTCCAATTTGCAGTACAGCAATAAAGAGTGACTGAAGTTTATCAAGCATAAGTCACATGACTAGGGGAAGCTGGAAAACTGACAATATGGCTAGTCCCATGTCATATTTTAAAATGAAATATTAAAAAATCAGTTTGCTCTTTTAAGAAATGGATTTAAGTGCAGAATTCTGCTGTAGCAGAACAATTAACTGATGCGTTTCGAAGCACGATTGCTTTTTATTTTAATAATTAAATGGAAGTTGACAGCAAGAAAGGAAAAATAAACAAGATGCAACCGGTATTATTACATGAGTTAAGAATCGGGATGCACCAAATCCACTATTTTGGATTCGGCAGAACAACAGAATCCTTTGCGAAAGATTACGAACCGAATCCTAATTTGCTTATGCAAAAAAAAGGAAGTTTCAGTTTCCCAGCTTCCCCTAGTCATGTGACTTGTGCTCTGATAAACTTCAGTCACTCTTTACTGCTGTACTGAAAATTGGGAGTGATATCACCCCCTCCCTTTCCCCATATGTATGTGCAAATTAGGGGTGGGAAGGGGAAAAAATGTTTACTTCCTTGTTTTGTGAAAAAAGGTCATGCGATTTACCTCCCCAGCCCAATTTGCATATGCAAATAAGGATTCAGTTCGGCCGGGCACAAGGATTGAAAAAGGAAGAGTCCTGGATGGGTAAGTCACATGGGCATTAGCTGTTGCTTATATTGGAATTTACAGTAATTACATGTAAAGAGCTGGATGGGCTTTGCTGGGAGTAGTAAGAGCAGAGGATGTTGCTTTTGTGATGAAAAAATTATGGGTGATTGATCTGTGCAATCTGTACTGAGCTGACCCTCCATTTACTCCACAGATCAGGCTGTTAATGTTAAATGTACAAACTCCACTCCAGCCCAAAGCAGGGAACTTCAAGTACATTATGTTAAATGGGAGGCTCACGTACCGTGTGTAACAGCAAATCGGAGTTTCTGTATCACAGCAAGGTTTCCACTGACTCTGTACAAGCCATCGATATCCAGCCCTACAACACAAACAGGTATGAGCAATACTGTCGGTAATGTAATGGCTTTGTTTTTGAGCAAACACCTCCAATAAGCACAGATTTTTATTTCATTTCACCAAGCGCCGTATCACATACCGTGGGCTTCCACGTGATCAATGCACATCTTGACAAACTTTGGTACTGTAGTGTTTTCTCTCTGGCAGAGGCTTGTAAGAGACGAGCCAAACACAGGATCTGCAAACAAACATGAACTCCCAAGTGATCAAATGGATGCAGAATTCTATTCACTTCTTTAATCTAGATATATTAGGCAGAAAAGATGCTTCTTTTTTTTTTTTCTAATAAGATTTGTCTCTGGATCAATACCTGCTACTCCTCAGTAAAGAAGATACACGGAGACCTGACTTCAACTAACTGTATAGATGTATAGACGTCTGTAACTAATTTTATTTTGGACTACATTTTTTTAGTTACAGTAAAATGAACTTCTTTTAGACACAAGCTCATGCAGTTAAACTAAGGTGCTCAAATACTATCTGAACTGCTGCCAAAAATAAATATGTATGATGTTTATATATAGAGAGTGCTGCTCTATCCTTGTCTGCATATGCAAGAATTATTTAATCTGCCCCTCGCAAGATATTTGAATTGCTGGCATACTGGGACTCATATGTATATTATATGTATATATACATAATATATATATATATATATATATATATATATATATATAAAGCCTTCAAGAAGGACCAGCACTCCACTTGTTCAGGTGATCAAAAGACCTTTTATTTCACATCAAGCGTGTATCCAACGTTTCGGCCCACATTGGGGCCTTTATCAAGGATCCTTGATAAAGGCCCCAATGTGGGCCGAAACGTTGGATACACGCTTGATGTGAAATAAAAGGTTTTTTGATCACCTGAACAAGTGGAGTGCTGGTCCTTCTTGAAGGCTTTATATTTTTATTTTGACCACTGCACCCACGAAATTGTAAAGGAAAGAGTGCAGGTACTAACTGGACATTTATATATATATATATATATATATATATATATATATATATATATATATATATATATATATATATATATATATATATATATATATAGTGAGATTTCAGGTAGCAGGAATCTTGACCACGGCACTAGATCACTAGTAGAGTGATCTACAAGAGGATGAGACACTGGGGAAGTCCCATACTTTAAAGTCACCTTATGCTAATGACCAACATTTTTCAGACAAAAACCTGGGAGAAACATACTGTATATTCCATCAAGCACTTTCCCAGATATCATGTTTAACTCTTTACTATGTACATTACTTTCTTGTACCATCCCCACTGTTGGGATAGATGCACCAAAGAGGGAATGGATTCTGGAGAGGCCATCAACATTGCTCATCTGAACTCCTGGCCTATGTGTTACCGTAAACTTAAACTCTTGCATAGCCAGGAACCAGCGGGTAACTCTCCTATTAGTCTCCTTCTTATCACACATCCATCTCAGCGGTGTGTGATCTGTCACTAACTCAAATTCCCTTCCTAAGAGGTAATACCGTAGTGCCTCCAGTGCCCACTTTATGGCCAGACACTCTTTTTCAACTACTGCGTACTTCCTCTCATGGTCATTTAATTTTCGGCTAATGTAGACTACCGGATGTTCCTCTCCATTATGAACCTGAGACAAAATTGCCCCTAGACCTACATCGGATGCATCTGTTTGCACAATAAAAGTTTTAGAGAAGTCTGGTGAAAACAATACTGGCTTGGAACATAATGCATCCTTTAAAGCCTGAAAAGACTTCTCTGTCTCCGGTGTCCACTTTACCATTACAGATTCCTTCCCTTTTGTCAAATCTGTTAAAGGTGCTGCAAGGGTATCAAAGTTTGGGATAAACCTCCTATAGTAGCCTGTAATCCCCAAAAAAGCTCGGACCTGCTTTTTATTTAGAGGGTGTGGCCAGACTTGAATGGCCTCAGTTTTATTAACTTGGGGTTTTATAACCCCCCTACCAATGATGTACCCCAGATACTTAGCCTCTTCTAACCCAATAGCACATTTTTTTGGGTTGGCCGTAAAACCTGCCATCTGGAGAGCATCTAACACAGCCTGGACCCTCGGCAAATGTGAATCCCAATCAGGGCTGTGTATGATAACATCATCTAGGTATGCAGCCGCCCACTGTTTATGGGGTTTTAAAATTTTGTCCATTGCCATTTGAAATGTTGCAGGAGCATTTTGTAATCCACAAGGCTCCCTCTGGTGTTACAAAAGCTGTTTTCTCTTTAGCCGTTAGGGAAAGAGGGATCTGCCAATAACCTTTTGTAAGATCTAGGGTTGTTAGGTAACGGGCAGTACCTAACCTGTCAATAAGCTCATTCACACGTGGCATAGGGTATGTATCAAATTTGGATATTGCATTGAGCTTACGAAAATCATTGCAGAACCTCCAACTTCCATCTGGTTTTGGAACCAGTACAATAGGAGAAGACCAATCACTACAAGACTCTTCAATAACACCCAGATCTAGCATTTTTTTTACTTCTTCTGCTACTACCTGTCGCCTAGCTTCTGGTATTCTATAGGGTTTTAGCTTTACATGATCCCCAGGGTTAGTAACAATGTCATGTTCAACAATAGAGGTATGACCTGGAAGTTCTGAAAAAACTTCTCTATTTCTCATGAGAAATTCCTTTACCTCTTGTTTCTGAACAACCGAAAGGGTCTCTGCAATCTTCACCTCTGGAATTAAAGGTTGTTTACTGAATGTTTTTGCATATAGTATAGCAGATTCAGCAGCTAGGGACTCTGTCTTTGCATGGTTTTAACAAATTAACATGGTAGATTTGCACAGGCTTCCTTTTTCCTGGCTGATGAATTTTATAATTCACTTCCCCACTTTTTTCCATTACTTCAAAAGGGCCTTGCCACTTTGCAAGGAATTTGCTTTCTGACGTGGGGACTAACACCAGGACCCTATCACCAGGGGCAAAAGTACGTACCCGAGAACCCGTTATATACCGTATATACTCGTAAGCCGACCCGTGTATAAGCCGAGGTACCTAATTTTACCTACAAAAACTGGGAAAACGTATTGACTCGCGTATAAGCCTAGACACAACTACAGCCCTGTCTCCTAGCAGCGCACATTCTGCCAAAGCGACCCCCCCAGCGATCAACCGGACTTCTTTGCAAAGCTGATGGTGACAGAGAATTGCCAAACGGATTACTGTGTGCATTGTCCCACTGTCCCACTACCATGTGCAGAGGGTGCTGTTTGATATTGCCATCACTGTTAATCTTTTGTATAACCAACAGAGGGTGCTGTGTGATATTGCAGTCACTTATTCTTTCATACAACCAACAGATGGCGCTGTGTGATATTGCAGTCACTGTTAATCTTTCATATAACCAACAGAGGGCACTGTGTGATATTGCAGTCCGGTTATTCTTTTATACAACCAACAGATGGCACTGTGTGATATTGCAGTCCCTGTTATTCTTTCATACAACCAACAGATGGTGCTGTGTGATATTGCAGTCTCTGTTATTCTTTCATACAACCAACAGATGGCACTGTGTGATATTGCAGTCCCTGTTATTCTTTCATACAACCAACAGATGGCGCTGTGGGATATTGCAGTCACTGTTAATCTTTCATATAACCAACAGAGGGCGCTGTGTGATATTGCAGTCCCGGTTATTCTTTTATACAACCAACAGATGGCACTGTCTGATATTGCAGTCCCTGTTATTCTTTCAAACAACCAACAGATGGCGCTGTGTGATATTGCAGTCCCTGTTATTCTTTCATACAACCAACAGAGGGCGCTGTGTGATATTGCAGTCACTGTTAATCTTTCATATAACCAACAGAGGGCATTGTGGGATATTGCAGTCTCTCCCCAAGTGTACTGTTGGTATAGGAATGATTAAAAGTGACTGCAATCTCAGCTACTCGGATCGGGTACCGCTGACCCGCGTATAAGCCGAGGTAGACTTTTTCAGCACATTTTGGATGCTGAAAAACTCGGCTTATACGTGGGTATATACGGTACCTGTTGCTGCATGGCCTGAGCATGCATCATGTGTTCTTTAACAATTGGCATTACTGCTGCAATTCGATCCTGCATTTGGGAGATGTGTTCAATCACACTTTTATAAGGTGTCACGTCTCCCTCCCATGTCTCTTTGGCTATATCTAAAAGCCCTCTGGGATGTCTCCCATAAAGTAAGTGAAAAGGCGAGTATCCTGTAGATGACTGGGGAACCTCCCTAATGGCAAACATCAGATAAGGCAAGAGTTGATCCCAGTTTCTCCCATCCTTATCTATTACCTTCTTTAACATGCCTTTAAGGGTTTTATTAAACCGTTCCACAAGCCCATCTGTCTGTGGATGATATACTTAGGTCCTAAGGTGTGAGATTTGGAACAATTTACTTAACTCCTTAGTCACTCTAGACATGAATGGCGTCCCCTGGTCTGTCAGAATCTCCTTGGGAATACCTACCCGGCTAAATACCTGAACTAACTCTTTTGCAATCGTTTGTATTCCGTAATGGAACTGCTTCAGGATAGCGGGTAGCATAGTCCATAATCACTAGGATATGTTGATGTCCCCGAGCAGATTTTACTAAGGGACCCACCAGATCCATAGCAATTCTTTCAAATGGAGTTTCAATAATGGGTAAGGGCACCAGGGGACTACGAAAGTGGGGCATGGGTGAAGAAATTTGGCATTCAGGACAGGAAGCACAATAATCTCTAATATTCTTGTACACTCCTGGCCAAAGAAATCTTTGTAGAACCCTCTCAATAGTTTTTTCCACCCCCAAGTGACCACCCATGACATGCCCATGTGCCAGGTCCATTACCATCCTCCTATAGGGTTGGGGAACTACCAACTGTTCAATAACCTCCTCCCCTTTTTTGTACATCTGGTATAACAACCCTCCATTCATAGCCATATAAGGATAGGACAGCCTCATCTCAGGTTCTGTAGGCTTTCCATCCACCATTTTTACATTCTCTCTAGCCTTGGCCAGTGTGGAATCTTTTAACTGCTCAGTACCAAAATTTCCTTTATGAACCTCTAGGTTAGGTAGTCCTAGAGGACCCTCTGTGTCTGTGGGGCTCAGGTTATCCTGCATAGGAGCAGAATTGCCCTCAGAGTTACTCTCCTGATCTCCCGCTAACACAGAAAAGGGAAAAACAAGGGGGTCCTGGGTAGTAATGTTCTCTGAGTATATAACCTCACTATCTACAGACTGGGGTTTATTCTGAGTTTGGTTTTCCCAAAGTTCCCAGAAATAAGGAAAAATCTCTCCCAATTATGAAATCATGTAAGAGTTGCGGAACTATTCCTGCTGAACTGGCCACAGACCCAAATGAGGTGTCAATCTAAATAGTTGCTATGGGATACTCCCTAATGTCCCCATGTATGCAGACTACAGCAAGCTTTTTCCCTTGACAATTTACCGGAGGTATTAGACCTGACTTTATCAAAGTAACTGCAAGGCATGTACTTGTTTACCTCCCACAGTTACCTCCCACATTTGCTTTTCCTTATAAACCACAGGCTTATCCGAACATGCAACATAAGCAAATAATGATTGGTTCTTATTCATGCCTAAAAATCACACTGCATTGGTTCATCTATAAGAGGACAGTCTGCAACCATATGTCCCATTTTATGGCAGCGAAAGCACTTAATTCCTTCTTGACCAAGTCTTTTATTAGGTAGAGGCCCTCCTGACTTGGCCTGCCAATCTTCGACCCCAGTACCGACCTTCTCTCTTGGAATGTTCCTACCGAGTGCCATGGGAGATCTTGGTTTAATGGGTGAATGTTGCTGGGAAGATTTTGGGTCAGCCAAATCCTGAGCTGCCAGGTACATCTCCACCATTTCCACTAGGTGGTCAGCTGACCTGGGGTCTGCATGACTTACCCACTTTTGCACTTTCACCGGGAGGGACCTCAGGAAACGATCCATGACAACCCTTTCCACGATTTGGGGACTAGTCAGGGTGTCCGGCTGCAGCCACTTTTTCGCCAGGTATATTAAGTCATGCATTTGAGACTGGGGCGACTTGTCAGCAACGTAAATCCAACCCGGTACCTGCTGAGCCCGTACAGACGTGGTAACCCCCAGCCGTGTAACAATTTCCAGCTTCAACTTCTCATAGTCCTCGGCATCCTCGGCTGGCAGATCAAAATATGCTTTTTGGGGTTCCCCTGAGAGGAATGGAGCCAACAGCCCAGCTCACTGCTCCTTGGGCCAAGCTTCTCTCACAGCTGTACGTTCAAATGTGTGTAAGAACGCATCCACATCATCTTGCGGTGTCAATTTTTGTAGAAAATGACTGGCTCTGATAGTACCACTCAAATTATGCTGGGATAGTACCGGAACAGCTTGGGCCCTCAGTGTGAGCTGTTGCACCAACTCCTGCTGGGCCATCAGGGAATCTCTCAAGGCCAACACCTGTGTAACAGTAGACTCCCTCTCTGCTTGTAGCTGTTCAGCCAGCAACTTGTTTGCACGCTTCTGATCCTCACTGATCTGCACAACAGCTTGTTGCAAATAAGAATTTGTTTCTCGCTGGGCAGCATTGGCTTGCTGCTGTGCTGCATTAGCAACAATAAGCTGCTCCAAAACTTTCTCCATGTTGTAGCGAGAAACCTTTCCAAACACAGTCCAATATTACTGGCCCTTTAAGATTCTGTGCTTAACTGTTTTAATGCCAGCGCAAACTCCAATTGTGAGATTTCAGGTAGCAGGAATCTTGACCACGGCACTTTTGTAGCACAGAATCAACGTACAGAGCCTGGATTTAGTCCAACTCAGCCTGGGCTGCTTTATTTGAAGCTGTTCACACAGACAGCATAAACAGAAGGTTTCAGCAGGTTGAAATAAAGCAAATAAAACGTATCACAGTCCAGCACTTACTGATTCAGCTCAGTTTCCTCAGTGTCTGGTGTGCAAAGCAATGACTCCAGGCTTGTAGTTTTAAACAGGCAAATCTGTAGTGATCTCTCTGTGTCACTCTCAGCTTGAGTTCACAGCAGGCTCCTCAGCTCCTCACACACACTGACATTAGACACCTGATTAATTTATGAGCAGGTAGTTAACACCACACCCAGGTCAGTCTGGAGTGGAATGGAAGGCCCGCCCAGATCCTTCCCTCCATTCCAGCCCTGGATACCCTAAAGAAGAATAACAATGCAGTTTCTTAACTGCCATATCCTTCATCCAGGGCCCTTAACCCCTGAACTAACATGCATTTTCCTTTTACCATATCACAATATATAAAATACACAAAAGCCACGAATATCTTGTAAATTATATCCTTATAAACTGTGAGTTCTGATGACATCAGTTATAAACGGTGAGTTCTGATGTCATTTCTGTCACATGACTCACTTAAATGTGTGTATTATAATAAAGTACCCCCAGTTGCAAAACATGAGGATATTAGAAGTTACCTTGGAGTTCCATGACCTGTATATATGGAACTCCTCAGTGACTTATAATATCCTTATATTTTACAATAGGGGGTACTTTATTCACTATATAATTAGTTATGTTCCTCAGTTTGAGAAGATACCATAATAGTCTGCCTATGACTTGCATGGGTGATTTCTCCACCCCTTTAGGCTGCCAGAGTGATTCAACCTCTCACCTTGTTCCCTGTTAAAGTGATGGATTCTGCGACTGGAAGTTCTCTGCTTTAACTAGAATCTGTTCACTGCCCACCATGATCAACTTCAAGTCATAGAATCCGTCATCTCAGTGGGAAAGAAGAGGAGGAAAACGTCCAGGGAAACGTTGCATTTTGAAGCTTCACTTGGCTTTTGCCAAAGAAGTACTGAGATATTGCTTAGTAAATATGCAAACACACCGTAAAACCACCAAAATGAACATTCTGATTTCAGTGGTGTGTAATTTGTTAATCAGAAATGATTTACTATGGGTATTTGCCCTTCGATGCCTATCTTCTTGTTTGCCTGTTGTTTTTAATGTCCCTTCCCTCTTCTATTGGTTAATTAATGTATTGTGGTGATTGGTGGGTTTGAGGTATATATCTGGTATGCCTGTATGCTTCTTGTTCAGCCTATGATTAAGTGCCTACAGGGACGAAACACTTAAGGCTATGAATTAACTTTCTTTGTGGTCTAAAATACATTTCTCGTTTTTTTTTCCAAGCCTGTTTGTGGGATCTGTGAGTGCCTGCCATTTTCTCCTTTGGTTGGATACCTCCACCTTGAGCTGGGGAATGAGCACCCGGACCCCACGTACTACTGGTGAGACTATAAACTTATTGGCTTTACACTGGGACTCTTTCCTTGTGCAGTGTACAGATAGGGACCCTACGTGTGTATGGAAGCATGAGAACACATGAGATCCTTACCTTTAATGTAGCCCTTCTCACGTACGGCTTGCATCGTTGGCCGGCGTGTAAGAAACTTCTTCAGCTTGGTTTTTGTCTTCTTCTGCTCAGCATTATCAATACTGCTAGTTGGCTTAATTGCTGTGAAAACAATAACAGACATATTTCGAAAACAGGTTCCCAATCTGCGGTGCTGCCCTCCATAGGGAGCCCAAAGCAATCGCTGGTGAGCCCAACCATAAGGGCCACTTAGAGCAGGATTAGGGGTGAATGGTCATTGGAAGCCCTAAATTTTCTAAACATTTTTATGGTTTCCTGTTTTAACCAAATGTTGGCCGGCAAAAAATAACCTCTAAACCCAAAATGTTTCATTAGCTTTTCATTTGCCCTGCTACACAATTGTTCCACTTAATCTCTTCTGTCTAACACACATGGACTAGCATGGAGCAGTGAAATTGCAGCTAGCTAGCCAGGTCATGGGGTTGATTCTAACCAGGGCACTTTATGCATGGAAATTAGACTTTTACATCAATGGGTTGGGACAGAGGTAAGTGACGGAGACTGGGTTATAAAAGTCAGAACTAGAGAAAGAATAATTTAATTTTTTAAATGGGAGTTAACATTTTCTGTCCAAATATGTCTCTGCAAAGTATAAACTCCATTATCGCTGGTTACTAGCTGCAAGGAATATTCATGGTACCCTTAGCAATGTGTCTGCAGTCAGTCATTCGTGCCTGGACGTTGATGTGCAACTTACAGGAAGGAAGTATCTCTCTACCTACAGATTTCAGATGAGTTGTACTCCACTGGATTTTGAGACTCGTGTTTCAAGCAGAGAAATCAGCACAGTGATTGATTGAATTGCGGCCAGCTTAATTGCAGGCTTTGTCCTTTAATAGTCAGTAACAACACAGACATTTATATTTGAAAGCCAATCCGTTCCTATAGGCTTCCATTTTTATCACATTTCTATGTAGCGGGTGTCTATGCAGAAATGGACCTTGTCATGTGCACAAGCATTTTTTATTGTAAGAATAATAAAAAAAATGGGGAGGTTTTTCCGAAGTCACCCGAAGTCGCCTCACAAGGAAACTTCAGGCAACCTAGGAAAACAAATTGCCGCTTATGATTAGCACCGGCGTTTTTTTTCATTTTAGCCAGCGCAGAGTGAGGGAAGGCGTTTGGGGAGATTGGTTGCCGCAAAAACGATGCGATTAGTCGCCAAGCGACCAAATCTCCCCAAAACGCCCAGTGTGGCCTGACCATTATAACCACTGGCTATGCTCTTATCGCTGACTTCAAATGGAAAATATAGAATTGGGGATACACCGAATCCAGGATTCGGTTTGGGATTTGGTTCGTGATTCGGCCTTTTTCAGCAGGATTCAGATTCGGCCGAATCCTTCCGCCAGGCCAAACCGAATTTGCATATGCAAATTAGGGGCGGGAGGGAAATCACGTGACTTTTTGGCAGAAAACAAGGAAGTAAAACATTTTTCCCCTTCCCACCCCTTTAGGGTTTGGATTCAGTTCAGTATTCAGCCGAATCATTCACGAAGGATTCGTGGGTTTGGCCGAATCCAAAATAGTGGATTCAGTGCATCCCTATATAGAATATATCTTTTGAAGGGGTGGTTCAGCTTTAAGTTAACTTTTAGTATATTATAGAATGGCCAGTTCTAAACAACTTTTCAAATGGTCTTCATTTTTAGTTTCTTATAATTTTCGATTATTTGCCTTCTTCTGACTCTTTCCAGCTTTTAAATGGGGGTCACTGACCCCATCTAAAAAACAAATGCTCTGCAAAGCTACAATTGTATTGTTATTAGTACTTTTTGTAACTCATCTTTCTATTCAGGCCTCTCTTATTCATATTCCAGTCTCTTTTTGAAATCAATGCATGGCTGCTAGAGTCATTTGAACCCTAGCAACCAGATTGCTGAAATTGCAAACTGAAGAGCTGCTGAATAAAAAGCTAAATGACTGAAAAACCACAAGTAATAAAAAATGAAAATCAATTGCAATTTATATATATATATATATATATATATATATATATATATATATATATATATATATATATATATATATATCACTCTCTATATGATACTAAAAGTTAACTCAAAGGTGAACAACCCCTTCAGCAAAGCAATGACGGATTCTGGTCCTAACTAAAGTCAAAAGCAGATAAAGGATGTTCTGTACACACAATAAGTTACTAAACAAACCCTACTTCGACTTTTCTTAGAATCTCTGTCATGGTCCTTCTCTTTGTCAAATTTCTCTTTTCCATGTTTATCTACTGGGGATTCTGGAACATTATCTTCACACGCGTCCTCTGAATCTCCAGGCTGCAAATAAAATGCATGGCAGTTAACAAAAGTATGAAATCAAGTTCTGACTTTTGACGTTGCTTTTTTTTTTATATGTGTGTGCATTTATATATACAGTGTTTATATAAATTTATATACAATTTTTCACTGCTACAGAAGTCATTTTCTATGGCAGAACTGAAGATGGATAACTTACTGTAATGCCAGCAGTGCCGCAAAATGCCATATACCAATCTTTAATAACCGTATCACTGTCCGATTGTATCAACAATTCAGTTCCGGAAGAGGTTTTGAGCTGATTAAAAAGATAAAAAGTAAAAAAAATAAAAATAAAGGTTAGCATAGACTTAATTAAGAAAAATGATTGTCATCTACCTATAGTAAACAAATTAGGGAAAAAATGTGTTGGGTCCTGGGGAAAACAAAGGCAAGGCTCTGAGTAGGTGTAAAGATTTTTAAAAGATCTGATCATCATGAGACCACGATTATCTCGGAACGATCGTACGAATTGTCCATCAACTAAAAAGACCAATTTGCCAGAAAACCAAAGGGGAGCTGCCTGCTTGGCCCTGCAAACATAGATAGATTGCACTGGGACCGACAAAGATTTTTTGACCTGGCCGATCAATTTCCTGACAGATGTCGGCTGAAAAATTGTAAGATGTTCAATCGTTCGAATCCCACTAACCGTACGATCATTTCGAACATATACATACATATATGTATGTATATATATGTATGTGTATATATATGTATGTATTTATTTGTATATATGTATATGTATGTATGTATATATATATGTGTATGTATATGTATGTGTATGTGTGTGTATGTATATGTATGTGTGTGTATGTATACACACACACACACACACTTGGGGCCTTAATGGATCTTTCCATAATTTGGATCTTCATACCTTAAGTCTACTAGAAAATCATGTAAACCTTATAGAATGGTTTTGTTTCCAATAAGGATTATAGAGAAAAAATAAATTATTTTTTAAAATCTGGATTATTTGGATAAAATAATCTGGATAATAGATCCCATACCTCTATATATAACTGCATATAAATGCCCCAATAAAGGAATTATTTATAAGTGAACAATTACAAATAAAAAACAAAGTTCACATACCTCTATAACATTCTTTTTACTGGATTTATCCTTTGAAGCCCAATCAACAGATGCGCCTTTGATATCAACTGTAAATTCTGGTTTGGACTGATTACTGCCAAATTTCTAGATACAGAACAGAAGAAACTGCATTTAGCAACTCTGTGTCAGGACAGGCTGTACTTCTAAGCTGGAAAAGTGGAATCCAAAATACATAAAATAAAAAAAAGGCACTAACAACTGAAGTGAGTTGGATCAAGTCTTTCAGAAATAAGTTAATGCATGCCATTTGTTTAATATTAAAATAAAAACCACAAGGATTTTTTAAAGCGGGAACAGGATAACTCTTTTGAAACATAACAAAAGTGGCGTAATGTAGACACCTTTATTGGCCAACAAAGAAGATAATCACAGCAAAATGTAATTAGCGTGAAAAAGGAAGTAAAAGCTTTTTTTGTGGTTTTCTTATATAACCAGTAACGGTACATATCACCTTTACAGGAACAGTAACATCAAAAAATCAAAGTGTTTTAAAGAACACTTTAATTTTTTGGTGTTACTTTTCCTTTAACACTATCCTCCCACTATCAGAGATGAAATTCCAGACAAAAACACTAAGGGTGCCATATTGTTGACTCAGAGTTGGTATCTTACCCAGCCAGCTGCATTTGCTTGTAACAATAAGTTGCTGCCCTTTAACACAGTCCATGAGGACATCCAGTTCTTCCTGCAATGAAAATCTAAAATTAGTAAAACTCATTAGGGAAAAAAAAAACCAACAACATGATTTTTAAAAAGATGATCATAGCAACAGTCGTCAGCCACTGTTTTTCTATTCTGGGGGTCGCAACTGTGGCCGCAGTTGAATGCAATATCAAAAGCATAGCAGTGTCTAGGTCTTAGTGTTGTAACTTAAATTACAATTCATTTATTTCCTGGTGCATAATAAACCTTTGATAAAAATGAGAGAGGCCTATAGTACAAGTTACTCCTTTTGTAAAAGAGAAAAGGGTTATAAGGAAGCAGTAGAATACTTAAAGGAGAAGGAAAGGTTAAAAGTAAGCTTTAGCAGAAAGGTCTACATAAATACACCAGTAAACCCTCAAAGTGATGCTGCTCTGAGTCCTCTGTCAAAAGAAACACCACATTGCTTTCCTTCTATTGTGTACTCATGGGCTTCTGTATCTGAATACCTGTTTTCAGCTTAAAACTCCCGGGCTAGGGCTTGAGCATGCTCAGTTTGCTCCTCTTCCCCCCTCCTTCTCTGCTGTAACCTGAGCCCAGAGCTATGAGTGAACTGGGAAGACTCAGGCAGGAAGTGATGTCACAACAAGCTAATATGGCAGCTGCTATCCTTAACAAACAGAGAGCTTCTAAAGCCTTTTACTCGGGTATGGTAAAACATTATACAGAATAAATATAGCATTCTAGCTTGCACTATTGCAGCTAATCTATTGGCAATAAAATGCCTCCGTAGCTTTCCTTCTCCTTTAATGAATCAGATGAAAGTGAGTGTAGAACTGGCCAGACCAGGGATGATTTTGATGTAGTTGGCCAGCCTAAATATATTGCAATATATGGACAAACTATTTTTAGTAGATTAAGGCACAAATTGTGTTAATTAATATGGGTGAGTGCAGCGGACCTCTTTGCATCTGTACAAATTTTGTGGTCACAGCCTATTAGCGCCATCAATTGATGTTTTAAAATTGTTGAGTGGTGACCACAAATTTCCCTTTTTTTGCCTTTTTAATACATCATAC
The DNA here is from genome assembly GCA_038501925.1 of Xenopus petersii. Classification (NCBI taxonomy): domain Eukaryota; kingdom Metazoa; phylum Chordata; class Amphibia; order Anura; family Pipidae; genus Xenopus; species Xenopus petersii. The sequence continues at coordinate 145,523,986 of CM076682.1, forward strand.
AACATCATACATTGACGACATCATACAAAACCAAAAAACACCTACAGAGTTATTTACCAAAATCTAAATTATTTTATTTATTATTTAAAAAAAAAAACATGACCATAACCAATTTTACCGTATTTATTATTTAAAAAGCTCGAATTAACTGGTTCGGTGACAAACATATGAAAAATCGTATTGTACCATTTTTTCAGGCTTCTTCCCTGAATCTTGCGTTTTTTTTCAGGGTTTTGCCGAAATGATCAGATTTTCGGAGCTAAACCCAGCACAAACCGCAATGACTTCCAATGAGTCATTGACTTATACACAACCACAGCAGCTCTGAGATGGCGGATTTTCGCATTCAGGCTTTTTGTAGCATAATATAGTGAATAAAGTACTCCCTCTTGTAAATTATAAGGATATTCTAAGTTACCGAGGAGTTTCATGACCATGAATAGAATATCCTCAAGTTTTAGTGAGTCATGTGACAGAAATGACATCACTACTCACCGTTTATAAGGATATAATTTACAAGATATTCATGGCTTTTGTGTATTATAATTTAATAAATTATTTAATTGAATAAATAAATAAAAAGCTTTAATAAATCTCAAAAAATTTAAATTTTGTCCCAAAAGCTGGACCAGATAAATTTGTAGTTTAGTAAATAACCTCCTTAATGCTTTTGTAGCACAAGATGATTTTGTCACACTTGCCTGGGAACATAATCGTTGGTTTGTGAAAGAAAAGCAAAATGAATATTCGCATATCAATGTCTCAGTGCTGGTTACGCTTACCTAACTTTCTTCCCATTCTCTGTGATTTTTGTGACAAGTAATACACCATACTTTTCTTGATCCTGTGGATGAAAATAAACAAGACAAACGTGACTATAACTCACCTTACAAGGCAAATCTGTAATCATTTGATCCGATACAGGCCACAGGGAAGTAAAATATTAACTATCCAAGAAACTGAGATTACTAAACAATATTCGGAGCAAATGATTATGAAGCATTTATAGTACACACAGTTATGAAACTGAATTATGAGACAGAAGGGGGTTGGGGTGCCTTTTTAGCAAGACAAAACAAAAGGTTCCGGAAATGAACACTTAGTACAGGTATGGGATCTGTTATCCAGAATGCACGGGAACTGGGGTATTTTGCACTAGGTGCATTTCTGTAATTTGGATCTTTATGCCTTAAAATTGAAGGCATAAACCGTTTTTAAGGGGTTTTTTTCCCCCAATATTCGGGTAAAATAAAAAAAAAAAAAAACTCATATAAAACCTGTTGAGGTCATGTAGGAGTAAAAGGCAGAGGTTCCTTGAACCATTAGAAGATGTTAATAGCCTTCGAGATGTTTGAGGTTTTTTGGTGGGTTTCCCTCGAAAACTCGATCAATTTGTGCGGATTCGGGTTGTTTACCTTTCAAGCTGCGAGTTCATTCGGGGTATAAAAAAAACTTGACTTTTGATAAATAACCCACTAAATAAACCCAATAGACTGGTTTTGCTTCCAATAAGGATTAATTATATCTTAGTTGGGATCAAGTACAAGTTACTATTTTATTATTACGGAGAAAAAGGAACCCATTTTTAAAATTATGGATTATTTAGATAAAATTAGGGAAGTACCGAATCTACAGAAAGACAGCCTTTCAGTAATTTGGAGCATTCTGGATAATGGATCCCATCGCTGCATAAGGTTGATCCTGTGACTGTTCGGATGGTACTCTTCCCGTCACACATGAATTCTCCTCCCTGCGAGGTGAATTGGAGAGGATTCAAAAGGGGTTATTGTGCCGTAACAGTCAGGGCACATGCTCAGATTTGGGGAGATTAGTCGCCCGGCGACAAATCGCCTGTTCTTCTGGGCGACTAATCTCCCCAAACTGCCTTCCCGCCGGCTATAATGTAAATCGGCGGCGGGATGGCACTCGGAACGTTTCATTTTCCAAAGTTGCCTCACGAGGAAACTTTGGGCGACATCGGAAAACAAATCGCTTGGAGTGCTATCCTGCCGCCGATTTACATTCTAGATTAGTCGCCCGAAGAAGAGGCAATTTGTCGCCGGGCGACTAATTTTCCCGAATCTGAGAGTGTGCCCTGACCCTAAAGAGTTTGAGCTTGATGGACCAGTGACTTTTCAATCTTATCTACTAGGTTACTTATTACTGCACGGACACTTTCATCATCACAGTTCTCTTGTACTTTGCCATCAATTTGCAATCAATCACTTTTACCACATACAATTTTATTTTTTGCAGTCCCCAAATCCTTGGAGAACCTTACCCTCAAGGTACAGTGGAGGATCATTTGTATCTCTCCAAGTAGAGAGGTGCAGCCAGATGGAATGAGCCATAGTGAATACGAATTTGAAGTCTATATGCCTCTACTTTGTTATACTCCTACCAACATTCTTATTAACTCTGTAGTCACACTTTTTGTCTATTCAATAATAAATACAGTAGCTATGGTTTTTGGGATTTCTTCAAAATAAAATAACCCCTTGCAGCTTAGAAAAGGGAGGGGTTTGTTTATACAGGGCTCCTTAAAGAGGTGGTTCACATTTAAGTTAACTTTTAGTATGTTACCGAATGGCACATTTTAGGCAAGTTTTCAATCGGTCGTCATTATTTATTTTTTAATATCGTTTTTTTCATAATTTGCCTTTTTCTTCTCGTTTCAGCTAATGGGGGCCACTGACCCCATCTAAAAAACAAATGCCCTGTAAGGCTACAAATGTATTCTTATTGCTAATTTTCATTACTCCTCTTTCTATTCAGGCCCTCTCCTATTCCTATCTCTTATTCAAATAAGTGCTTAGTTGCTAGGGTACTTTTGAACCCTAGCAACCAGGTTGCTGAAATGGCAAACTGGAGAGCTGCTGAACAAAAAGCTAAATAACTCAAAAAATAAAAATAATAAAAATTGAAAACCTATTGCAGATTGTCTCAGAATATCACTCTCTAAATCATACTAAAAGTTAACAACAAATATCAAAGCTTTTTAAGGACACGCACCAATGGAAAATTGTTTTATTAAATTGGCAAACCATTAGGACTTTTAAAAATAAAAGTATATAGACAATACATTTTCAACACAAATCCTATATATTGTGTTCATTTCCAGCAAAGGTCTATATAGGTGTATACTGCTCCTTTAGGGTAGAGACACACAATCTGGTGGAGAGTAATCGCCCAACAACAAATCGTCTCTTCTTAGGGCGACTAATCTCCCCGCAGTGCCTTCCCGCCGGCGACTTACATTCTTGGGACTCAGAGTACTTCATTTTCCGAAGTCGCCGAAGGTGCCTCACGAGGAAACTTTGGGCGACTTCGGAAAACGAAGCACTCCGATTGCCATCCCGCCAGTGATTTACATTCTAGCCTGTGAGAAGGCAGTTCGGAGAGATTAGTCGCCCGAAGAAGAGGAGATTTGTTGCCGGGCGACTTAATCTCCCCGTGTGTCTCTGCTCTTAAATCACCATTCTCATTTCAAGTCTCTCAAATGCTGTAGAGACCATGGGATGGAGCTTCTATGTGCAACCAAAGATGCTATAAGGAAAGGTAAAGCAGAGCACGAGGAGAGTAATGCAAAGGGATATACTGACTGTTGATTGTTGCTTTGGAGAAGGTGGAGAGGTCTCGTCCGGTTTGGGTGGAGCTGATGAATCCTGTAAAAAGCACATACACATTTCCAATATATTAACAGAAGGGTAATTAAAGGGCAAGATGTCTGGAAAAAGCTTCTGGGTACGTTCAAGTGCACAAGGACAAGGCACAAACAACGCAATCAGAGACCTGGATTTGGGCAGGGATTTGAAATGCTGAATATTAGTTTCTGAAGACAAAGCTGCACATGAAGGTGTGATTGAGTTACGCTGGCACAGCCCTGTTTATGTTACACTACTCTGCAACACTGCTAGGAGAATTGGCAGGGGCAACAGTGGGACGTAATTAAAGCTAAATATAAATGCAGGAAAATATATTGGCTAAATAACCCTTAGATATCCATATCAGCCAATGGCATCTCACCTGCTAAACACTATACTACCCGCTAAAGAGCAAAAGGGTGACTTGAGACTGTACAGTGCCAAAGCTCAAGTACCATGTCCATACTAACTTTTAAAGGGGTCTTTCACCCCACAGCAGGAAATATATGGAGTCAGCAGTCCGGTCACGATGCTGTGAACCTCTATGCTGCTCACCTTAGCACAGAAGAGATTGTTTACAGTTTTAAAGGGGTCAAGTCAACTTGTAGTATGTTATAAAATGGCTAATTTTAAGCAACTTTTCAATTAGTCTTCATTTTTGGTTTTATATAGTTTTTTTTTTTAATTATTTGCCTTCTTGTAACTCTTTCCAGCTTCCAAATGGGGAGATCTAAAAACAAATACTCTGTAAGGCTCCAAATGAATTGTTATTGCTACTTTTTATTACTCATCTTTCTATTCAGCCCCTCTCCTATTCACATTCCAGTCTTTTATTCATATCAATGCATGGTTGCTAGGGTAATTTGGACCCTAGAAACCAAATAGCTGAAATTGAAAACAGAGAGATGCTGAATAAAAAGCTAAATAACTAGGGATGCACCGAATCCACTATATTTATTCGACCGAACCCCCGAATCCTTCGCGAAAGATTCTGCTGAATACCGAACCCTAATCTGCATATGCAAATTGTTTTGTGACAAAAAGTCACACGATTTCCCTCCCCAACCCCAATTTGCATATGCAAATGAGGATTTGGATTTGGTCAGGCAGAAGGATTCGGACGAATCTGAATCCTGCTGAAAAAGGCCGAATCCTGGCCAAATCCAGAACCAAATCCTAGATTCAGTGCATCCCTATAAATAGCTCAAAAAACACAAATAATAAAAAATGAAAACCAATTGCAAATTGTCTCAAAAGACAATTTCAACATTATACTAAATGTTAAAGGTGAACAAACCCTTTAACGAAGGCATGTAATCAGCCAATGAAGCTTCTCTCTGGGGGCTTAAAATGGATAAACCCCTCCTTGAGACGATTCTTACAACCAGAGGGCACACATTTTAAGCATGTCACATTGCCTTCTTTGACATCTCAAAAGATTTTAGGTGGCACATTTAGGTTTTTTTATTTTGTTTTTTTTCTAATTCATACAAAATTATGGGGGAATAAAAAAAACAAAGTTTTTTTTTTTTTGCGTGAAGGAGTGTATTTATTAACATTGCAGATAGCAACCAATCAGCAATTAGATTTGAACAATCGCCTACAAGTTCAAAAACAAAAGCAAAGATCCGGTTGGTTGCTATGGGCAACATCGCCAGTGATGCTTCTCTCCCATATTAATAAATAGGCAGCCAAGTGTTATAGTAGTTAGTACACACAGAAAAGACCAGTGTGATGGTTAATGGCTAGACAGCCCCAGAGCATGGCTAGCCACTGGCCATCACAACACTACAGAAGCAGTAAATACAAACAGACAAGCCATTAGCTGCAATATACTTATTCGGTTCTTCATTGTTACTGATCAAATAGAAGCAATGGGGGGGGGGGGAATAATGAATATACCCGCCTACCATTGGTTATTCCACACTCTCTACAGCTCCAAATTCTATATGAATTAAGAATCAGACTATATCAGACTTCCTGTTTTCAGCTCAAATCTCCAGGGCTAGGGCTTGAGCATGCTCAGATTGCTGCTCTCTCCCTATCCTCCTTCCTCAGAGCTACGAGTGAGCAGGGAGAGACTCAGGCAGGAAGTGATGTCACACCAAGCTAATACTGCAGCTGCTATGCTAAACTAACTGAGAGCTTCTAGAGCGGTTTACTCAGATATGGTCAAGCATTCTGCAGAATAAATATAGCATTCTAGCTGACACTATTGTGGTTATCTATTGACAATAAACTGCTTTTCTTCTCCTTTAAAAGGGGTAGTTCACCTTTAAGTTAACTTTTAGTATGGAATAGAATGGCCAATTCTAAGCAACTTTTCCATTGGTTTTCATTATTTATAGTTTTATAATTATTTGCCTTTTTTCTGACTCTTTACAGCTTTTAGAGGGGCGTCGCTGACCCCATCCAAAAAACCAAATGCTGTGTAAGGCTGCACACTTATTATTACTGCTACCTTTTATTGCTCATCTTTCTAGTAAGGCCTCTCCTATTCATATTCCAGTCTCTTACTCAAGTCAATGCATGGTTGCTAGGGTAATTTGGACCCTAGCTACCAGATTGTTTATAATGAAAATTTGAAGAGCTGCTGAATAAAAAGCTAAATAACTCAAAAACCAAACATAAAAAATGAAAACCAATTGCAAATTGTCTCAGAATATCACTCTCTACATCATACTAAACGTTAATTCAAAGGTGGACAATCCCTTTAATGACCCTTTATCTAACCAATCAACCCAAGCACACAGTAGTGTTTTTAGCAGATATAACACTGTTTTGTGTGTTTCAAGCAATAACTGTGGCCCATAGCACCAATCAAAAAGTTCCATTTTATTATCTGTTATTTATTATACATCGCCAGCATGTTAGGCTGCGCTATACACATCATTGCTTGTCCCAATGGAAGGTCTAATACATCTGTGATGCAGCACAAGGTGCCTGTGTGGGTCGTGACTTGCTGTCAGTGTGTGAGTGTCAGGTAGGCAAGTACATTCATATTTCTCCTTTGCAGAAGAATCTCTGGTATGTGACTGGGCATAGGCAAACAAGCAGGGACAGATCAAACCCCAGTTACTAACTTTCTGTGAATAGGCTGGAATCAAATAACCAAGGTTAGGTGTGACAAAGTCAGAAGAATTACGCTTCTGCTTGAGATGCAACTGCAAAGAAAAAATTAGGGCTTTTGATGAAACACTCAAACAATTAGTTCAAATAAAAGCTACTTGCCAGAACCTTGATTAATCCTCCCATTCTTACGAAGCAAATCCTACAGCTTGTTCTCAGCAATATTTTTATTGAAAGGGGTTGCTTACCTTTAAGTTCACTTTTAAAGGTGGCCATAGACGCAAAGATCCGCTCATTTGGCAACATCGCCAAACGAGTGGATCTTTCCCCGATATGCCATTAACAAGCATGGTTATATCGGGGGTAATCTGATTGTTCGGCCGTATGGCCATGGGCTCCGGCGGGATCGGTCGGGTCAAAATCAAACCTGACCGATTGACGAAACAATCGATCTCCGCTGGACGAAAGATGTCGCCACACACGATCCGAAAATCATACGAATCCTCAATTCGTACGATAGGATCTGTGTGTCTATGGCCACCTTAATATGTTATAGAATGGCTAATTATAAGCAACATTTCAATTGGACTTACATTGTTTATTTTTTACAGTTTTTATTTTTTTCAATTATTTGCCTTCTTTTTCTGACTTACCAGCTTTCAGATGTTCTGTAAGGCTACAAATGTATTGTTATTACTCATCTTTCTATGCAGGCCCTCCCCTATTCATATTCCAGGCTCTTATTCAATATTCAGATTGCTGAAAATGATTGTAGAAAATGCAAACTGGAAAGCTGCTAAATAAAAGGCAAAATAACTAATATAAAACCTTAAAGGGGAACTATCGCGAAAATGAAAATTTAATATAAGCTCAGCATACTGAAATAAGAAACCTTCTAAATACAATCAATTAAATATTCTGCATCGTTTCTGAAATAATCAAGTTTATGTTCACTATTCCTCTCTCAGCATCTGTTTCTCCTCATTCGGTCTTCATGCAGCAGTTGGGTGTCAGATGAATGATCCAATATATCTTATAGGGGGGCTCCTTTTGCCTAGAAGATGTATTAGAGCTCACTCTAATAAAATTACCAGACATAGGGGCAAATTCACTAAGCTTCGAAGTTGCGCCAGCGTCCACTTTGCCGCACTTCGCCAGGTGTATTTTCACCAGCGCTACGCAAATTCACAAAAATCCGAAGTTGCGCTCAGGGGTAGCGTAAGGTTGCGAAGTTGTGCTAGCGTTAATACGCCAAGCAAAGCGAAGTTACGCTAGCGATAGTTAATTTGCATACGGCGCCAAATTGAAGTTACACTTCATGGAGGTATATGTAGCAGCACTACACAAGCCTGGGAAACCTTCAAAACGGCAAATTTAATTTTTATTTTGCCCTACACATGTGCCCACTGTATAGTTAACGTGCCATGTGTTAGGAAATGTAGGGGGGAAGGAGGGGAGCCCCAAAAATTTTTTCGATCTTTTTCAGCCTATCACCCATCATCATCATATATTTTTATAGCGCTGTCAAGATACGCAGTGCTTTACCCATAAGACAGAAAAAACACCAGCCATTTTTCACTTTTTTTGAAGCAATCCCTATCTACTCTATTGCGCTTCGCCTGGTTTGCGTAGTTACATCCATTGCGCAAATTCGCCAGCCGTAAGGGTGCGAAATAACACTAGCGAAGTTACGCCAGCGTCCATTAATGAAATGAAAATGCCCAACACTGGCGAATTCACGCTAGCATTAGGCGCTTTGGCGTTTAGTGAATTTGCCCCATAATTTCTACATGCAGGATTTGTGCAAAAGGCAGTTATTTTGTTAGATTTCATTTGTACTGGAATCAGTTATTTGAGTGAGCTCTAATTCATCTGCTAGGAAAGGAAGCCCCCCTATAAGATATATTGGATCATTCATCTGACACCCAACTGCTGCATGAAGACAGAATGAAGAGAAACAGATGCTGAGAGAGGAATTGTGAACATAAACTTGATTATTTCAGAAACAGTACAGAATTTTTTATCAATTGTTTTTAGAAAAAGTTTCTTATTTCAGTATGATGAAGCTTATATTAAATTTTAATTTTGCGATAGTTCCCCTTTAATAATAAAAAATTAAAACCAACTGCAAATTGTCTCAGAAAATCACTCTCTACATCATCTAAAAGTTGACTCTTCCTCTTTAGGGAAGTCTGGTGTGCATCAATAGTTAATATATATGAATAGGAAGGGTCACTATGGTGTTTATAGTGCTCTGTATGCAGTAGGGCAGCATTAACATCTCCTCACGTTAGTTCCACTTGAGTGGAACAGTAAATTCATTCAATAGCACTGATCCAAAACAACGCTACCTTGTCGTTCGTGTCCAGAAGAATTGTGCTGTGTCTCCACTTGGAGAAGACTATGGGTTCCTGGAACTTTCTGTCGAGACTTCGGCTTTTAGTGATCTCCCTCTGGGGCTGTAATGTGGCGTTATACTAAAGGGGACAGAGTAAGGAATTAAATATATATATATATATATATATATATAAATATATATCGTAAATGGCCATGCAACTTTAAGTTCACCACTTAGAGGTCTTGTATGGGTAATTACACACGTTTAACTTGCATATATCAAAAACCCAATGGAAGAAGGATTCTTCCTGTAATTATGGAACAGGCAGACCACAAATATAGCCTTAAAACATTTCTATTCTTTCTATTGCGGCCGGATTCAACTCCACCATTTGGGACGTTCGACCAGCCCGGACAGATTAAAGGAGAACTAAACCCTAAAAATGAATATGGCCAAAAATGCCATATTCTGTAAACTGAACTTATTGCACCAGCCTAAAGTTTCAGCTTGTCAATAGCAGCAATGATCCAGGACTTCAAACTTGTCACAGGGGTCACCATCTTGGAAAGTGTCTGTGACATTCACATGCTCAGTTGGCGCTGAGCAGCTGTTGAGAAGCTAAGCTTAGGGGTCGTCACTAAATAATTAACCAGCAGAAAATGAGGTTGGTCTGTGATATAAGCTACAGGGCTGATTATTAAATTCTGATGCTAATTGCACTGGTTTCTGTGCTGCCATGTAGTAATTATCTGTATTAATTACTAATCAGCCTTATATTGTGACATTTCTATTCTATGTGTACTGTATATTGTGAGTGGGTCCCTAAGCTCAGTAAGTGACAGCAGCACTGAGCATGTGCAGTGAATCAGCAGAAAAGAAAATGGGGAGCTACTGGGGCATCTTTGGAGACACAGATCTTTACTGCTAAAGGGCTGTGGTTGCCTTGGGCTGGTGCAGAAGCCCAAAACATAATGTACAACATTTATACAAATCGATTCACAATGTTCTGTTGATCCCTCACTCACTGTACTTCGGGTATCTCAAACAGAGTAGCAGCCCCGTCAAGCCACAAATCTTCAGAAACAGCATTCACATAAACTCTGGAGACCCACAGAGACACATGTTTCGGATATAAATATCCTTCATCAGGTGCTCCTGATGAAGGATATTTATATCCGAAACATGTCGTGTGAGAAATAAATACACTTTGAATCGCTGTGGGTCTCCAGAGTTTATGTGTACAACATTTCTAGTCTACTTTAGTTAAGTTTTAGTTCTCCTTTAAGGGTGACTTGATATGCCTATTCTAATACTACCATTGTGAGTGTAATTTTAAACAAAGTTTTATTTATATTAGGTTTTTTATATTAAGATTTTAATGGCAGCCCTGAGCAGTTTGCATTTAAGATTCTAACTAGACTATCTAATGCCCCACCCCATTAGCACCTCACAATATGCAGTTGCAACTACGTGCACCTACTTTGGTCTGAAATGTAATATTACAGGTATGGGATATGTTATCTGCTAACCAGTTATCAGGAGGACCGGTTGGGAGTCCCCACACATGGGCAGATAAGCTGCCGAATCAGTCTAAAGGCCAGATATCGGCAGCTTTAATCTGCCCGTGTATGGCCACCTTAAGATAATTATTGGAAGCAAAACCAGCCTATTGGGTTTATTTAATGTTTACATGATTTTTAGTAAAATTTACAGTATAGAAATCCAAAGTACGGAAAGACCCATTATCTGCAAAAACCCAGACCCCGAGCATTCCGGATTGCATGTCCCATACCTGTACTACACAGTTTTAGTAGCTCCCAAAGAATTGCTGCTTTAGGTATGGGGAGGTTTCTCCACCAACTTATTTTGGGGCAGGAAAGTGCCTGTAACTAGGGGTGAACGAATCCAGGATTTGGTTCAGTATTCGGCCATTTTCAGCAGGATTCGGACTAATCTTTGTGCCTGGCCAAACCAAATCCAAAAACTATGTGACTTTTTGTCACAAAAGAAGACGTTCTCTTTTTCCCACCCCTTGCTGATTTGCATATACAAATTAGGGTTCCGATTTGGCCGAATCTTTCACAAAGGATTCGGGGGTTCGCCGAATCCAAAATAGTGGATTTGGTGCATCCCTACCTTAACAGCTGCCGCCTATTCAGTTGGAAGTCCCCAACAGTACCACGACCAGTTTCCTTAACAAAGATTTTATAGTGAGTCATTTTGGACTAAAAAGCACCAGTACAGGTACTGTCAGGTGTTTCCCGTTCAGTAGAATGGTGATTTCAGGCACTTCTCCGCTGTTAAAATAAGAATCCACCCCATGTGCCCTCAGACTGCTCAGATAAGACAAGGTATCCCAACTGCCAGGTGTTTTACGTGAAACCTTGGATTCAGTTTTATGACAGCAGTCCGTTTACATTCAAGGTTTTAGTTCTATTAAACCAGAGTCAGAAACGGTGAACTCCCTTCCTCTGTGCATGAGAAATACTGTTCCATTTATTACCTTCGGCAATTCCCATGCTGAGCGCGCTCCATCTGCACTGTAGTAATATGGTCTGCCTTGATCATCGACGTGTTTTATCCACTGCAATAAAGGAGACAAAAATGTTGAATCAACCTCTAAAATTACACCTAAATTCACTTTAACATCACTGGGGGGGGGGGGGGGGGGGGCCTAAGTAAGCCAATGTCTTTACACAGTACAATTAGATTACATAAAAAAAGGCAGGGAATTATAATATGCAGTTATATTTCTGTCTGAGTAGATCTTAGATGATTATCAATTCATCTCTCTCTTACTGTCCTTAGCAAAAGGCAATCAATCTTTTGGGCCTACAACTGGATGGAATGATCATTGCTCAAGACTTGCTCCACTTTACAGTTTGTCCTACATGTAAGAGCTTGGTAGGGTTAAACAGGGTTTGTTCTAGTGGTGTATCACTTCAACTTGCAGTAAAGAGTGAATGAAGTTCACAAGTCACATGACTGTGGGCACCTGGGAAACTGACAATATGTCTAGCCCCATGTCAGATTTCAAAATTAAATATAAAAAAATCTGTTTGCACTTTTGAGAAACGAATTTCAGTGCAGAATTCTGCTGGAGCAGCACTATTCACTGATGTGTTTTGAAAAAAAAAAAAACATGTTTTCCCATGACATTATCCATTTAAACTTGAAGAGAATACCAAGAATGTACCTTTTCATTAGTATGGTCATTTATAAAGGTGGTGTGGCCGTGCTGATCCAGTTCTTCCAACCAGCCCCTCGGAGGAGACCCACACTGACTATCTGATTGGTTGTCACAAGTGCTGTGGCATATATCGTCTGCTGAGAGCTGCTCTCGGAAAGTGGAGTGATTTGTGCAAGCAGAGGCAGGAGTTGATCAGCATCGGAAAGAGGCAATTGCAGAGAGTGTAATTGAAATGTTTCATCAATACAGAGAAGAACCAAATGGAACCAAAGCAAGCAATTACATTTAATTATTAAAGAGGGAACTATGAAAAATAAATATAAGCTTCAGCATATGGGAAAGAGAAGTTTTCTAAACATAATCAATTAAAAATTCTGTATTTAGAAACTTTCTAAATACAATCAATTAAAGTGGACCTGTCACCCAGACACAAAAATCTGTGTAATAAAAGTCCTTTTCAAATTAAACATGAAATCCAATTTCTATTTTTTATTAAAGCGTTCATAGCTGTTGTAAGCACATTTAAAAATCTCAGCTGTCAATCAAATATTGTCTGCCCCGCCTCTATGCCATGGGCAAGATTTTGAGATGCAAGGCTTTCCTTAAAAGCAGTATCCACAAAATGGCTGCTGCCTGCTTGCTATCATTTTGAATTCCCAGACTGAAAACAAGAAACAAGATTCAAATAATTTATATAGTGTAATTAAAGTTAATTTTGCTTGAATAATGTGATAAAATAGGATTTGGAATAATTTTTTTGGGTGACGGGTCCCCTTTAAATATTCTGTATAGTTTCTGAAATAATCAAGTTTATCTTTACTATTCCTCTCTCAGCATCTGTTTCTCCTCATTCTGTCTTCATGCAGCAGTTGGGTGTCAGATGAATGATCCAATATATCTTATAGGGGGGCTCCATTTGCCTAGAAGATGTATTAGAGCTCACTCTATTAAAATCACCAGAAATCCTGTCTCTCTACATCTGCTAGGAAAGGAAGCCCCCCTATAAGATATATTGGATCTAACTGTCAATGATTATCTGACTCCCAACTGCTGAATGAAGACAGAATGAAGAGAAACAGATGCTGAAAGAGGGATAGTGAAGTTGAACTTGATTATTTCAATACAGAATATTTAATTGATTATATTTAGAAAGTTTCTTATTTCAGTATGATGAAGCTTTTATTAAATTTTTATTTTGGGGATAGTTCCCCTTTAAGAGAAACAACTGACAGTGACGGGAACCTTTAAGCTGGCCATAGATGCAAAGATCCGATAGTACGAATAAACGTACGATCGGACTTTCCCATCTCCCGACCCTCCACTAACCATAAAGATCAAAGTCTTACCATTCCGATCAAATAAAGTAGTAAAAGAACAGATCTGCCGATGTTCTGCCCTGACAGCAATCGTACGATAGTTATGTCTGACAAAAGCCAGTGACAGTCTCCCTCTGAAAATCGTACGATCAGCAATACACGCAGAGATATTATCGGCAGCCAACAGAAATTTTCTAACCTGTCCGATCAACCAAACGACCAATCACCACTGGACGAAAAATGTCGGCACTCTCCACACACGGCCCGAAAATCGTACGAACCCTCGATTCGTTCGATTGGGTCGTTGCGTCTATGGCCAGCTTAACTCAACATTCAGACAGAAGCCTGACGCAGAAAAATACCATAATTTTGCTAGCCAAACGGCTTACTGCTGGGGATAAATAGCACTAGAGGTGCATAATGCTGCAGTAATGATGTGTTGGCTAAACTAGGTAATGAAAATTATACCTGATTCTCCTAATTGTGACATTATCAAATATATATATATATATATATATATATATATATATATATATATATATATATATATATATATATACATATAAATATATAAAAGAAACCCAAACCTGTTTCATTGTTGGTAGAAATAACACTGGCAAAGAGTGGATTATAAAGCAAAGAGTGCCGGAAAATAAGGCACAGGGATGATTAGACGTGAATTTTTGTCCTTAATTTGCAAATAATTTTGTCAGCGGTCAGTACTCTGCAGAATTGAATTGAAGCAGAAATTATAATTGCATCAAAAAATGCAGTTTGGCTGTAGGTTTTGCCATATTCTCTGGCAGCAGTTTTCTATATTTTGCAACAAATGACCGGACTCCGCTGATGAAAATCAGACTCACTGCACAAGGCTACCAATACTTTAACAGGAGCTGTTGCTCAGCCGTATCATGAATCTGGAGTAACATTGCTCAATAAGAACCATAGGAAAGCACATCCTTGGCTAGCCCAAAAGCATAACAGCGACCCAGCCACAATGTGGGAAAAAGTTTTGCAGTCAGATGAAAACAAAGCTCAAAGCAAGATGTGTTAAAGTGGTGGTTCTCCTTTAAGTTAACAGTTTATATGTCATAGAATGGCTATTTTTTTTTTTTTTTTTAAAGGTTATAGATTGGATATTTGTAAGCAACTTTTCAATTAGTCTTTATTATTTCTTTTTTTATAGATTTTCTTCTTTCGAATCTTTCCAGCTTTAAAATAGGGGTCACTGACCCCATCTAAAAACAAGTGTTCTGTCAAGCTACACATTTATTGTTTTTGGTACTTTGTATTACTCATCTGTCTATTCAGCCCCTTTCCTATTCATATTCCAGTCTCTTATCTGGACCCAAGCCACCACAATGCTGAAACTGCAAACTGGAGAGCTGCTGAATAAAAAGCTAAATAACTCAAAAAACACAAATAATAAAAAAGGAAAAACAATGGCAAATTGTCTCAGAATATCACTCTCTATGTCATACTAAAAGTTAAAGAACCAGTGATATGAAAAATTTTGAAAAAATTTGCTTCTACTTAACATAAAAAAAAAAAACACCAAGACAGTTTTAACTTTAAATTCGCAAAGTCTTTATTCCGAAATTACTTATTGATTCTCTGCTTGCGTTCCTCTTCAGAAACGGTGACAGTGCGACGATTCATCATGCGGCACTCGTTTTCTCCTCCCTGGCTATCTCCTATAGAAGGCAGGGAGGAGAAATCAAGCGCCGCACGATGGATCGTCGCCCTGCCGCCGTTTCTGAAGAGGAACGCAAGCAGAGAATCAGTAAGTAATTTCTTAATAAAAACTTTGCGAATTAGAAGTTAAAATTGTCTTGGTGGTTTTTTTCATTAAGTAGAAAAGATTTTTTTTTTAAAAAAAAATTAATGTTACTGGTCTTTTAATTTAAAGGAGAACAATTCCTTTAAACGTTGCCATCGAAGGGCTCCTTTTTATCTGAGTTGGTCAAACATAAAGGAGAATGGATGGTGCCAAGTACAGGGAAATGCTGCTTAAAGAAACAGAAGTCTGGGCATTAGGTCACCTTTCAGCAGGAAAGTGATGCCAGACTCAAGGCAAACTCAAGAAGAAATGGATGAATGTCCCACAACGGATCAAAGCTCTGATCAGGCCCGGATTTACGGCAAGGCCGCATAGGCCCGGGCCTAGGGCGGCAAAAAAATAGGGGCGGCATGCCGCCCAGCCGCATTATGGGGACGCGTGCATCCCCATTCAATTACAGCAGCTGCGCCGGCGTTTTTTCGCCGGCGCGCTGGGAAGGGTAGGTGAGGTGGGCGCTAGGACCGCGCGGCCGCCTGGTCGGACCGCGCGGCCGCCTGGTCGGACCGCGCGGCCGCCTGGTCGGACCGCGCGGCCTAGGGGCGCCCCTTATTGAAATCCGGCGCTGGCCCTGATGTCATTCCAACGGAGTATCTGTGGCACGGTTTTGAAATCTGAAAGATCTGGTGCAAATCTAGTCCAAAACGCTGCTGAACAGCGTGCAAAGCTGGTACAGGTATGGGACCTGTTATCCAGAAATCTTGGGACCTGGGGTTTTCTGAATAATGGATCTTTCCCTAATTTGAATCTTCATACCGTAAGGGGAACTAACGCGAAAATGAAAATTCAATATATGCTTCAGCATACTGAAATAAGAAATTTTCTATATATAATCAATTAAAGATTCTGTACCGTTTCTGAAATAATCAAGTTTATCTTCACTATTCCTCTCTCAGCATCTGTTTCTCCTCATTCTGTTTTCATTCAGGAGTTGGGTGTCAGATGAATGATCCAATATATCATATAGGGGGGCTTCCTTTTGCCTAGAGCTCACTCTTTTAAAATCACTAGAAATCTTGGCTCTCTACATGCAGAATTTGTGCAAAAGGCAGTTATTTTGTTAGATTTTGTTTGTCCTGGAATCAGTGATTTGAGTGAGCTCTAATACATCTGCTAGGAAAGGAAGCCCCCCCCCATAAGATATATTGGATCTAACTGTCAATGAATATCTGACACCCAACTGCTGCATGAAGACAGAATGAAGAGAAACAGATGCTGAAAGGGGAATAGTGAAGATAAACTTCATTATTTCTGAAATGATGCAGAATATTGAATTGATTGCATTTAAAAAGCTTCTTATTTCATTATGATGAACTTATTTAAATTCTCATTTTTGCGATAGTTCACTTTCTACTAGAAAATCGTGTAAAACTTACATACACCCAATAGGCTGGTTCTGCTTCCAGTAAGGATTAATTATATCTTAGTTGGGATCAAGTACAAGGTGCTGTTTTATTATTACAGAGAAAAAGGAAAACATTTTTCCAAATTTGGATTATTTGAATAAAGTAGAGTCTGTGGGAGACAACCATCCGTAATTCGGAACTTTCTGGATAACAGGTCCCATACATGTACTTACTCCAAAAACTGGGCACTTATCACAACATAATTGTTTTCCCTAGCAGAGCTGCAGGCTTTTAGAGAAAACAATGCTGGTGCCCAAGCCATATTCATTTTGTACCCCCTATTGTATTACCTTGACCACCAACACAGACAAGTATAAAATGGAGAGCAAAGATCCCTAAACAGACCTCATGGTCAGCATGGCTGAAGGACTCGGATTTGCCAGAGCCTGCTTCCTTTGTTCCCCGTGGAGGCTTCCATGTTCGCTCTTGAGTTGCTTTATTGAAGTAATAGTAACGGCCGCTGTTATCTTTATGAGTCTCCCACTCGCCTGTGACTTGCACCGGAGGAGAGACGGGCTGCGGGGGTAGAGCAGACTGAGAGATTTTCAGCTCTTGCAAATTCGCATATACGGGAGAATCCGATCTTGCCGGCGCCGGTGAAACCGAGATCTAGAATGAGGAAAAAAAGGCAGCGTATAAAAAACACTAATATACAGCAGAACCCAAATTTTACGTTTTTTCAGGGGACCTGGAAAAAAAATGATGTAAAATCCGGCAAAAATTTTAAATCAGGGAAATGTGTTAAAGGGGTTGTTCACCTTTAAGATAACTTTCAGTATGATGTAGAGGGTGATATTCTGAGATCATTTGCAATTTGTTTTCATTTTTTATTATTGAAGGTTTTTGAGCTATTTAGATTTTTATTCAGCAGCTCTTCAATTTGCATTTTAAGGAATCTGGTAACTAGGGTGTAAATTACCTTAGCAACCATGCACTGATTGGAACAAGAATAGGAGAGAGTCTGCATAGAAGGATCAGTAATAAAAAATAACAATAACTGTACATTTCTAGCTTTACAGAGCATTTGCGTTTTAGAAGGGGGTCAGCGACGCCCATTTGAAAGCTGCAAAGAGTCAGAAGACAAATAACTATAGAACTATAAAAAATAAATAATGAAAACCAATTGAAAAAGTTAGAACTGGCTGTTCTATAACATAATAAAAGTTACCTTAAAGGTGAACCGCCCCTTTAAAGTAGCTTTTTCTTCAAACACTGAAAGGATATAAGTACAGGAGTCCGTTTTACTTTTGAGATACAATATTTAGTGTGTTAATAACAAGGGTTAAACATTGCAGCGTTAATGTTACACTATGGGGTAGAGTCCTGCGCGGGTCCATTTTTTGGAACCCGTACCCAACCCATACACGTAACCAGCATTCTTACCCGCTACCCGACACGCAAGTACCTTATCCGCAAGCCGGACCCGAGACCAGCTGACCATCAAGAATCAGGAAGTGCTGTCATTGTACACTGGAAGTGACATCATCGGAAGTAGGTGTGATCAGAAAAAAAGGAGTAAAACAGGAAGCGCTGTCATTGTAAACCAGAAGTGACATCATCGGAAGTAGACATGATCAGAAAAAAGGAGTAAAAATCGTTATTGAGAAGACCCGAGGCCCGACCCGCAAACCCGCAGAACCGCTGACCAGCGTGTATACCAGCAACCGGAACTTCTACCCGCAACCGCAGGTTTTTGCGTGCAACCAGCGGGTGCCCGACCCACTGCAGGACTCTACTATGGGGGGTATGTGCAAGACTCATTGTCAGTCACATACACAACCTAAAGTGATTGGTGCAGGACTGTATAAGGGGCAGACTAATTGCAATTGACCATTTACAGGCAGAACCATCTGGTTAGTATTTTAAACCTCTATTTCATAAATTATAACATTCATAGAGGAAAAAAAAGCAGTTTTTGGGAACATCAGGACAAAATTTTGATGTAAAATCTGGGAAAACATTATTAAAATCAGGGAAATGCACCCATAGAATGCATTATCAATTGGCGGGACCACAAATAAAAAGTGTAAAATGCGGCAAAACTTAACATCAAGGTTTCACTGCACACTAAAATAAAGTAATGCTTGTGAATTATAAACATATGCACATAAATCTTCCTATAAACCTGTAATAACTCAGCCCCACTAGATGTCCCCACAGAACTCCCAATTCTACAAAGTACTGCAAGCAACTGTCATTCACCTGCTATGGAAACACTTAGGGACACTTTGCCAATATGGAAAATCCAATTTCACACAAACACACACTTGTCTGTCTTTAGGCTGCTTACATAAACAGCAAATTAAAGGAACAGTAACTCCAAAAAAGTGTTGTAATGAAAATATAAGGCAGTGTTGCTCTGCACTGGTAAAACTGATGTGTTTGCTTCAGAAACTATAGTTCATATAAATAAGCTGCTGTGTAGCCAGGGGGCAGCCATTCAAAGCTGAAAAAAGGCACAGGATAGGCAGTAGATAACAGATGCGCTCTGTAGTATACAATGGGATTCATCAGAACTTATCTGATCTATTGTGTATCCTGTGCTTGAATGGCTGCTCCCATGGCTACCTAGCAGCTTCTTTACATAAACCGTTGTTGAGTTTTTGAAGAAAACAGTACACTATAGTACCATTTACATTTTTTGGTGTTATTGTTTCTTTAAGTGTCGTTAGAATGTGAAAAATCCGTGGGGACTGGTATACTCCGAACCAGTAAGAGATTAGCATATAACCTGCATACGGTGCAGCATCACATAAGACATTTTTCTTGGTTTCTCAGGACCAGGGTGTTTTCCAGATAAGGGATCTTTCCTTAATTTGGATCTTCATACTTTTGGGTCGAATTTTGAATTCATGTGAGTTTTTTAAAACTCCCAAAAACTCGAAATTCGACCAATCAAAATTTATTAATAAAATCGACCCAAAAACTCTGAGGTTTTTTTCTCTGAAAAAAAACTCGAATGTCAGGAAGGCTCCAAACAACTCAAGATCCCTGGACTTCTCCCGTTGCCTAGGTTTTAAGTGGCGAATAGTCGAATTCGAGTTCTTAAAGGGCCAGAGTATGATAAATCTCGGAAATCAAATTCGATAACTCAAATCGAATTTGAAAAACTCCCTAGGTCGAATTTGACAGTTTTGACCATAAAAAACCTTGAAAATTTGAATTTTCAATTCCACCCTTGATAAATCTGCCCCTTAGTCTACTAGAAAATCATATAAACATTAAATAAACCCAATAGGCTGGTTTTGCTTCCAATAAGGATTAATTATTATCCTAGTTGGGATCAAGTACAAGCTACTGTTTTATTATTACACAGAAAAAAGAAATCATTTTAAAAAATTTGGATTATTTGGATAAGATGGAGTCATGGGAGATGGCCTTCTTTGAGCTTTCTGGATAATGGCTTTCGGGATCTCGAGAAATTTGCATTCGAAAAACCAGCAGATTCCAAGCACTCAAAGTCCAATGCCATGTCAGCCATCTATTAAGCTGTCCATACATGAAGAGATCTGCTTGTCTGGCGACATCGCCGAACAAGCGGATCTTTCACCGATATGCCCAGCAACGGCAGGGCTATATCGGGGTAATCCGAACATTCAGCCCTAGGGCCGAAGGACAGGATTACAAGGAGGAGCAATGGGCTCCGACAAGGTCGGTAGGCAGAAAAATTAAACCTTCCCGATTAATATCGTGGCCAGATATCGATCAGGAAGACTCTTCGGAAGCCCCCATATATGGGCAGATAAATTGCCAAATAAGTCTTAAGGGCCGATATCGGCAACTTTATCTGCCCGTGTAGGGCCTCCTTTAGTAGATTTGTGGACAAAAGATAAATCATGATTTAGCTATAGATTCTGAGCTGATAACTAGAGAACCACCACAGCACAGTGTTGCCCACTCCACAATACCAGACATTTTTCAGATTTATAAAACAAAATAGAGTTCAATGTTGGGTGTTAGTCACTCAGAACAATGTGTGGAATACCTGTAGTAGGGTTTTTTTTTTGGTTTTTTTTAAATTTGAGCCCTTGTTTGAGGTCCAATATTTACTCAGGGGTAAATAACAGATATCTGAAAACGTTGCCATTCAGCTGAATTAATGGCCACCTCCAGTCTTCAAGCCAGGTGTTTCTGGAGTATTTAAAGGGAAACGCCACAAAAATATAACAAGCTTTTTGAAATGTAACCATAATTTCAAGCAACTTTGCAATATACATGAATTAAAAAATATGCAGACTTTTCATGATTTTTAATGGTTTCTGACAGTTCCCTAAGCCTAGCCCCCTGCTCTCCTGCTGATCTGTCTGACTACTTTGCTGAGCTGGCTGACTACTGTAACTTTGTATCAACAGACAGCTGTCCTCAGCCTGCATCCTCCAAACCCCACAATTCCCTGCACACGTGATTTCAATAAGGAACGGAACATTACAGTGCAATGCATTGTGGGTTATGTAGTTCCTGCATGCTGTCTGTAAACTGTGGAGTAGTTGTTACAATGTGTAACATCAGTGTTACCAGGAATTTAAATGATGCAGAAAGAGAAGAACAGTTAAACAGCTGGATTTCAGCATAGAAAATAAATGGCATTTATTCATACTTTTTGAAGAAACATGTAACTGTGATGGTTATATTAGGGCTTTCTGTTATGTTATGAGGGCTTCTTTTTCAAATTTTGGTTTGAAAGCCGGAGTTCCCCTTTACGTTTGCAACAAAAGAAAAAAAACAAAACATGGCCTACAGCAGAATATTAGAAATAAGGCGAATGTGAGAATTGTCTCTTTAAATACTTCCCCATTCTAAATTCTATATATCCTGCTCCTCTGTATGGGTTAGTTATTTGAACAATATTCTGTTTTCATAAACAGACGCTAATCTTAAAAGTGGATAAAAAAAAGACCTATTAGTGGTGAGGAAGCCACACAGGTAGCAATGGGCAACACCAATGTAAACAAGATGGCCCGGATGATCCATAGCCGCTCAAATGGATAAAGCATTGAAATAATCCACTAAACCACAGAATACTTAGCTTCAACTATGACTCACAATACACTTCCTTCTCCTCCTCCGGATTAGAGACAGCTATCCCTCTCTGGCTCCGCACCAATGAAAACCAAAAGACGTCAGTCCATAACAATAACCAGTTTCAATAAAATAAAGACATGTACAGTAAGCAACCAAGCATACATTAAAGAATGGAGAAAAACACACTAACAGACTACATCACAACAAGATAAAATCATACAAAAACAAATATGAAATAAGCGTTGAACCCAAATGGCAATTATGGGCCTAAAATGTTCAGATTTGTGATCAGAATCAGATTAGAATCAAGCATAGCCCTTACTTATACAAGCAGAAGGAATGACTTAGCAATAGGGGTTTCCATCTCCAAAGCAAACAAACTGACTAATGCTCATATGCACAGAAGAAAATATCTTACAGTAATTTGGGCAGCACACATTACCCAATGCAATTTCTTTCCGAGGATTCATTTGCTCACCACAAACTTTGCCTTAACTTGTGCCGGATGCATCATTCCTGCTGCACATTTGTAGGGCATTTAAATGGATTCGGTCATGATTTTTATGGATTATTTTTTATTTCTAAAGTACACTATTTACATTGCAAATAATTCACTCTACCAATTAAAATTGTATTACTGAACCAACAAGTGTTATTTTTTTAGCTGTAATATTGGTGTAGAGAGCCATCTCAGTGTATTGTGCCTGATTCTGAGCTTTGAGAAGGAGCCAGCACTTCAGGATGGAACTGTTTGGAGACAGCTATTGTTTCTCCCCATGCCATTGTATTTTACCCCGACCTAGGTCATGTTCCATAGCCCCAACTAGTGATAGACATGAGAATAGCACCCAAGCAGGGTTTCCCGCTTTGGTGCTATTCTCATGTCTACCACTAGGGAGCACCTTTAGCAATGCAAGCAAATCCTTCAATAGCGGTGTCAGGTAGCTGCTATCTGGTTAGCTACCCATTGTTCTGTTCATAGGCTGCTGGGGAGGGAAGGGAGGGGGTGACATTACTTGCAGAATAGCAGTAAAAGTGACTGAAATTTACCAGAGCACAAGTTACATGGCCTGAGGGCACCTGGGAAACTGACAATATGTCTAATCCCATGCCAATTTTCAAAATGAAATATTGAAAATCTGTTTGTTCTTTTAAAGGATGGATTACAGTGCAGCATTCTGCTGAAGCAACACTATTGAAAAAACAGGTTTTCCCACGACAGTATACCTTTAATAACCTATGCAGGCACTGCAGCAAGCCAACTGAAGTGGGAGCACCTATATAAATGCAACATGAAAAGGAAGCCCTGTATTTGCTCAAAGTCTGCAAAGTTGTGTGATCTAGATAAGTATGCACCGAATACACTATTTTGCATTCTGTCGATCCCCCGAATCCTTCGCAAAAGATTTGGCCAAATACCGAACCAAATTTGCATATGCAAATTAGGGGTGGGAAGGGGAAAACATTTTTTATTTCCTTGTTTCGTGACAAAAAGTCACGTGATTTCCCTACCGATCCTAATTTGCATATGCAAATTAGGATGGGGTTCGGCCGGGCAGAAGGATTTGCGCGAATCAGAATACTGCTTATAAAGGCCGAATCCTGAACCGAATCCTGGATTCGGTGCATCCCTAGGTAAAATGTAGTATATGGGTTTCCTGATAACGGATCCCATAAGAATGACTTTACATGTTGATCTGGACCAGCACCTCAACATCAAACACATGATAAAAATCTGTGAAACCATTACAGATCAATGTGACCGAAGACTATGAAATGCCGTGGAATTCAGGAAGAGGTGTGTGTATGAATCGAAACGCAGGAAAGGTATCGTTGTTTTGTGCTGAGAGAGCGGCCTGCACTAATCTGGAGCTTGTCCATTCATTAGAACAACCCCTCCCCTCCCATAGTGTTCAAATATAATTCCGGATCAGCATTCAGAGGATCAGTTAGAAGCACTGGCATTTTTAGAACATTCTCATCGACACCAATGTGTGGGAACATTAAAGGGCATGTAAAGTCTAAAATAGAACAAGGCTAGAAATGCTATATTTTGTATACCGGTACTAAATATAAACATGAACTTGCTGCACCACAAGCCTAATCAAACAAATAATTTATGCTTTCAAAGTGGCTACAGGGGTCACCATCTTGTAACTTTGTTAAACATCTTTGCAAGACTAAGACTGTGCACATGCTCAGTGTGGTCTGGGCTGCTTAGGGATCGTCATAAACAAAGCTGCATGAGTTCTGCATGGCTGGGAAGTAAGGCGGGGGCTCCCCCTGCTGTTCATAATTATGATTGTTTCCCTGCAGAGCAGTTAGGGACCGTCTGACAATTCCTATCCACAGCAGTAAATGAAGGGAGAATTTCACTGCATACAGTCAGGTTTCTTATAAAAACGGTACATATTTTTTAATTAAAGTATAATGGAGATAGGTTTCCTTTTCATTAAAGAAAGTAAAAATGGGATTTTTTTTTTTAACATGCACTTTAACAGCAAGTGCAGCCTCTTCTTACTCTTTCCATCTGTCAAATGGGAGTGAAGAAGTCAAAAAAAAAAAAAAAAGATTGCTCTATGAGGCTACAATTTTTTTGTAATTCTTACTTTATAATGTGTATATTTTGATGTACCGTAGGCTCTCCTCTATTCACGTTTCTTTCACTCATTCAATCCACTGTCTGGGTGCTAAGTTAAATTTGACCCTAGCAACCAGGCAAACTGGAAAGCTGCCGGGAAAAAAATCTAAAGAATTCAAAGACTGAAAATAATAATAATAATAATAAATGAAAACCAAGTGCGAACTTTCTCTGAATATCAATCTACAACATACTAAAAGTTAAATCTAAATCTAAAGGTGAACAACCCGTTTAATCGAGGTTGTATAGGATCCGTTATCCGGAAAACTCCGGATTATGGAAAGCCCGTCTCCCATAGACTCCATTTTATCTAAATAATCCAAATTTTTAAAAATGATTTCCTTTTTCTCTGTAATAATAAAACAGTACCTTGTACTTGATCCCATATATGATTTTATATGATTTTCTAGTAGACAAAGTGGAGATTCACCTTTAAGGTAACTTTTAACCAACACTTCTCTACTGAATAAATATACAGGTATAGGACCTGTTATTCAGAATGCTCAGGACCTAGGGTTTTAAGGATAAGTCTCTTTCATTAATTTGGATCGTCACACATTAAGGGGCATATTTATTAATGGTCGAATTGAAAATTTAAATGTCAAAAAAAAAAAATTATGGTCAAAACTTTCAAATTTGACTAGGGAATTATACAAATTTGATTCCAGTTTTTTTTTTAAAAAAAGTTTGAATTTGATTTTTGAGATTTATCATACTCTGACCCTTCAAGAATTCAGATTTGACTATTTCCCACCTAAAACCTGCAAAATTACTGCAAGTAAATGGGAGAGGTCTAGGGGTCAATTTGGAGTTGTTTGTAGTAGGGATGCACTGAATCCACTATTTTAGATTCGGCCGAACCCCCAAATCCTTTGTGAAAGATTCGGCCGAATAACGAACTGAATCCAAATTTGCATCTGCAAATTAGGGGTGGGACGGGGAAAACATATTTTACTTTCTTGTTTTGTGACAAAAAGTCACGCGATTTCCCTCCCAGATCCTAATTTGATTTGGTACAGCCGGGAGAAGGATTCGGCCGAATCCTGCTTAAAAAGGCCAAATCCTAGCTGAATCCCGAAGCAAATCCTGGATTCGGTGCATCCCTAGTTTGTAGCCTTCTTGACATTCAAGTTTTTTTTCAGGAGAAAAACTCAAGTCGTACAAACGGAACACGAATCGAGTTTGATCAAATTCAAATCGAATTTGATTCAAGTTTTCGGGCTGTTTAAATTGGTCCAATTGTTACAAATTCGATTTTTTTTTTTTTTTAAATAAATCTCCCCAAGTCAAATTTTGAAATTCAACCCTTCATAAATGTGCCTCTAAGTCTACTGGAAAATCAGTAAACATGAAATAAACCCAATAGGCTGGTTTTGCTTCCAATAAGGATTAATTATATCTTTGTTGGGATCAAGTACAAGCTGCTGTTTTATTATTACACAGAAAGGAGAATTAATTTTTAAAAAAAATTGGATTATTTGGATAAAATGACGAGTCTGGTTCTCCAACATGCTGGAAATGTTCATCTGCTGATGCAGCAAATCTCCCAGTGTAGGGCGCATTGGCAGATTAAGTTTAGAGGTGCTGCAATCCTCTTTACCGTCTTCTGTTCCAGTCATTCCGGATGTCAGCCCAAATGAAAGGAAAATATAAAGCTGACAAGTAAAGCTTGACACGCAACTGGAGCTAAAGTAAATTGCTCAGCTCCTTTTCCCTTATACCATTAGAGCTAAAAATGAAGGTAAATTGTAGCACAGGCAGCAGGATTTTGTACTAAATGCGAAACTTCATAGACCATTGTCCTTTTTTCAACCCAAATTAATTATATCTGCTCCTGCAACACTAGCAATTTAGGCTCAAACAGGGCTCAGTGAAATTCTACAATTAGCTTAGCCTCAGCAAATCTCTAAAGAAAATAAGCTCACATTTTATTCTGAAGACTTCCTGAAACATTTACTGGTATGGGGTCCGTTATCCAGAAAGCTCCGAATGACAGAAATGCCGTCTCCCATGGACTCCATTTTATCCAAATAATCGAACTGTTCCAACTCCAAAATAGTGGATTTGGTGCATCCCTAATTTTATCTAAATAATCCATATTTTTAAAAACAATTTTCCTTTTTCTCTGTAATCATAAAACAGTAGCTTGTACTTGATCCCAACTAAGATATAATTAATCCTTATTGGAAGCAAAACCAGCCTATTGGGTTTATTTAATGTTTACATGATTTTCTAGTAGACATAAGTTTGTAAATCCAAATTACAGAAATACCAGTTATCTGGAAAACCCCAGGTCCTGGGCTGTAATTGTGAGGTTACAAATATATACGGCTGAAAAACATGTAATCTTTAGTTAATTAGATTCATTTTATATTTTTTTTCTACCTGCAGAAAGAAATATATATTTTAATTCCTTTAAGACAAGGGATTCTGGCAAAGCATATAGTTTGGCATTTTCAATTATCGTCTTAAATAAATCTCTAACAATTGCTTTAAAGGCTGTGCTGATAAGGCAAAGATATAGTACAGGTATGGGATCCGTTATCTGGAAACCAGTTATCCAGAAAGCTCAAAATTAGACTCCGTTATCCGGAAAACCCCAGATACACTGGTTTTAATTTTTTTATTATTTGTAGATTTTGAGTTACAGTGGTGTGCAAAACTATTTGCCCCCTTCCTGATTTCTTATTCTTTTGCATGTTTGTCACACTTAAATGTTTCTGCTCATCAAAAACCGTTAACTATTAGTCAAAGATAACATAATTGAACACAAAATGCAGTTTTTAAATGAAGGTTTACATTATTAAGGGAGGAAAAAAAACTCCAAATCTACATGGGCCTGTGTGAAAAAGTGATTGCCCCCCTTGTTAAAAAATAACTTAACTGTGGTTTATCACACTTTATCACACCTGAGTTCAATTTCAAAGGTTATAAAGCCATTTCTAAAGCTTTGGGACTCCAGTAAACCACAGTGAGAGCCATTATCCACAAATGGCAAAAACATGGAACAGTGGTGAACCTTCCCAGGAGTGGCCGGCCGACCAAAATTACCCCAAGAGCACAGAGACAACTCATCCGAGAGGCCACAAAAGACCCCAGGACAACAACTAAAGAACTGCAGGCCTCACTTGCCTCAATTAAGGTCAGTGTTCACGACTCCACCATAAGAAAGAGACTGGGCAATAACGGCCTGCATGGCAGATTTCCAAGGCGCAAACCACTTTTAAGCAAAAAGAACATTAAGGCTCGTCTCAATTTTGCTAAAAAACATCTCAATGATTGCCAAGACTTTTGGGAAAATACCTTGTGGAACGACGAGACAAAAGTTGAACTTTTTGGAAGGTGCGCGTCCCGTTACATCTGGCGTAAAAGTAACACAGCATTTCAGAAAAAGAACATCATACCAACAGTAAAATATGGTGGTGGTAGTGTGATGGTCTGGGGTTGTTTTGCTGCTTCAGGACCTGGAAGACTTGCTGTGATAGATGGAACCATGAATTCTACTGTCTACCAAAAAATCCTGAAGGAGAATGTCCGGCCATCTGTTCGTCAACTCAAGCTGAAGCGATCTTGGGTGCTGCAGCAGGACAATGACCCAAAACACACCAGCAAATCCACCTCTGAATGGCTGAAGAAAAACAAAATGAAGACTTTGGAGTGGCCTAGTCAAAGATGAGTGGGCCAAAATTCCTCCAGAGCGCTGTAAAAGACTCGTTGCAAGTTATCGCAAACGCTTGATTGCAGTTATTGCTGCTAAGGGTGGCCCAACCAGTTATTAGGTTCAGGGGGCAATTACTTTTTCACACATGAACATGTAGATTTGGATTTCTTTTCTCCCTAAATAATAAAAACCCTCATTTAAAAACTGCATTTTGTGTTTACTTGTGTTATCTTTGACTAATAGTTAAATGTGTTTGATGATCAGAAACATTTTGTGACACAAACATGCAAAAGAATAAGAAATCAGGAAGGGGGCAAATAGTTTTGCACACCACTGTATTTCGTTTTTTATTAAGCAGCTCTCCAGTTTGCAATTTCAGCAATCTAGTTGCTAGGGTCCAAATGACCGTAGCAACAATGCATTCATTTGAATAAAAGACTGGGCTATGAATAGGAGAGGACTTGAATAGATAGACGAGTAAAAAAAAAGTAGCAAGAACATTTGAAGCCTACAGAGCATTTGTTTATTAGATGGGGTCAGTGACCCCCATTTGAAAGCTGGAAAGATTCAGAAGGCAAACAGTTTAAAAAAAAACATACAAAATAAAAAATGAAGGCCCACTGAAAAGTTGCTTAGAATAAGTCAGTCTATAACATACTAAAAGTTAATTTAAAGTTGAACCAGCCCTTTAAGTAGATAATGGGGACCCCTGTACAAAGGGTGTTCTCTGGGCCTCCATTTAATCTAATGAAATGTATCATTTTGTATAAAATATATATAAAATAAAAATATATGTGTCATTTCTAGCAGGATGTATATTCAGGCCACTGCACATAAAAATTCTGAATACTATATGGCTATTTCAGCTGCATCCAGGAAGCAGAGTGCTTAGTTGCTGCTGTTGTAAAACATTGTGAATGATCATGTGTAAATAAATATACCAGTGCTAATCTTTAGGGACTTGCCTAGTAATCCTATCTCAGGGCTCTCACAGGAAAGAAACAGTGAGTAAGGACAGCACCGCAGGGAATAAGTCAGTTGCAATTTACCTGGATAAAAACAAACTGCTGCTCATGCTAAGAGTCTCCATAGACTTCTTTTAATTAGATCATCATTTCTAAGTAAATTACCCGGAAATATGCTACATATTTGGGTTACTAAATGAAAACCGGTTTGACAACCTCGGTCTAAAAAGACAGGGGCCTGAGCTGGATGCCACATTCAAGATTATCTGCAAAAACAAGGAATGCACCGAATCCAGGATTTGGCAAAGATTCCGCCTTTTTCAGCAGGATTCGGCTGAATCCAAATGCCAGGCCAGACTGAACCCGAATCCAAAACATCACTTGACTTTTCATCACACCAACAAGGAAGTCAAAATTGTTTTACCATGTGCAGTTCTCTCTCCCCCTCGTTTCCCTAATTTACATATGCAGATTAGGGTTTGGATTCGGGTTTGGCATTCGCCCGAATCTTTCAAAAAGGATTTGGCCAAGTCCTAAAATAGTGGATTCGATGGACCCCTAGCAAAAACTGTAAGTACATTCTAGTGATTTTGGACATGTACCACCCCCAACCCAACTAACCTGTCCTGAAGCTGAGATGGGACTTAAAGGAGATCGAAAATCTGTTTGCACTTGGGGGTGCCAAATGTTAGGCACCCCCAAGTGATTGTACTGACTTACCTGAAACCCAGGGGCGGTGCTCCTATCAGCAGAAAACTGCACTGGCCCGGGGTTATACCAGCGAGCACCACGGAACGATCCTCTTCCGTCTTCCACCTTTTTCTCGTGACTGAGAATGCACAGTAGAACGAAAAGCCGAACTTTAACAAAAAGATCAGCTATTTCATTAAACTGTGCTTGCGTTTGCCCAGGGAAATTCGTAGAAAGAAGAAGACGGAAGTGGATCTGGGCCGGTGCAGTTTTATGCTGATAGGAGCACCGGCAAGGGGTTTCAGGTAAGTCAGTACAATCACTTGGGGGTGCCTAACATTTGCCACCACCAAGTGTACGATGACTTTCCTTCTCCTTTATAGGGACAAACCCAATCTCTCCCCTTAGTGGACTTTAGAGATGATGTTGAAAGGTCAACAGAGCTCCATAAACACCATCCCACCCATGAAGAGGACTATTTAGGGTCCAGCCAAAGCACATAAAGTAAAACTGGCCGTAAACTGCCAGGCCTGATTGATTGGCGAGGTCCCCACCCAAGCACAGGACGAAATCACATTGTTGGGACTAGTATAATCTGCTTGGGTTTCCTCAGAACCTGCAGGCCCCTTAAAAAAAAACAAAAAAAAGGATCATGGCCAGTGTGTCTGATAAACAGACACCATAGTCTCCATAGTAAGATCAGTAAAAGACTGTTTTGAATGTTGTATAATTACTAAAACATGCTGTGGAATATATATATATATATATATATATATATATATATATATATATATATATATATATATAAAATTGGTGCTATATGCTAAAGTATAAAAGCTAATGATAAATGGAGCCTTCTGCATGGCCTTACTGGTCTTAAAGGAGAACTGAACCATGTGCAGTGAATCAGTAGAAAAGAAGATGGGGAGCTACTGGGGCATCTTTGGAGACATAGATCTTTACTGCCAAAGGGTTGTGGTTGCCTTGGGCTGGTACAGAAGCCCAAAACATAATGTACAACATTTCTAGTCTTCTTCTTAAGTTAGGCTTTAGTTCTGCTTTAAGTGATAGAAGTATAGTATAACGAGAGGAAGCCCCTTGCCCAAACTACTTTCATCCTCACCAAAGCTCTCTGCCGGAGGCTGCTGGGAGTTGTAGTTGAGAATACTGCTGCAGACACACATAGTTGAAACCAAGTACAAATGTGCAATTCCTGATGCGAGTCACGGCTATGACTGTGCACATGAAAGGGCGGTACGGCTGCCAGAGCCAAGAGCAGATTCTTTTAACCTCAAAACTAATTCTTATTCTTATATTGTGACATTTCTATGTGTACTGTATATTTTGAGTTGGTCCCTAAGCTCAGTAAGTGACAGCAGCACAGAGCATGTGCAGTGAATCAGCAGAAAAGAAGATGGGGAGCTACTGGGGCATCTTTGGAGACACAGATCTTTACTGCTAAAGGGCTGTGGTTGCCTTGGTCTGGTACAGAAGCCCATTTCTAGCTACTTCTTTAGTTATGCTTTAATTTACCTTTAAACATTCCCACAGGTTTGTTTGAGTGGAAGGAGTTTAAAAGTTCAAGAGTGCAGTAAATGAAAGGATGGAAGAAGGACAGGTTAAGTGCCGCCTGCTGCACCAAGTGCAACTGCCACCAAGTCGCTGCTGTATTCACTGGTTTCTCTTGTGCCACCAAGTTCTGCGGCAAGATCCTGTTACATGCTGTTATTTCATGTTCTGCTTACTGTAAAGGCAGAAAAATTAGAAGCTGCAAAATTAGAACAAAGAAGTGGTTTTTATGCTGACTTTGCATTTTCTTGTCTGGAACTGGAAGGATGTCTGTTTTTTTTTTAACCATCTTAAATGCCCCATCATTTGAATAAAATTTTATTGCAGGGGGGAAGCAAAAAAGATTTTCCACTATACTTAAAATAAAATTAGGGAAACTGTCCCTTGCTACTATGGCTAATCCAAGGGTTAGTTGGGCAATGTCCTCAATGTCCTACAAACAAAGGCTTATTAAAATTTATATAATACACAAAAGCCATGAATATCTTGTAAATTATATCCTTATGAACTGTGAGTTCTGATGTCATCAGTTATAAACGGTGAGTAGTGATGTCATTTCTGTCACGACTCACTGAATCTTGTGTATTATAATAAATAAATTGCCCCCTGTTGCAAAATATGAGGATATTAGAAGTTACCAAGGAGTTTCATGACCTGTATAAAAACACTCGGCCTTCGGCCTCATGTTTTTATATGATCATGAAACCCCTCGGTAACTTCTAATATCCTTATAATTTACAAGAGGGGAACTTTATTCACTATATATACGGATGTGTTGGTCTGTTGCTGTATAGTATGGCATGCCTGGTGGGGGATGTGTTGGAAATCAAATGTTCAGTTATCCCAATTTATCTGTACAGGGTACTGTCAATGAGAAGCTGTGCCAGATATCCTATAGATTAAAGAAGCAGCAAAGCTCAATTTTCAGCGTTCGTTTACAAAACAGGTTATGTAGTGAATATGTTATGTCTATTGTATGTGTGGCTTGTTATTTCTTGCACTAAACAGGCTGAAACTGAAAGCCAAGGCATATGCGATGTCCTGTTCAAAAATAAATGACAGGCAAACGGAGAAGCCCTGTGTATAATAAGCTGCTCTTTATCTCAAAGCCTAACAGACTGCATCTTGGGGAAAGGGGGATAATGCTTCTTTAATATAAATACACTGGGCAGCACAGTAGTTCAGTAGTTAGCACTTCCTTAGTTTCCTTGCATAATTCAAAACATACTCGGGGTCATTTATCAACACTTGGCAAATTTGCCCATGGGCAGTAACCAATGGCATTCATTGTTCTACTTGTAGCTGGCTTTAAAAAGCAATTCATTGATTGGTTGCTATGGGTAACTGCCCATGGGCAAATTTACCCAGTGTTAATAAATGAGCCCCAGTGAAACTTAGCTGGCTCCTGATAACACTGACCCTAGTGTGTGTGAACCTTAGATTGTAAGCTCCACTGAAGCAGTCATCTGTGAATAATGTAAAGTGTCTGTAAAGTGCTATTATTATTATTATAATAATAACATCTTTATAACAATATGTTGTATACATCAGACATACAAATCCTGGTCAAATCAGAAGGCAAACAGGGGTACCTGCTCATTAAGAGCTTACAATCTAAAATATAAATGAAGAATACTAGCCCTATGGGTCAGGCCTAACCCACGTCATCTACAGTGATGCTACAAGTTTTTTTGAGGAGCAAGCGGTTTTAACGTGTAACACGCCTTAAAGGGGTTGTTTACCTTTACATTAACTTTTAGTATGGTGTAGAGAGTGATATTCTGAGACAATTTGCAATTGGGTTTCATTGTTTTATCTGTGGTTTTTGAGTTATTTAGCTTTTTATTTGGCGGCTCTCCAGTTTGCAATTTCAGCAATCTGGTTGCTATGGCCCAAATTACCATAGCACCATGCATTGTTTTGAATAAGAGACTGGAATATGAATAGGAGAGGCCTGAATAGAAAGTGAAGTAAAAAAAATAGCAATAACAATAAAGTTGTAGCCTTACAAAGCATTTGTTTTTTAGATGGGGTTTTATTTATTTTTTTAATTGTGGTTTTTGAGTTATTCAGCAGCTCTCCAGTTTGCAATTTCAGCAATCTGGTTGCTAGGGCCCAAATTACCCTAGCAACCATGCACTGATTTAAATAAGAGACTGGAATATGATTAGGAGAGGCCTGAATAGAAAAAGGAGTAAAAAAAAAAAGAAGTTTTAACAATAAATGTGTAGCATTTGTTTTTTTAGGTGGGGTCAGTGACCCAATTTGAAAGCTGGAAAGAGTCAGAAGAAGGCAGCAAACATTAAAAACAACTATAAAAAGTAAATAATGACCAATAGGAAAGTTGACTAGAATGGGCAATTATAAAGTTAACTCAAAGGTAAACCACGTGAAAAGCGTGAGGTTTGGCCAGTCAATGAGCCTCTGGGCCATTACATGGAAGCCCTGGTTGCTTTGTTTTAGCCACTATAGGTCCATTTCCAGTTTGTGTTCCGTTCCCATTTGAAAACAAATACCATACATAGTTATTTTACAAATATTGCAGTTATTTAATTTGTAGTCACTGCATCAGTGGTTACATATTTGCTAAAATATACACGGGCCGATAAAAGCTGCCGACAGACTGTGTCGGCAGCTTATTGGCCCGTGTATGGGGGCCCCCGACGGGCTTCCCCGATCGAGATCTGGCCGAAAGATCTCGATCGGATGGGTTTAAAAATCCCGTTGGATCGCGGCCGCATCTGTTCGTTGATGCGGTCCCGCGATCCGACCGCCCATTTGCGAATGCTAGGATCCGATCGTTGGGCCCTAGGGCCCACGATAGGATCTGCCCGATATTGCCCACCTCAAGGTGGGCATATCGGAGGGAGATCCGCTCGTTTGGCGACATCGCCAAACGAGCGGATCTATCCATGTATGGCCACCTTTAGCCAGTGAATGACCCAATCAGGAGCCGTGCCAAGATTAATTTAATGTGTGAGTAGCAGAAAGCAAAGAGCAACACTGAGAGCTCTGTCTGAAGCAAATAACACGACTATAGCCCAGGGTCTAAAGAAATGCAATTAGTGACCAGGCATTTCAGCAGCAGCTCTTTGAAATTGAAAATAGACTTCTTTGTTGCTGGTGCTGAAACCACAAAAGCCAAAGAGAAGGTCATGTATGAAAAGGTGAAGAGAAAATACTGAGAGTAACGCTGACTGTGGTGATCCACAAACCCAAATAACTGCAGTGCACCCCAACGTCATGCCGGCTGTATTAGCAGTCTTATCATGAATTGATTACTGACTAAATAAAGTTTGTATCATAATTGTATGGATTGGACCTGCTATCAAGAATGCCCGGGACCTGAGGTTTTCCAGATAACAGATCTTTCCGTAATTTGAATCTTCTGGAAAATCATGTAAACATTAAATAAACCCAATAGACTGGTTTTGCTTCCAATAAGGATTGATTATATTTTAGTTGGGATCAAGTACAAGCTACTGTTTTATTATTACAGAGAAAAAGGAAATCATTTTTAAAAAAAAATTGGATTATCTGGAAAAAATGGAGTCTATGAGAGACGGCCTTTCCTTAATTTGAAGCTTTTAGGATAACAGGTTTCCGGGAGACGGATCCCATACCTGTACACGAAATGTGAAGTTAGAAGTTATTAGGGATGCACCGAATCCAGGATTCAGCCTTTTTCAGCAGGATTCGGCTGAACCAAATCAGAATCCTAATTTGCATATGCAAATTAGGGGGCGGGAAGGAAATTGAGGTACTTTTTGTCACAAAACGAGAAAATAGAAAAATGTTTTTCCCTCCCACCCCTAAACTGCATTTGCAAATTAAAATTCGGTTCGCTATTCGGCCGAATCTTTCGCAAAGGATTCAGGGGTTCGGCCGAATCCAAAATAGTGGATTCGGTGCATCCCTAGTAGTTATAAGCATCCCCTAGGGATTTGGGGCGTGTGCCTAGGTTGGCACACTTTCACTAGATACTTGCACGGCTACTAAATGAAATGGACAAGCTCCTGCAGTTAAAAAGATGACTTTATCAATAATATTCAAAACATAATTCAAGGACTGTGAATGACAGCTCACAAAACCTGGTTTTCTTAAATGATAGACATCCCTCAGCAGCACATTGCCATCTTCATCCCAGCTCCTCTTTACAGTCTACCGTTTTGCACCCCTCAATCATTATACCTTTCATTCTACTTTAAAGGGATTCTGTTGTGATTTTTATGATATAGTTTTTATTTCTCAATTCCACTGTTTACACTGCAAATAATTCACTCTACAATATAAAATTTCATTCCTCAACCAGAAAGTGTATTTTTTTTTAGTTGTAATATTGGTGTGTAGGTGCATCTCAGGTCATTTTGCCTGGTCATGTGCTTTCAGAAAGAACCAGCACTTTAGGATGGAACTGCTTTCTGGCAGGCTGTTGTTTCTCCTACTCAATGTAACTGAATGTGTCGCAGTAGGACCTGGATTTTACTATTGAGAGTTGTTCTTAGATCTACCAGGCAGCTGTTATCTTGTGTTAGGGAGCTGCTATCTGGTTACCTTCCCATTGTTCTGTTGTTAGGATGCTGTGGGGTGATATCACTCCAATTTGCAGTACAGCAGTAAAGAGTGAGTGAAGTTTATCAGAGCACAAGTCACATGACTGGGGGCAGCTGAGAAACTGAAAAAAACATTTTTTTCCCATGACAGTATCCCTTTAAGCTGGACATGCAATGTATGATCCACTCATTTTGGCAAGGTCTCCCAGATGATCAGATCTTTACCTGATTTGCCCACCAACGAACTAGGCCAAATTGGGATGACAGATGTTTGACCTCCATTCTATCGATCGGATCATAATGGGGACCTGGGGAGACTGGTCAGGAAGGGATCACTGCCAATTTATATCTCATCTGATGGTATTTTATAACCTGCCTCACAGATGTGTGATCTAAAACTTTCAGAAGACGAAAAAAAACTGTCACCCTTATTAAATATATATCAAAAGTAGGCATGCACCATATTCGGGATTTGGTGTTTATAAGCAGGATTCGGATTTGCTGAATCCAAGTGCCTGGTCGAACCAAATCCGAATAATCATGTGACTTTTCAGCAGACAAACAAGGAAGTCAACACATTTTTAACCACGTTACATGTGCGGTTGTCTTTCCCTCTTATTTCCCTAATTTACATATGCAAATTAGGGTTCGGATTCAGTTTCGTACTTGGCCGAATCTTTGCAAAGGATTCAGGGTTCGGCCACATCCCTCTGTGTATTCCTAATCAAAAGTGACTATATTTGTAGCTCTGTCAGAGTCAGAATTTAAGGGGTGGTTAACCTTCAGGTTAACATTTAGTATGTTATAGAATGGATAATTCTTAGCAACTTTTCAATTGGCCTTCATTTTCTCTTTTTTATGTTTTTTTAATTATTTGCCTTCTTCTTCTGACTCTTCTTAGCTTTCAAACAGGGGTCACTGACGCCATCTATTAAACAAATGCTCTGTACAAATGTATTGTTATCACTACTTTTTATTATTCAGTCCTCTCCTATTCATATTCTAGTCTCTTTTTCAAATCAAAACCTCAAATAATGAAAACGAATTGCAAATTGTCTCAGAAAATCACTCTCTATATCCTACTAAAAGTTAATTTAAAGGTGAACAACCCCTTTAAGTCTTTTAAATGATCTAAACCCTTATATCCTGGAAGTCCCCTGAAGCTGAGTTTGAATAACATAATCATCCCATTCCACTAGGTAAATCGTGGTCATAGCGGTATTATTTGCAGCAGTATAAGCTGTATTATTTGCAGCAGTATAAACTGTATTAATTGCAGCAGTATAAACTGTATTATTTGCAGCAGTATAAGCTGTATTATTTGCAGCAGTATAAGATGTATTATTTGCAGCAGTATAAGATGTAGTATTTGCAACAGTATAAGATGTATTATTTGCAGCAGTATAAGATGTATTATTTGCAGCAGTATAAATTTGGGAGTTCTGCTGCTGGATGCGGATTACAAACACAAGCAGGGTGATTTTCAATTAACGCCTTGCAATTAATGAAACCAGGACAGGCTTCCTTGTAATGCACGTGCATCAGAGCTGAAGCAATGGTGAAGCCACTTAAGAGGATAGAAGGCTAAGTCTTTGCAAATAGGCCACAGCATACACACTGACAAGCGTATAAATGGCTGGGAAAAGAATGCCTTGTTCCGAGGAGGAATGCTGCAATCGTAAATATGAAAAACTAAGATCATAACTAAAAACTTTAATAAGCTCATGGCCAAAATTGCTTGTTCAAAGGATAATATATAAAAAATAATATATATATATATATATCTCTATCTATATATATATATATATATATATATATATATAAATATAAATTAGAGGTCACTGATTCCAGTACAAATAAAATCTAAAAAAATAACTGCCTTTTGCACAAATCCTGCATGTAGAGAGATGTGATGTCTGGTGATTTTACTAGAGTGAGCTCTAATACATCTTCTAGGCAAAAGGAGCCCCCCTATTAGATATACTGGATCATTCATCTGACACCCAACTGCTGAATGAAGACAGAATGAGGAGAAACAGATGCTGAGAGAGGAATAGCGACGATAAACTTGATAAGTTCAGAAATGGTACAGAATTAAATGGATTGTATTTGGAAAGTTTCTTATTTCAATATGCTGAAGCTAATATTACATTTTCATTTTCGCGATAGTTCCCCTTTAAGTCTACTACAAAATCATGTAAACATTAAATAAACCCAATAGGCTGGTTTAGCTTCCAACAAGGAGTTAATCATGTCTTAAGGTGGCCATACACGGAGAGATCCGCTCGTTTGGCGATGCCGCCAAACGAGCGGATCCCTCCCCGATATGCCCACCTTGAGGTGGGCAATATCGGGCTGATCCGATTGTGGGCCCTAGGGCCCAACAATCAGATCCTAACGGTGGCTTTATGGGCGGTCGGACCGCATCAACGAACAGATGCGGCCGCGATCCGACGGGACTTTTAGTCCCATCCGATCGAGATCTGGCCGACTTTCGGCCAGATCTCGATCGGGGAAGCCCGACTCGGTCTGTCTGCAGCTTTTATGGCCACCTTTAGTTGGGATCAAGTACAAGATACTATTTTATTATTATAAGAGAAAAAGGAAATCATTTTTATAATATGGATTATTTGAATGAAATGGGAGATGGTCAACCCGTAATTTGGAGCTTTCTGGATAACAGGTTTCCCAGATTACAGATCCCATACCTGTACTGAAACATGGACCAGGTTCAAATCCATATTGTTGCATGTTTAAAGCAAGGGCAGATGCCTTGGAGATCCCCACAATCACTTACTTTGTATTGTCCTCCTTTAGCTCGTGCAATATAAACGGAAACGCACAGAAAACCACTGTAAGTAAATCAAGTAAATCAAGGTTTGATTATCATTTGGAAAGGCGGCCATATTGAACTCATCTCTGGAAGATCGGCATGGGGGTGCACAGCCAGTGAACTAAGCAGGTTAACAGGAGAGGTTGGGATAATTGCTGGGAGGGAATACCTTATTACAAAAATTAATTTTCCTTATAAAATATTAGGGATGCACCAAATCCATGATTCGGTTCAGGATTCGGGCAGGATTTGGCCTTTTTCAGCAGGATTCGGTCAAATCCTTCTGCCCGTCCAAACCGAATCCTAATTTGCAAATGCAACTTAGGATTCAGATTTGGTTCAGTATTCGGCCAAATCTTTCGCGAAGGATTCGGGGGTTCAGCCAAATCCAGAATAGTGGGTTCGGTGCATACCTATTAAATATTCTGTCTTATATTGGAAAGCAAATACATGTTATGCCTTTTGTGATTGGGAGAAGTCAATGAAAGTGTGTAGACCAGACCCAACCTCACTATGCAAAGATTTATTTATAGTTGCTTTGTAGTTTATTGTGGTGCAAATAAAAACATTTTTTTATTTATTTTTTTTTTAAAAATGGTTTTTCACCTTCCAAACACTTTTTTCTGTTCAATCATTTTCAGATTGCTCTCCAGAAAAATACTTTTTTTCAATTGCTTTCCGTTTTTTATCTTTTACCGTTTTTCCCAAAATCAAAATTTAAAGTTGAATGTCCCTGTGTCTAGTGTTTGAGTCTGACAGCTCAGTAATCCAGGGGCGGATTCTGAACTGTTACAATTATGCTCCATTTAGTTGATACATTTCTCAGCAGCATCTCTGGAGTATTAGTAACTATTGTATCAATTCTAACAGCTGCCTGTAATGAAACCCAGAGATTCTGCTCAGCAGGGACAAAGATAAAAAATGTATCAAATAAATGTACTAATTTAGAACAGTTTAGAGAGTCAGCAACTCCCCCCCCCCCCCCCAGAGATGTTTAGAAAGGTGAAAAATTAGAATACATACCTGTATGTATGACTTTTTCCAATGATTTTTATAATATTGAAGGATATACCTATCCTTCAATATTATAAAAATCATTGGAAAAAGTCGTTATTTCTTGTGAACGATCTGAAACCAACAGAACTGAAAAAGTGTTGGAAGGTGAACAAGCCCTTTTAAAGGAAAACCAATTCCCAAACATGAATACGGCCAAAAATGCCATATTCTTTATTTTGAACATTGTGCACCAGCCTAAAGTTTCAGCCTGTCAATAGCAGCAATGATCCAGGACTTCAAACTTGTCACAGGGGGTCACCATCTTGGAAAGTGTCTGTGACACTCACATGCTCAGTGGGCTCTGAGCAGCTGTTGAGAAGCTAAGCTTAGGGGTCGTCACTAATTATCCAGCAGAAAATGAGGTTGGTCTGTAATATAAGCTGATGCTACAGGGCTGATTATTAAATTCTGATGCTAATTGCACTGGTTTCTGTGCTGCCATGTAGTAATTATCTGTATTAATTACTAATCAGCCTTATATTGTGACATTTCTATTCTATGTGTACTGTATATTGTGAGTGGGTCCCTAAGCTCAGTAAGTGACAGCAGCACAGAGCATGTGCAGTGAATCAGCAGAAAAGAGGATGGGGAGCTACTGGGGCATCTTTGGAGACACAGATCTTTACTGCTAAAGGGCTGTGGTTTCCTTGGGCTGGTTAGGAAGCACAAAACATAATGTACAACATTTCTAGCTACTTCTTTAGTTAGGCTTTAGTTCTCCTTTAAACAGGCTAGCAATGTGGTCAATACGGAGGCTTTTCCGGAACACAATCTGTTGCCTTTGTATGCAGTTAGCAGACAGCCCCATTCAGTATGTTAAGTATAAGTAAGTCCTGGCAGTCAGCTGGGGTCAGCACTATGCCCATGTGTTTGCTGTTCCATATGGAAGCAGATACAACAGATGGCACAAACACACACACACCACCTGTGTACATATATCCTTTATGATTTCAGAAATACCACTTCGTTCCATAACATGGGGCTCAGTATTTTTAGTCTCTTATAATGGTAATAATTACATGGGACTTGCCGGGTCCTAACAACAATATTCTTTCTGCACACTCCAAGGCTCTCGGAGACGGACAGACTGACATTTCAGGATAGCACCACACCTTACATTATTATTTGTATACAGTTATGGAAACTCTACTGATTACTCATAGTATGTAACACCAAAACATTAAAGCGTATTAAAGTAATTACCAATATAAAGTACTATTGTCCTGCATTG
Organism: Xenopus petersii; assembly: GCA_038501925.1. Taxonomy (NCBI): domain Eukaryota; kingdom Metazoa; phylum Chordata; class Amphibia; order Anura; family Pipidae; genus Xenopus; species Xenopus petersii. Next base: position 145,565,007 of record CM076682.1, read on the forward strand.
GTAAAGGTTATGCGTTTGCTTTAGAAAGACTATTATAGTTTATACAAATAGGCTGCTGTGAACCCCCATTGCTACACAACACCTTGTTTATATAAACTATATTTTCTGAAGCAAACACACCAGATGTAAGTGCAGAGCAACAGTACATTATATTTTAATCACTTAAAAACTAGGGATGCACCGAATCCACTTTTTTGGATTCGGCCGAACCCCTGAATCCTTCGTGAAAGATTCGGCCGAATACCGAACCGAATCCGAACCCTAATTTGCATATGCAAATTAGGGGTGAGAAGGGGAAAACATTTTTTACTTCCTTGTTTTCTGACAAAAAGTCACGCAATTTCCCTCCCCACCCCTAATTTGCATATGCAAATTAGGATTTGGATTCGGTTCGGCCGGGCAGAAGGATTCGGCCGAATCCAAATCCTGCTGAAAAAGGCCGAATCCTGGCCAAATCCCGAACCGAATCCTGGATTCGGTGCATCCCTATTAAAAACACTTTCATTTTTTTTGTGTTACTGTTCCTTTAAATACACTTATCACAAAATTCCTTGAAGGCTACAAAGATGGCGTCGCAGTGCTTAGGGAGTAAAATCCCTGGGACCAGTGCAAATGTTACTTAAAGGACTTTGGAACGTTGTCCGCCTTCTATCACTTCAGTTGTTTTCAAATAGTTCACCAGAAATAAAGACTTTTTTCAATGACTTTCTGTTTTCTATTTGTGACCATTTTTCTAACACGGACGTTTTTAAAGTTAATTTTTTCACCTTCTTATGTCTTTCCAAAGAGGCTCGGGGGGGAAGGGGGGTCCCGGATCAATAACTGTTCTAAATGGATACATTTCTTATCTTTGGCCCTGCAAAGCAGAATTGTTCTAGGGGTTGTTCGCCTTTAAATTAACTTTTAGTATGATGTAGAAAAAGATCTTCTGAGACAATTTGCGATTGGTTTTGATTTTGTATTATTTGTGTTTTTTGAGTTATTTAGCTTTTTATTCAGCAAGTCTCCGGTTTGCAATTGCAGGGTCGGAAATTACCCTAGCAACCATGCATTGATTTGAATAAGAGACTGGAATATGTATAGTAGAGGGCCAGAAAAGAAAAAGGAGTAATAAAAAGCAGCAGTCATAATACATGTGAAGGCTAATAAAGCATTTGGTTTTAGAAGAGGTCAGTGACCTCTCTCCCCCCCTATTTTTGAAAGCTGGAAAGAGTCAGAAGAAGGCAAATAATTAAAAAACTATAATAATAATAATTAAAAGAAATAATGAAGACCAATTGAAAGATTGCTTAGAATTAGCCATTCTACAACAGGGGTCCCCAGAACCGGCCACGGACAGTACTAAAGCGGCCCACCGAACAATTATCGCAGTGCGCCTAAATGGACACAGGCGTGCGTCCGTTTAGGGGGCCAAAAAAGGTTGGTGACCCCTGTTCTACAACATAGTAAAGCTGATTATTACAGGCAGCTGTTAGAATGAATACAATAGTTGCTAATATTCCCCAGATATAGGGTTGGGTGAATTTGACCCATTTTGTTTTGCCAAAAATTTATCGCCGGCAAAATAATGAGGACACCCATTAAAGTGTATTGGCGTCAAAATTTTTTTTGCCGCGCACCATTTTTATTTTGACGCACAAAGCCATACAAGTCTATGGGAGTAATTTCTGCGGCAAAAAAAAACGCTCGTCCCTTCCCAGATGCTGTTGAAAAATGCATCAGCTAAAGGGCATATTTATCGAAGGTCGAGGTGAATTTTCGAATGAAAAAAATTTGAATTTCAAACTATGGTTTGTGTACTTCGACTAGGCGGGAATAGTCTAAATTTTAAAAAAAATTTGAACATTGAAATATTTCATGTACGGTCTCTTTAAAAATTAAACTTTGATCATGTGCCATCTAAAACCTGCAGAATTGCTGTTTTAGCCTATGGGGGACCTCCTAGAACCTATTTGGAGTCAACTGGTGGACTTTGAAAAATCAAAGTTTTTTTGGGGGGGAAATCGATTTTGATCGAATGCACTATTCCTTCGATTCGTTCAATTCGAATTTGGCCGAATACGGACCTATTCGACCAAAAAAAAAAAAAATGTAAAAAAAGACTTAATTTCAGTTGGTCTTTTTTAATTAGAATTTCAACGTTTTTTTCAATTCGAAATACGACCCTTGATAAATATGCCCCTAAATATAGCAAACTGTAACAATTTATAGTGATTGATAAAATTGTGCTGTGCCAGTGGCCCTACCCAGTTTATTAACTTTTAACCCTTAAAGCAACCTGTATAATTGAAGGTACACAGAATACCACTTTATTAGCTGGCTGGCTGCAGATCCTTACACTAAGCATATTATGGTTCCTTTCACCAAAAGTAAGACAGAAACTAAATAATTGTATTCCTTCCTCCTACAATAAACCTTTAGAGTTGAGTCAGAATGCCGATTATGATCAAAGCACTGTGTTTAATATACACCTACTGTACATAAACACACCTTTGTTGAACTTGAGGACTTGTGTTTTCTGCCCAATTTTTTCTTATTATAAAAGCACAAACAGATCATTGGGGTTTTTTTTTACCATATTATCTGCCCATGTAATCTGGACAGTTTAAATACAGATCATTAAATGTGGAATGCACCAAAATAAAGAATAATAATACAAATAAATTCTCCTGGGATCAGAGGGATCTGCCATAGTTACATTCGTTGCACTGCTAGGATTCCAGAAGCCAACGGCTATATTTTTATTTGCACAAATTTCAATCCCAAAGGAGCCAAAGCATGACAATGATATAACCGTTCCAAAGTCCTTGGACTACTTAGGTAGCAAGCAGGAAGATCACACCTTGTTAAGTGTGATTTCACCAACACACCCACACAGTACAACACAAATAATTCCTTTTCAGACAATATTTTTCAGATACTCAGACTGCTTTTATGCTTTATACAGTATTACATTGCCTACAGGCAGAAACCTCAAAGCAAACTATTGAAGATCCAGCATGGTGATATTATATATGTTATAGTTATACAGGAGCAGTGACCAGCTCCATGTTGTAGCTCCCACCCTCTCCAACTATAGTCAGGTGATCCCACTGGTGTCTAATAAAAGGGCAGCTAAGTTTGGGAGTTTTACTTTGAAAGCAGCAAGTAAGTAGCAGGTAAAACGTATTCGTCCCTTTTATAAAATGTATAATGAAACCATAGAATTCTTAATGAATCAGATGAAAATTGAGCATAGGACTGGCCAGATATGGGATGACTTTGACGTAGTTGGCCAGCTTAAATATATTGCAATATATGGACAAACAATCCCTGTTTTGTTTAAAGGGTAAGGCATTTTTCAGTAGCAGTATGCACAAAATGTCTCTGTCTTAAATATATTGATAATGGGTTGAGTGCAGAGGAATCTTGTATTTGTCTATACATATACATATACATATATATATATATATATATATATATATATATATATATATACACACATATATATTACACACACACACACACACACACACACACACACACACACACACACACACACTGTTCACCTTTAAATTAACTTCTAGTATGATGTGGATTGGTTTTCATTTTTATGATTTGTGGTTTTCTGAATATTTTGCTTTTTATTCACTAGTTAGCCAGTTTGCAACTTCAGCAATTTGGTTGCTAGGGTGCATATTAGCCTAACAACCATGCACGGATTTGAATAAGAGACTATAAAATGAATAGGAATAAGAAAAGCCAAGTCCCACTGGAGACTGATTAAGTTACATTAAGTAGGAGAAATAAAAGCCTGCCAGAAAGTAGTTCCATCCAGTAGTTCACATGACTGCAGGCAGCTGGGAAACTGACAATATGTCTAGCCCCATGTCAGATTTCAAAATTGAATATAAAAAAAAAAGTATTTTGCTCTTTTGAGAATTGGATTTCAGTGTAGAAGTCTGCTGGAGCAGCACTATTAACTGATGCGTTTTGAAAAAAATATCTTTTCCCATGATATTATCCGTTTAACATTCCATTAGATAAAAAAAAGCAAGACCTGACTGACAGAAATCCCTTGAAGCTCAGCCACAAACAACACACACAGTACAGAGCAGAAGAAAGAAGACAACAGTCACAATGGTGTCTCACCTGTAGTTGTTCCGTTGAGCTGCTGCTGAGTTCATCTCCAGATTCGGAATCTAGAAGAATTCTCTCGGAACTATCACCAGCAGAATCCCCCGAATGCTCGTTGGAGAAGTTTATCTTTTCTACTTCCATCAACTCTGGGCCTGGAAAGTGAGTGGCAGACGGACTCCGGCTAGTGCCTTTAGGTGAATGCGAATCACATTTCAGCTTGCCATTGTTGTGCACAAGGTCTAGAGTCAGTGCTCTAGTCTGCCCAGGACTACTGCTGGGTCCCACGTTCTGGTTGGCATCGCGGAATGATGAGGTTTTTCCAAAGCTGGAAAGTTCCGGAGATTTATTGATGTTCTCTGTGGAATGATGGGCAACTTTGAGTGGGCTGTTGGGCAGCAAGTTCTGCGGTTTGACAGGGGGCATCAAAGCTTTTCTTGCAACTTCTTTAACGTATTGCGCAGGTACATAGAGAGGTTTGGCGTTTTCATCCTTTTTTACTTGCCACCAGTCTTCATTTGACTTTTTCAGCAGAATATATTTTTCCCCTTGTTTTATGACAATCTTTTTGCTCTTGTATTCATATTCATAATCATATTCCACCTCGATGTACACCAGTCCCGGCTTGCCACTTTTATCGGCCATTTTTTTTTTCTTCTCGCAGAACTCTTCACCTTTTCAGATAAAGGCTAAGCAACATCATGGCAGCTTTACTGGAGTCCTAAATGCAGCAGGAGGAGGAAAACAAAGACATTATACAAGAGAAATCTGCCACAGATTTTGTATATTACAACACACAACACCATGCAACCCCACAAAAGTGGAAGCAACGCGGTTTCATTGTTGAAAGGTTTTCATTATATTTACCAAAAATACCAGATAAAGAACTGTGAATGCTGAAGTGCATGGAGAGATGTTACGCAATGTAAACTTTGCTAAGCTGTGATTTTCAGAACTGCAGCTCTCAGCAGCTGACTATCTATTCTGGGGGAGTATGCAGGGAGATACAGTTCTGCTACCACTGCAATGACAAGTCATTTCTGTTCTATTCTCCAGCAACAGATAATTATTATTATTCACATGTATTTATAAAGCGCCAATATATGCCACAGCACTGTACTATAAATAAATGGATGTATATATTGAACATACAAGAAAACATAAGCAAAAACAAAATTAGCAAAACAAGAGGAAAAGAGGACCTGCACAAAAGAGCTTACAATCCACACATGGCAACGGACGCCTATTTCTCTGCTTGCTTGTATATATAGATTAAGTGGGAGCTGCCATACTGCTGGTTATCATTATCCAAACACTTGGTTAATAGTGGGAAGAATTCTGCGCCAGTGGATTGGTTAGTACATGAGTGGGTGCCGACTCTTAGCCAGATATCGATCAGGAAAGCCCACTGGAGGGCCCAACACACGAGCAAATAAGCTGCCAACTATCTGTCGGCAGCTTTTATTGGCCCATGTATGGCCACCTTTGGGTAGGTACAGACAGTACAGCTTTAGGGGAACAGGGGAAACCACAGGTTACAGGGCCCTGGAGCTGTGCTTCTACAGCCAATTTTCACCAGTACGTCGCCAAAACATTCAAGCTCAACTCACTTGGTATATCTGGGGATATTGGTTGCTGCCCACGTTGTGCTCTACAAACAGGTATAATAAACCATATATCTTCAGTGTTGTTTGACAGTCAGGCTTGAAAGTTCAGGCAATGACAGAGCAAAATGTAGTGCTTTTTTGGGGGGTAAATCCATAATGCTCTGTAGGGGAGTTAAATGTATGAACTGATCAGTATGTTCAATAATTTGTAAAAATATCAGGCCATGCTTGGCAGCTATTTGGCTGTTGCTGCAACACTGGAAGTCTCTTTATAATTTGCCAGCTCTATACATCCTGTATCAGTCAATATCTGTATATTTGTATGTAAAACACAAGAGCCATGAACATCCTATAAAAAAAAATATCCTTATAAACGGTGCCTAGTGATGTCATTGGTTATAATCGGTGCTTAGTGGTGTCATTTGTCACATGACTGACTGAAATTTGCAAAATATGAGGATATTAGAAGTTACATTGGAGTTCCATGACCTGTATAAAAGTGTTTTGCCTTGAGTTTTTATATGGTCATGGAACTCCTAGGTAACTTATAATATCCTTATATTTTACAACAGGGGGTACTTTATTCATACCTCGCAACTGTTCCGTTTTTAGAAGGACAGTCCCTCTTTTGACAGCTCAACTCGCAGTCCCTCGTTTTTACTGGAAAGTCCTGTTTTTCTCAGCACTGAACGAACAGCCTGAAAAATGTCGGGAGGTATGCTTTATTCACTATATAAACCCATCTGCTGTACTGGAGAATATGTTTACAAATGCATAAGAAAATAAAAAGTTGTAGTTCTACAATATTGGAAAGGTTCCAGGTTGCACAATCCTACTCAACTCAGAACAAACATGGTTTCTTTAATCACGATCAGTACTGTTTATTTCTAGAAAGAGCAGCCGTTACCAATCCCAAAATATTTAGCAGTAGGCCTGACACGGACTACCCAGTACAAGGCTGTAAATGGGTTTATTCCGGTACTGAAACTGGAAAGGTCCTGCTTTCAACAAACGTACACTGGTCTTTGCTTTGCTTGTAATATGCTTCCCATATCTACAAATATATATACAGGTATAGGATCCCTTATCCGGAAACCCGATATCAAGAAAGCTCCGAATTACAGAATGGCTGTCTCCCATAGACTCCATTTTATCGAAATAATCCAAATATTTAAAAACGATTTCCTTTTTCTCTGTAATAATAAAACAGTAGCTTGTACTTGATCCCAACTAAGATATAATTAATCCTTATTGGAAGCGAAACCAGCCCATTGCGTTTATTTAATGTTTAAATGAACTTCTAGCAGACTTAAGGCATGAAGACCCGAATTACGGAAAGATCCATTATCCGGAAAACCCCAGGTCCCAAGCATTCTGGATAACAGGTCCCATTATATATATATATATATATATATATATATATATATATATATATATATATATATATATATATATAATATATATATATATGGAAATTAAACTGTATTGCTATATTTGTTTGTGACAGCTTTAAAAGCAATTCTCGGTGGGGATATAGCTGTGAATGTTGCTCAATTTCACAATGAAAAACGAGCGTGCTTGAAACCCACTGATCCGAGCACTAATGACTACACGTCCCTCTCACCACATGCTGTTCAAGGCTTTGCATGCAGCCTACACCAGACTGTTACAGCAAATCACTGCATATTAGGCGGAAACAAGTTCTTACTGCTTTACAGAGGCAGACAAATAATCAGAATGGATGCAAAAAGTTTAATATAAATTATCAGGGCAAGCAACTGTACAGGCCCCTTTGTACCATAAAGCAGAGTAAAACCAACAACAACATTCTTCCCATTAGCGAGGGAGCAAACACAATCCCTTCATCCTATTAATTGCATGTTTTAGCTATAATGCAGCTTATACACCCAGGCAGTTAGCTACTCAAGCTTATTGGCCTGGTCATGTTCCCACGTTATGCAATAATCAATAACAATTCCAAACCCCCCACCCCACTCTCTGGCTTTTAAACCAGTATCTTGTCCTCACTGAAGGCACTCGTGTTATTTGCGCTTGGGGTTCACTGCCGAAAAGCCGAAAACTGCTGCCGTTCAAGGAAACAGACGGTCAAACACTGAAATGGAAAAATAAAGTGGAACAGGGCGTCCGAAGAGAAGTGGCTAGTTACACTAATAACTCTTGTTTAATAAGGGATGTAAAGAAAGCCAGCTTTGCAAAACTGCATTCCTGACTGCAGTACAGGCACAACAAATCAGCAGCAAGCGGAAATAAAACATAAAGGGACATAAACCGTTTTAAATTATTCAGAATCAAAAAGGTTATTCTCGCCAATGCCCCTGACCATTACTGTCAATGCCAACACAATGCGTATTGCGATCATGCAACAACATCTAGGTGCACAGAAATATTTGTTTTTAACAAAAGCTAATTGACTTCCCCTTTATTTTAGATTGATTGGTAGCAGGATTCTGCCTTTTTTAACAGGATTCGGTTTCGGCCAAATCCTTCTGCCCGGCCGAATTGAATCTGCATCCTAATTTGCATATGCAAATTAGGGGAATTGTGTGACTTTTTGTCATAAAACAAGTAAAAAAAGGTTTTCCTTCTCCCACCCTCTAATTTGCATATGCAAATTAGGATTCAGTTAGGTATTCGCCCGAATCTGTCGCAAAGGATTCGGGGTTCGGTTGAATTGAAAATGGTTTATTCACTGCATCCCTAGTTAGGATACAGGTATGGGGCCTCTTATCAAGAATGCTGGGGACCTGAGGTTTTCCAGATAAGGGGTCTTTCCATAATGTGGGTCTCCATTCTTTAAATCTACTTAAAAATCTTTTATACATTAAATAAACCCAACAGGATTGGTTTGCCTCCAATACAGAAGCATTATATCTCAGTTAGGATCAAGTACAAGATTTTGCTTTATTATTACAGAGAAAAAGGTAATTGCTTTTAAAAATTTTGAATTCTTTGTATATTTGTGTCTATAGGAGACAGCCTTCCCATAAATTTGGACGGGTTTTCGGAAAACAGATTCCATACCTGTACAATGAACTCGAACGGATCGCAAGTTTAAAAGGGTCGTTCACCTTTTAGTTAACTTTTAGTCTGATGTAGAGAGTGATATTCTGAGACAATTTGTAATTGGTTTTCATTATTTTATTAGAGGTTTTTGAGCTCTTAAGCTTTTTATTCAGTGGCTCTCCAGTTTGCAGTTTAAGCAGTCTGGTTGCTAGAGTTCTAATTACACTAGCAACCATGCATTGATTTAAATACGAGACTGGAATATGAATAGGAGAGGACAGAATAGAAAGAGGAGTAATAAAAAATAGCAATAACAACATGCATTTGTTTTTAGATGGGGTCAGTGACCCACATTTGAAATCTGGAAAGAGTCAGAAAAAGAAGGCAAATAATTAAAAAACTAAAAAATACAATTATAAGGACCAATTGAAAAAGTTGCTTAGAATTGGTCATTCTATAAAACACTAAGGGTCAGGCCACACTGGGCGTTTTGGGGAGATTTGGTCGCCTGTCGACTAATGGTCTCATTTTTGCGGCGACCAATCTCCCCAAATGCCTTCCCTCACTCTGTGCGGGCTAAAATGAAAAACAGTCGGCTCTAATCACACGCGGCGTTTCGTTTTCCGAAGTTGCCTCACGAGGCCAGTGTGGCCTGACCAAGTTAACTTAAAGGTGAGCCACCCCTTTAATCTCCCCAGCTCAGATCTACTGAAATCTATAGGAACTGGATATTCTGGTAATTTAGGAAATAGATAACCGAATAAATGTGTTCCTCATAAACCTGTACTGTATATTCAAGTTGTTATGAGTTGTTAAAAAGCCTGAGACCGCATGCAGGGATTCGCGAAAATTACCAAGAACATCTGTGTATAATCTATTCTTCTGAACTTGAATATGCAAGATACTGTAATTTAGGGAATGAGCCAGAATAGGGATATGGCTGTTTCTGAGCCTTTTTCAGCAGGATTAAGAAGTATACATGTGCACGGCCAAACCAAATCCGAGCTTTAAAATCTTAAAATTGCCTGGGATGTTGCAATGTGCAAATTAGGATTTGATTCAGGATTCAGCCAAATCTTAGAACCAAGCACCATGTGTAGATTTTTGGGGTGCCCCTCACCTCAGGCTGCCTGTCTGTATGAGAACACTAGGTTATGATCACGGCATAATAAATAACTATAAATCAACATGCAAGGTCATACAAATAGGCCTGGGAAGCCTATTAATGATTTAATGAATCTGAGCATATTATGTTCATGCATATATTTTGCAGCTCGGCCCACACTAGGATTAAACAGCAACACAGACAAATACAGGCCAATATAAAAGGGGCAGAGGTGCTATTAACTAGCCCAGCACTTCCAAACTATAAGAAAGGAAACAAGAGACCCCCAAGGAGTGGGTTGGGCACCGTTGGCAGCCGGAAAAACGGAGATATGTGCTTTTAGGTAGTTGAAGTTCAACGCTGCCATTGTCCTGCAATGAATTATTAATTTTTACCCTGGTGAGAAGCAAGTGTCAGAACATACCCCAGGCACCTACTTAAGGGAAAGGCCAGACGTGGCGTTTTTGCTGCAATTTTACGTTGTGCTTTTAAAAAAGAACAGCCAGGCGTAAATACGCATAAACTACACTACCACTGAAACTAATGGAAAACGCACTATGTCACCATAGCATTGGCGTTTTTTAGCAGAAACGCCAATACGTCAAGAAACTACCAAATCAATAGACTCTACGGGATCTGCATGTTTGAAACCACATTTTGCGTAAGTACGCAGCATATTTTAAATATGGCATCCAAATTCTCAATGAGAACAATGAGAAGTGCATGTTGGGAAAAGAATCCTACGTGCTGAAAAACGCATGTTGACGGTCGCATGTGGTTTCAGTGGCGTATTTACACCTGGCTGTTCTTTTTTAAAAACGGAACGTAAAAACACTGCAAAAACGCCTGGCCTTGCCCTAAGCATTCCAGCAGGGCACTGGTAATCAGAACGAAATGGCACAGCGATTAGGTTAATATTAACTCCTCATGTGTCAAACAGATGTATCTGCTCTGCTGTACCAAAACCAGGGAAGGGGATGAGACTAGATAATACAGCCCCTCAGGGGGAAATCACGTCTGCTTTATCCTACTGACAGTGGAGGACAACAGGGGGGGGGGGGGGAGAATGAAAGAAAACAAAGGGGGAGGTCATGAGATGTTAACATGAGAAAGCTCCATATCAGTGATGGTTAACAGTTCCCAGCAACTGGTTGTAGTTCTGAAACCGCAATAGCGCTACTATTTATCAACCACTGCCCAATAGAAACAATGCTCCGAGGAGCAGAGGTGTCACCACCCCATACAACTGATAACAAAACTGGGGTAAAAGGAACAATGAAGCTTGCAGGGTGCAGGCGAAACTACTTTCAACACGCTTGAAAGATTTTAAGGCTGTTAGTAAACAACAAGCTTCTTAAAAAAGGTAGTGAAGAATGCTGGGAGATGTAGTTAAAGCCAGGAGTGCCCATACTTTACAAATGCAAGGTCTACTTTATGTGATAATGTCCCATTATGATCTATATCCATAAAAGCATTGTTAGCATTCTGTTCCATGGAAAAGATGACTTAAATATTATATTGATATACGAGAGAATTTCTATTGCTATATTTAACAAACAACTATTTCTTATGTAACCTTTACATAATAAATATCTGAATGAAAATCATGAAACAAGGAGGATTTAGACAATCTGTTTGCTGACAGTGTCTTGAGGTTTACTGATCACCAGCTAAAGGTCTACTGGTAGATCCCGATCTGTCTTTTGGGCAGCCCTGGTTTAAAGGAGACATATAGGATAAATGAAAAAAATTCTATTTTGTAGGCAATTATGAGTAATATGTGGTGTTGCTTTTACATGGTGCTAAAAAATTAACATTATCTTTAAAAATAGCCCCTTTATTGGAGCTCCCGATAGATGTTCTTTGCTCCCTGTCCGTGTTTCAAATGAAAGCACAGTAGGAGGGGGACAGCCAATCACAGCCCTGCAGTCACACAGGCACAGACAGGCTTCAGTTCTCTATCAGGTCCTGCTGGCTGCTGATTGGTTCCTGTCCTACAGTGCAGTAAACTGAGTGCAACAGCTCCCCTACACAGCCTGGGAATTCAGGGAAGTGGAAGGGAAACGAGGGATTATTAGGGTTTTTGCAGAAATATTCAATAAATCAGCATGACATTTTAAGCACAATTCTTCTATATCTAAATGAGTATAATGCACTGGTACGTTCTTATTTTTTTTCACAAAATGTCTCCTTTAAGAGCTAGAGGCCCACAAGCAGGGCAGATATGGATTACGAGATGGAAAACTGACACACGTGAAGGAACGGTGCGACATTAAGAGGAATGCTGGGGGACACATAAGTGGGGACACGTCGGACCTGATTCATTTACAACTGTTCTTCAGTACAACTGCCAGTATCCCTCTGACAGCTGGATGTTGTGGAGCTGATGCGCAGTACGACGGCAATAGCTTGGATACCTTGCACCGCTGGGGTCCTGATGCTGACTTCAGCCCTGCTACTCTCCGCATGGAGTTCTTATGTTCTTACCGTGCACTTTGCTTTCCTCCCACATTCCAAAAGCGTACAGGTAGGTTCCTCCTGGCACTAGGGTTGCCACCTAGCCGGTAAAAATGATGGTTGATCCCAATGTTATTAATAGGGAAAAAAGATAAATAAATAGGAAAAGGTGTTAACCCTAGCTGACACCCATAGACTAAGTGCCACTGGGGCAAGGACTGATGTATAATCTCAGTACAGGGAAGATATAAAGTCATATATTATAAAACATGACCGTTGTAATTTTATCTGCCACCTCCCTGCCAAAAAAAAGGGATCTCCTGAAAAGCTGGGCAACAAATACACATGCCCTGTGCCAATTGATAAGGAAGAATTATGGACAGGGAGTGGCTGATGGGGTGTCTCCCTTCCAGGTACCCCTCAAGTACAAACACACAAGGGCTGTACAAAGTCTCTGTAGCACAACTGGCCAATCAGCCGAGGACAGAGCATGCTGGGAATTGTAGTTGCAAGACAAGCAGCCCACAGAAGCAGGTATAAGGCGCTTACATTACATCCCAGCATTCCTCCACGCCACAGTGCTGCTGGGAAATGTAGTTCAGGAACAGCTGGCAAGTAGCAGGTTGCGGAGGGAGGAAGTTTTCTACCAGTCTCACCCCTGTGAGTTGAATAAGGTACGAGGCAGCAGGGACGCACCGCAGTACTGAACTGTAACACAGCGATCACAATGTATCTCCCACGCCAACCCACCTTGTCTCCCACCCCGGCCGCTCCCCACTCACCTAGTACCTGGCACAAGCCGAGAGCTATTTCCCAGCTCAGCACCCTGCCTTGTGGTCACAGCGGCCGCCCTCCCGCCACAGAGACCACTTTGAGGAAGTAAAAGACTCACAGCCGCCCCTCAGCGCTGAGCTTGCTGGAAACTCCGCCTCCCGTGTCACTCACTATAGACTCCGCCCTCCATTCTGTGTCACACTCTTTAGGGAGTAGAGGACAAGCAAAAGCCGAAACCTTCAAGCATTGGGAACAGAGAAAACCCCTCTGCCGTGGCTTGGCCAATCGGGGGGTGAGACGTCACCGCACTGCTGTCACATGATCGGGAGTTGTGAGTTTTGTTGCTGGCTGCTGTAGCTCTGTACAGTTGAATGTAGGGTTGCCAGGTTGGCGGGTTTCCATTCAAATTGCGCTAGTGATTTAAATCCTAGGTGGGATTTGAAAGTACAAACTAGCCAAAGTACGGATTTGCGACTTTGGCTGTTTTTTACTTTTTTCTAGCTAAGCCTGCGTCTCCCAGAGCATGTTGGGTAATGTAGTATTTGTTTAACAATTTTCCCACTGCCAAGTTTAATGTAAGACTACAATACCCAGCATGCAATGGGACTGACTTGTGTAGAAGTCGGGAGTTACTAGATTTTGGGCTCTGTACCCCGGTCTCCAGTCACGCATTCACTTGTTTTCACGTGACTTTCCTCAATTTCAGACAATTTTGAGTCACAAATCTACTGGCCACCAACATGTCTAGAGGTTGAGCTGTTTTACCAATGTTTATTGAAATTGTATATGAATTATTTCCTCATGGGGCCCCTATACCGCCTACACCCCTGCTGAAGAGGGCAAATCTTTCCCATTTTGCTTCATGGAAAAATGTGCAAATCATTAAATATTGAAAAAAGGAATATTTTCACATCTATTCATTTATTTTTAAGATTTTTTTTTCACTGCACATATTGAGCTATTTGTGGGCTACTTTTGAAGTGCCCCTTGGCTAGTTTTCAGCTGTTTTTGTAGCTGACTTTGGCTGGTTTTGAACCCTAGTTGAATGGGAAGGGAGAGTAGTGCAAGAATGGTACAGGCTGCTGAGTGCTAAATCTTATATCCAGCCGGGCTAGCAAAAATCGTCTTTAGGATTGCGATAAATTAGTGGGGCCGGGGAATCAATTTTATGGTGTTTTTGTATGAGGGGGCAGCGGGGCCCTAATTAATAAGCATTAACATGACAAGTGTCCTATGGCCAAAGTTTAGGGTACCCTAAAATGATATTGTTGTGGGGCCTGTTTAATATGAAGACAAGTAGTCTGTGTTTTGGAACCTTGAAACCCCAGAAAATATGGGGAGACTGTGAACTCCATGTCGACCTGGCCCTCTGGGTTTTTTTTACAGGTTTGTTATCACAGGGTTACTATTCTTCAGCACCTCCACTACTACTGGGTTTTGTAGAGATATCCGTCACAAGAAACAAACCAACAGGAGGCCATCAAAGACATATAAACACACAGAAATTAAAAATATAAAGGGGAAAAATCACTTGTAATATAAAAAGAGGTTATCAGTAACTCAAGCTGCATTTATAGTCCTCTCGGGATCCCCACACCATTGTAACCCCACAGCTGCCGACCAAGCACCCACCCCTCCTCATTCATTGTTACAGGCCAGAGATGCCGCCTCAGCCAGTGAGTGGAGAAATGACGGTGCCCTCCCTCTGAATTGGACGACAGCCACTGGGCTCTGACTAGTATTTTACTGGCCTGGCCAATGATGGTTCATCCCAATGTTATTAATAGGGGGAAAAAAAAGATAAATATATAGGAGGGCTGGTATTTTTTTTCCAGAAAAGGTGGCAACTCTAGCTTGACCATTGTGTGTATCAGTTGCAACAGACACAGCAGCACTTTCAGTAGGGATGGCAGTAAGCCTGAAAGGGTAATAACTAAACAATATGCCCCCCCCCATCTGTTATCCATGTTTACCCTGAGTCTAGTCCAAGTCATTTAAAAAAACACCATTGTATGCAGCAGTTCAGCCAAAGAAACTAGATTGCAGTGGTGCTTCAGATAATGCTGTTATCCTGAGCACATTCACATCACTTGAGGATTGTATCATATCAATTGCAAGGCTCAATTTTGACTAGACCACATGTTGGCTGGCATACCAAAGGGGTCTCTGTGGCTAGGTGCGTAAATGGTGCCTACCTATCCCTTCCTCTCTCCTGCTGGCTACTGCTGAACTGCCTGTTCACCTTTCTGCTTTCTTTCATGTTCCATTGGCCCAAACATTTCATGGCACATTCTGGTCCCCAAGCAGTTTGTGACACACTGTGGCCCTATGCATTTCATGACACGCTGTGACGCTCAAGCCTTTCATAATCCTGAGATCACCAAGCATTTTATACCAGAAACAGTGACAGCCCCATCTCACCCTAAGCCTTGGACAGGCTTTAATATCAGCATATAGACCTCAGTTCCAGGTGACTGCGGCTGCAATTTATGTAACGTGGGGAGTGAGTGACCAGCACAAAGGAGAGGGGCAGCTGGCACTGGGAGGCATGTCACTACGTGTGGCCAGGGCCGCCATTAGAAACAACGGGGCCCCGTACAACATCACAGTTAAAAGACCACATAGACATCAGCGCTAAAAAAGTAACACCCCCACACACACAAGTTATAAAAAGCTATTGATGGTCAGGGCCCCCTTATAAGTTAAAAAAATTGGGGCCCCAAAAATATTTTTTATAAAAACAGTGGTGGCAGGGGCCTATAGAATATTAAAATAATACATTGGTGGCCAGGGGATTAAAAACAAAAACACAAATTGGTTTCAGGACTTCAGGACTTCAACTTCGCCTCCTTTCGTGAATTTGGGTCTTTTCGCCACTTCAGGACTTAAATTTCGGCTGTTTTCGTGACTTCGGGTCTCTTCGTCGCTTCAGGACTTCAATTTCGACTGTTTTCGTGACTTCAGGTCTTTTCGCCGATTCGGACTTCGGCTATTTTCGCAGCTTCGGGTCTTTTTGCCGCTTTGGGAGTTCGGTTTGGCTGTTTTCGTGGCTTCGGGTCCTTCGGCTGTTCGGGGCCCAGCTCTTTCAAAAATGCAACACTGCCCGGGCCCAGGACACTTGTCCCCCCTGTCCCCCCCTGAGGGCGGCCCTGTGTGTGGCACTATGGGTGGAGGGTCCATTTGGGCCCAACAGGTTCAAATCCTGCAACTTACTGGTCGGTGTATGTGGCCTGCCTGACTGATAATCTATTGGTCAGGTTAAAAAGCAGCAGTAGATAAGGGCCATATTGATGCAGTCCTCTCCCAGTGGGTGTGCATAGAGCCACAGTATGATTAAATCACTGGCCCAGGGGCCCCAACATACATGTTGCTCTGACCATGGAATTTTTTGAAGGCTTTTCTTTTTAATGCTCCCTCAACTTAATTTTGCTACAGTGCTATTAAAACAGCAGTGATTTATAAACAACATAATTTATGCCAGGCATATAAATGGTATAAATAGAAGGATGGCATTCATTCATTCATTTGTTTAATATACAACAAACAAACACACGCCATCTGTTTTACAAACCATTTATTCTGTACAGAGATTTATGAAGCCGGGTTGTGAAATCCCTCCATTGTTGCACTGTACTTGTAGGACTCCCGCTGGCTTATGTTCCTCCCTGCAGCATTTTAAATGACTGAATTTGTGGTTGATTTTGATGGGTTAATACTTGCATTTCCAACTCTTTACACGTACAGCAAAGTTAGGAACATGAAGTCAACTTGCTTACATTACTTGCAGGATTTAATGCTAAATGTTGTATAGAGTCTATTCTATTTATGGGTCTGTCGTTGTATTAATGGCAGCCACAGAAGTCAGTTTATAAAACATATATTTATACTGGTTTCTATCTTCCACCTATTACCATGTTATAAAACGGCCCCTAACTTGGATTACCCAATGGTCAGTATTTCCAGTGTCAAGGACAAAAGTAGTGGGAGGATGTAAACGTGACCTGCCATTGGAATCTTGTGTACCCGGAGTCATTATGTGTTTTCATAAAACAAACATCTGCATTTATTTTCCTAAAGGAGGATTCTGTGGAATTTACTGGCAAGCATATGTTTCTTCAGTCACACCGAGGGGCCTATTTATTATTCTGTGTAAAACAAAAGTAGCTTAAAAAACGGTTTTAAAAGCTGTGTAAAATAAATGGCGAATTTATCAAGCTGCTTTATTTTACGCAATGTGAATGCCAGATTTGCCGCTGTTATTTTATACTGAATCAGACCTTTGTAAGTAAGTTCTGCTCAAAGAAAAAGCATGTAAAAAATGATGATTTTTTTTTTTTTACATGGCGATGTGTGGCGAATTTTTCTGCCGTTTTACACATAATGAATATGCCCCTGAGTGTATGGTCAGGTAATGTAGACATTTTAGCAGTAGCGATCCTAGAGGGGGGCGGGCCCTGGTGCGTGACGCACAGCCGGGCCCCGCCCCCGTACGGCCGCATTTGTATGTGGCACACGGACTGCTGGGGGGCCCTGAGGGGGTGCGGCTGGCCCGCTCGCACCCCCTGCTCCCCCGGTAGTTCCGCCACTGCATTTTAGTCTGAATTGAGTTGGGTGTCATGCAGTCCCATTGGGTTACAGTTGATCAGTGGGGAATTAAAATCCAGACTGATGTCTGGGCTCAATGTAGAGGGTATAAGGACCAGGGCAATGCAGGTAGCCAGGTCTCCCCATCTTGTGACAGAACAGAATATGAGGTGTATCATAATTATGGCCAAACATGTATAGTAATTTATATCAATATAATTATCCAATACATGGTCATGACCCAGGGCACTGCCTTTCCCTACATCCAGTCCAACAAATGATTATGGATCCACTCATGCTTAATCAGAGTTTTAGGGAAGATACAATATCAACATCCTTCCCACCTTTTGTGTAGTGTATACTCAACTCAAGATATGAATTGTGGTGTTAGAGCAGGGGTCCCCAACCTGTTTTTACTCGTGAGCCACATTTAAATGTAAAAAATAGTTGGGAGAGCAACACAAACATGAAAAAGTCCATGATTGGCTGTTTGGTAGCCCCTATATGAACTGGTAGCGTATAGGAGACTCTGTTTGGCAGTACACCTTTTTTATGCAACCAAAACTTGCCTCTAAGCCGGAAATTGAACCTGCTTTGAGACTACTAGGAGCAACATCCAAGGGGCTGGTGAATGTTGCTCACGAGCTACTGGTTGGGGACCACTGTGTTAGAGACTCACCCATCAAATCAGTGCTTAGCATATCATTGTGTGTGTTGTGCTTTATGGTAATAACAGATAAATGGTGCCTATATTGTTGCCAATTCCTTAGAATAATAAGAGAGGCCAGAAGTTATTTCGCATTCTAAGTAAGGTTCTATAAAGTCCATCAAGTCTTCCAAAAACACTTTCCAATTTGATCCAGCGGGAAGGGATTGCGATATTGTTCACCTTACTTGATCACAACGGGTGGGAAACCTTCATCTGACCCAAGAGAACCTACAATGCAGAACATTTAATGGAGTCTTCCTCAATGCTAATAAGCTTCTTCATTATCAATACTGAATCTATTCTAACCTTATCTAAAACATTTTGCCATTGATGGGGCAGGGGGGTGGAGTTTGATCTTTTCATAGTCCTGTTTAGAAGTCCCAGATTTGTGAAATTAAAGAGCAGATTATCACAGGCTTCCATAAGTTTGCTGGTGACCTAATGAGCAAGTTCACTCCTGTCGCATGGCTGTCAGATTTGCATTCGTTTCAAGATTTCTTGTTTCTCCCACGCTGTTCTTTTAATTCTATTAATACTTTTCAGAGTCTTGCAAACAATAAAAATCCCAGTATCCTTGCTCTTTCCCTGTGGGCTTTTATATAAAACACATTTGGTGTAGCTGGCTGGAGTGCTCCTCAACATTAACACGTGACTAAATTGCTTTTATATTAATTAATTGCTTTAGTCCTTGAGACAAACATAGCATGAAGGGTGCTGGCAGGGGTGTAGGGGGGTAGAAGCAGTTGCTACTCACAGGCAGTAGAAAGTAGTAAAAAGCGTTAGGTCTAAAAAGAAAAAAACTTTGTATTTATGATAGATCTCATTGGTAAGGACTGATGGTCTTGTACACACATCTCAGTGGGCCTGCTTGTATGAGTGGGTCCTGATGCATTTCACACACTTTGACCCATAAAATGTTGATAGACTCCAGGCCCTCAGTTTGTGACTGAACTGTTATTTATTTCTGAGCTTCAAATGCTCAGAGAGAGGTACGGGGGAGGCTATTTATTAATGGAGTCAACAAGGAATCTGATTTTTAGTTGGTAATCCAGAGGTGATTTGGGAGCAAGAAGGAGAGGGCTAGAGATGCACTTTTGCACGCAGTCTGTGGGCTAGTAGCTGAGGTTGATTAGCCACACACTCAATGATGAAGACCACCAGTTTTCTAGCAAGTGTACCCAAGTTTCTACTAGTCTGATCTTCCAAAATGATTGGTTGGAGGGCACAGACAGAGGTTTGTCCGTTCAGTTGAACACAAGAATAGACTGGTACTTCCAGGACAAGAACTACATATAAAATGTTTATCCCCTGTTTGATAAGACTCACTTTGTGTAGTGCAAAAGTTTCTCCCAGCAGCAGAGTTCTGCATTTGTGGACTAGGCACCAATATGGTTGATAAATAGAAATTTCCTACTTTTTTTTTTAACTTTTTGCAGACAAATATTTCAGCCATTTTTATAATGTGAATACAGTACTTCCTATTGTAAAATATAAGGATGTTATAAGTCACCAAGGAGTTCCATGACCACATAAGAACGTGAATCCAAAGGCCGAGTGCTTTTATAAAGGACTTGGAACTCCAAGGTGACTTTATATCCTCAAATTTTACATGGGGCATTTTATTTATTATAATACACACGCTTTAGTGAGTCATGTGACAGAAATGACATCACTGATTATTAGTATATACTTTACAGGATATTCATGGCTCTTGTGTATATTATAATTAAGTGTGTGAGTTTACAGTGCATTGCTATTTAAATAATGTTCTTTGGGTGAACTGGTGCAACCACTGTGCAAACTATAGTGAATTTCTGAGCAATACTCCCTGATTATTATATTGAATATTTCTCTAAATTGTAATGTAGGACTTTACACGTTCACATAGCAGGTACATTGACGAGGGATTGTTACCTAATTTGTTGGCCACGTCCTGAATTAAATGATGCAGTGCTAATTGTACTTGTATAACTTGCAGCAGGTACACTTGGTGCAATGTGATGCCAAGATTAGTTGCCTAGGAAACATATTCATGATTCACATAGACCCTGCAAACTTCCCATTTCCATAGCAGCACACATTTTCAGCAAATCATATATTAACAGTCATGTTTATTTCTATAAACATTTTCCCATCTTGGCAAAACTTAAAGGTCATCTAGTGAAATCATAAAATCAGGAAGAGGACTCCAGAAGTATTACTACAAGTGGATTTTCATGAGTAGTGGGTACACAACATGCTTGTGGTAATGCCCTTTATCAAGTGTACAAAAACCATAGGGTGTGGCCCTTTTAAGGCCATTGAAAAGTCCAAAGCACACAGAGGAAATCCATTAAAACAATGTGCAAGGATTCCACTCACAGGCAGTATAAATAAACAACCCAGCATACATTATCTTGGTGGCTTGTGCCCATAGCTATAATTGATTTACAGCAAGTGAATCAGATACTTTATTAGTGTTCGCTATTTTGAGATAGAATTTTGAGAAAGTGATATATTGTCGGCTAAAAGCGTGACACTTGAATTTGGCATTTTGCATATAGTGTTCAGTTCATAAATGAGCTATGCAGCTCCTTAGATGAGCCCTTGTGCTTACATTCATGTCCTACTGACTTCTCAATTTAGTGCTATAGGGCCTGGGGTGAAGTGCAGATACTGAGCTCAAAGCTTAGAGGGTGGCCACTTAAGACAAAGTTGCATAGAGCCATAGGGGGAAATCTACTTAGCGCCGAAAGTTCGCCAGTGACGGCTTCACAGGCGAATATTCGCTCATACGCTAATTCACTAACATGCAAAGTTGCGTCCAGGGCGCCAAATGCTGGTGAAGTTCGGCAAGCAGAGCGAAGTTGCGCTAGCGTTGGCTAATTTGCATACAGCGGGAAGTTAAAGTTGAATGGACGTATATGTTGCAGCAAATACATTACACTACACAAGCCCAGGGAACCTTAATAAAAAAAAAAAAGAGTTGTTACAATGCCCTACACATGAGCCCAGTGTATAGTTTATGTGCCTTAGGGTAGGAAATGTATGGGGGAGCGTGGGCACCCGGAAAAAAATTAGAGCAAGAGCAATCTGTACTTAGGATTACCACCTTTCAATAAAATTTGCACTGGGCGGTGCTGGGGGCGGTAAAAATGGGCAGGGCTTGACAGCAAAGGGGGCGGGATGTGACATCAAAAGGGGTGGGTGTGACATCAAAGGGGGCGGACCACAGTGTGCGATTGGCCAGGCGGCGAAAAAAAGGTGTATTTTGAGCAGAATGGGCCTGGCCAAGGGCTTTAGTTAGGGATATAGTTAGGGATAATACCAGCCCAGGCCTTTGCGAGTGTTTTACCGGCTAGGCCGGTAAAATACCTGCCGGGTGGCAACACTATCTGTACTCCAACTAAGATGGATAGCAAAGGGGGTTCCTCTCCCCCAGGCAATACTGGCCTGTAGTGTAGGGATTACTAAAATTAACAGGATTAGGTTCCCTCATCTAATATGTGGGGATCCAGGCCATTGCCCAAAGATCCTGAGAGTGCACCTATCTAACAATAACTAAGAAATTTCCAGGTCATAATTTAGGGCCCTAAAAGTCACAATGCAAGAACTGCTGTGGAACCCCAAAGCCAGGAAGATCAAATATGACATGAAGGAGAAACATTTAGGAAGATGCAAGGAAGGAGGGAAAAACTTGAGGAGAACTGAGCTCCTCTCCTAGTGGTGCCACTTCATTCATGCCCTTTGCTCTGACTAAAAACAGAAGAAAAGGTCAAGTCCAGAAAGTCAAGGATCTTAACTGTAGAAGGCCTGTTTTACTGCATGAATAAGGAACCATATTTCTAGTGCAACCTTTGTGTAAGCTATAGCTGTCCCTCCACATACAGATACTGCCCCATGTGGTGCCCCATGTGTGGTGCAAGATACCCCTCCTTGACCAAAAGAAGTTACTTTCATAAAAATACTGAATATTTTGTACAAAACCCAATTATTTTCACATTAGTATTTAATATAAGTGTTCAGTGTTTGCTTTGGAAGCGACATAAGAACATTTAATCCCAAAAGGAAGCGACTTTCATATGTAAAGTATGTGGAAAAAAATGTGTCTGAGCATCTCTCTAAACAAGGGCCAACTCTAAACCCTTTCAACTCAATAAAGTGCTATTGCCTTGGCAGTTAGTGAACATGTGCCGTCCTGCACAGACAAGTTCCATCTTACACCCCGTCCACTGTAAACACTGTCCAGGGATCCTGAACTCCGGAATAAACTGACGAGCTCTTTCCCAAAACAATGCTGGTATTTTAAGGAATTAATTAGGTGAAAATAAAGTCAGATATATAAATAGAGCTCAGCTTCCTTATCTGCACTCAGATGACTATTTGAGTTACTGTGTTTATTAGGGAAAGACTTTCTGAATATCAGGGTTAGTAAGGATGGGAAGTTGAGGCTTGGAAATGATTAAGACCATGCAGACGTCCAGCTTTTAATGTTGAAGGGTCACAGCAAATGAGAAATGTTCTTTGAATCTTCTATGGGTGTTGGTTTATATCAAGAAAATATTTTAACGAATAATAGTACATTGCAGAAGAAAAACATTTTCCTCTGGAAAAAAACACGTAACATTTTTAGAATTTGTTTTTATTGAATATGAGTATTAGGGATGCACCGAATCCAGGATTCGGTTCTGGATTCGCCCTTTTTCAGCAGGATTTGGATTCAGCCCAATCCTTCTGACCGGCCAAACCAAATCCGAATTTACATATGCAAATTAGGGGCGGGGAGGGAAATCACATGACTTTTTGTCACAAAACAAGGAAGTAAAAAAATGTTTTCCCCTTCCCACCCATAATTTGCATATGCAAGAACTGCTGTGGAACCCACAAAGCATATGCAAATTAGGATTTGGTTCGATATTCATGCGAATCTTTCGCGAAGGATTCGGGGGATCGACCAAATCCAAAATACTGGATTCGGTGCATTCCCTAATGAGTATTACTGAGTATGGAATGGCCATCCGCAAGAAGCAAAATAACTAGGAAACGTTCAGAGAAGGCCATCAGGTTTGAAGAATGATTGCTCAAACATAAAGTGAATTATTTTAATTAATTAGGATATGATCAAGGACAAGTTTATGCACCTGTATAAAATGTATCTACAGTACTTGCCCCTATATGTAATAAAAGGCACTAAGTTTGCCCAGGGGCAGTAACCCATAGCAACAAATAAGATGTTTACTTTCAAACAGGTGATCAGTAAATGCTACCTGCTCATTGGTTGCTATGGGTTACTGCTCTTTGGCAAATGTAGTCCCTTTCATGACATAACCCCCTTGGCGTGAAGGAGGTTTCACCATTGGCATAGCTACAGTTTCATATGTTTCTGAACAATTGTTGAAATGACTGGAGATTTGGGTTTCATATGTTGTTATGGCAGTCAGCCATATATATATATATATATATATATATATATATATATATATAGATATAGATATAGATATATATATATATATATATATAGATATAGATATAGATATGATGTGTGTATAGATAGGAATTGTTGAACCATCAGTAGTATTTGATGCAGGGAAAAATACAGCTAGCACTTTAGGGCCAGATTTACTTTGGGAGGATTAGAATTGCTTCTCTTTGGATCTACCTGTAGAGAGTTTTGACAGGGTTGAACTTGATGGATTTATGCCCATTCAACTTTTCTGCCACCAAAAACAGCAATCAGAATGCCACCCAAGCAGGCCGGGAGTAAAAAGCAGCCCTTACAAAAAAATCAAAGCAGCCCACATAAAAACATGCAACACTGGTGGCCAGGTCCCCCACTAAAAAAAATGTTGGCCAGGGTCACCCCTACAAGCAAAAAAAAACCCTAGTGGTGGTCAGTCTCCTCCATAAACTTAAAAAACTCATTGCTGCACAGGGTTCCCCTACAAGTTAAAAAAAATTGGTGACCAGGGCCCCTCCCCATAAAAGTTTTTTAAAAGAATTGGTGGACAGGGGTTTAAAAAAAAAAAAAGACCATTAGTGTTCAGTGGAACTTTGGCGGCTTCCTCTTCAGTTCCCTTAGGCAGCTTTGGCTCCCTTAGCCAGCTTCGGTGACTTCGCCGTATCAGCTCCCCTCGGTGGCTTTGCTGCTTCTGCTCCCTTCAGTGGCTTTGCCGCTTCTGCTCCCTTTGGTGGCTTTGCCACTTCGGCTCCCTTCAGTGGCTTTGCCGCTTCTGCTCCCTTCGGTGGCTTTGTCGATTTGGCTTCCTTCGGTGGCATTGTCGATTTGGCTTCCTTCGGTAGCTTTTCTTCAGCAGCTTCTCTTTGGCTCCCTTCCGCGACTTCAATTCGGCTCTCTTTGGCAGCTTCTTTTTGGCTAATTTGAGTGGCTTCTCTTCAGCTCCCTTTGGCAGCTTCCTGAGTGGCCCACTTAAATCTGGCATTTGCCCGAACAGATTGCCAGCCCGGGCCTGCAACCAAGGATGGCTAATATTGAGAGCAGGGTTGTGTCTTCTATATAGGCATCCATTCCTAGGATAGTAGCTACAGGTGGGTGGCCCTCGTGTGCATAGATACAAAAAATCTCTGTGTTCCTACCCATCTTACTGCTGGACATTTGCATCCAAATCGGGGAGTGTTGCTGAGACTTTCTTCTGCGATCAGCGATTGTGCAGACTGTACTGGACAAGTGGCGATCAGAGGTCCGCTAATTACCACCTAAAATAAGGTTCTCATCCAAGAGCCCATTCAAACAAACTGCCAGTGAACTGTCTGATCATTGGGTGGCCTATTTGATTGAGTTAGTTTCCTTTGTTCACGTCACTACTACCTCTGTGCTAGAAATGGCCTCCCACCATGAAATGAACCCTATTTATTATTTCCTGCCAGTTTAGGGGTTTGTTTCGCTGACCTTCTTCCTATTCACAGAGATGCCATATTACGACGAAATAGTGCCTGTAGTTCCTCAAATGAATTCCCACACTCTCAGCCCTGACCTAAAGGGGCTCATTATCATTCCGCTGTGCTTTTAGTAGGGCGTCTCCCTCAGGAAGAGTCCCAGAAATGGTGAGAGATTTACAGTTAGGTTTCCCTGCATCTCCGCTCTCCCACAGATCTAAGGCAGAGCTGGTATCGTACCCAGACAGGTGACATTTCTCTATAAACAGCAATTTGTGTCCTCCAAAAAAATCATAACTAATTATATGAGCTATAAAAATCTATACAGCAGTAACATACAATGGTTTATGGCATCAATCAGTGCGTCTATTTCACTATGAAAGGACAACAAACACTGACAACTAAATGACTCTCTTTTTCTACAGCTTGCCTTTAAAGTGAGAGCAATCGGGATAATAACCACATACTTGTTATATTAATTTGCTTTTTCTGGTTATTTAAAGATAAATTATTAAATTGTAATTGAGGTTGAAGAACGACAACATTTCCGTCAAGTTCATTCCTGACTCCATTAACAATAAAAGCAGTCCCTGAATCATGGTTGCGCTATAAGGGTCATTGACTTATTAGGAGGAGTGTTAAAGTGCAATTGGATGGGGTTTTTATTTCATTAGCATTTTTGTAGAGATGGTTGCATTGCTTCCAGTGCAAGGCTTTAAATGTTGTCTGTGTGAATCTAAATATATATATATATATAGATATATAGATATATAGATATATATATATATTGTTCTTTATTCAGATAAGCACAAGCCCTGTTCATTCAGTGCTAACTGTTGCACATGGAGAGCCGCTGTTAGCGTGGAATAAGTGCCCACTACTTGCCAAACAATACGGCAGCCCCAGATGGATCCTATTTAAGGACTTTGAAACCTACCTACCTATTGAAATAATACTCCAATGAGAGCTCCACTGTGGCCTATCTAAACTGATTTTTCTTCTTCCTTTTCCCATCTACCATGTTCCTCTCCCTCTCCTACTTCCTTCTCACCCAACTGATCCCCTTCTCTACCCTCTCCTCTTCCCCTTTCCAATGTATGACCGTAACAGGTCTGACTATGAGTCAAAATAATCCCTGGCATTTCAGGTACCCACAGGGTCGGACTGGGGGGCCCAGGACCCGCCAGGGTCGCTAATTTGGGGTGTTTCCCCTTGCCCCTTCCACAATGGAGAAGACACAGAAACCTCAGGCCCGCCCCAGCCACAACCCCCCTGCTTCTACCTTTTTTTCTCATGGGGGCTGGGAGGGAGGTCAGGAGGTGGCGCTAACAGCTGGTCTGGGCCAGCGGGGCCCACTAGGTATTTTCCTGGTGTCCTGCCAGCCCAGTCCGACAGTGGGTACACAGAGGCCCAAACAGCCTCCACCAGGTCAATAGGGACTTTCTATGGCCTCTTACAGCATCCCCTCTGGCATTTGCCAAAACTCACAGGGCCTGGGTCTGGACCCTAAGGACCACCGACACCCAAACATGACCAGAACACCGCAGTATAGGATGTCATATCATTGGAAATGATGTAACCATGTTGATGATCTATTCTTGTACTACGTGTTCTATAAACTTAAAAAATCAGAATTTAAAAAAAATGGCAGCTCCCATTCACGTATAGAATTTATATATTTCGAAAATAGAATGTTCCAGGCAGTTACTGAGCTACTCTCATACTACAAAAGAAATTGTATGGGATTCAGTTCAAGATAAGTCTTCAACACATATGCGTAATTTATGATCTATAATGGAACATATTTATATTACCTGAGCAAGATTTAGATTTAGATTTTAGGTGCAATAATCCAACCAGATCTGTAGCCCCTGGATAATCACTGTACCCTTTGCTCAAGCCTCTAGTTACCCTCCTACTTGCACCTCTATCTTATATATAGAGTACACCCTTCAGTCATGGCTTCCTAAGCTGCCCATACAGGTGGCTTATACAAGTCAGCAGCTGATTGGCCTGTGTATAATGCACTCAGTGCTGCTTGCCCTACAGGGTAACTATGTTTGTTATCCCAAATTTAAATTACTTGGCATATATATTTTATTGCCTACACTAGGGGTCCTCAACATTTGGTAGCAACATCCAAGGGGTTGGTGAGCAACATGTTGCTCTTGAGCCACTGCTTGAGGATCACTGACATATAAGGGTGATTGTTAAAAATGGCTTATCCCCCTTTAATTGTCTTAGCATGAAATAGATTTTCCATCCCATTAAATTTAGGAAAGAGTGTTGACAGGATTCCATACCATCTAGCAGGGAATAAAGTGGGGATGAGTGATGGGAGGCTGCACAATGGAACATCGAGAGGAAAGAATAAATAAACCCATAAGCAGCCGGTGGAAATGTTAACAGCTTATTGTTATTTTCCATTGTTTATGTTTATACTTTGTGTCTACCTGCCATATGTCAGGAGGCGCCACGTTCATGAATTGTGCACGTGTTGGTTTAGGCAGGAAAGACACGGATAAGAGACATTTACACTCAAATAAGTTGTCATGAGGCCGCAGGTGGCTCATAAATCATATTATACACCATTGTGGGGCTTATCATAGTGCATGCTTTCTACTGCCAATTCTTAAAATATATCTGCAATACATTAAAAGAGAAAGAAATGTAAAAAAAAACACTTTGCACCCTCAGTGATACCTTTTATCACTTCTTCAAAAACTGCTTCAGCGCAGGGTACTTTTGAAGTGCTGCTCCGCCATCTTCTTCTGGTCTTCCAGGCATCCCCTGTTGGGCTTGGATGAGCATATAGTACTTTTTCCCAGATTTTTGTACTGCACATGCACCCTCCTTGGATTGGGGACACTTGGGAGAAAAAGGAGTGTCGGACTGGCCCACAGGGATACCAGGAAAAGTCCCGGTGGGCCCAGGTGTCAGTGGGCCCTCATGCTGCTAAACATTTGGCCTTTTTTAAGGCCATTCCCTATTTCTATGAGAATAAAGAGACTAAATAGATGGAATAATAGATTATAGTATGTAAAGAATAGACACTATGAGAATAGAGGTTGCGTCAGGAGAGGAAGAATAATAGCACTAAGAGTGGGCCCTTGGTCTAAGATTAATTGGTGGGCCCCTGGTCAAAGTTTTTTGGGTGGGCCCCCGGTGTCCCAGTCCAACACTGAGAACAAGTAGATGTGAGCGATACTGAGCAGTCAGTACCAATGGGCACAGAGCGTGGGAGAGGCCACAGGTGGCAGATGGCATAAGCAGAACTGGCAGTTATTTCTCAGTCAGAGCTGCGTTTCTATTCTCAGAACTCTTATTCCTGACCCAGTACAATATGTCAGTGATGAAGTCTATTTCTCGGTCTCGCTAAACAGATGAGGCTAGGAATGGGCTCGTGTTATTGTGCTGCTGTTTCCCTCATCTTGTTGGACAATGTTCCTGCTTTACTGGCTCAGATAGAGAACATTCTGTCATTATTGACACGGATCCTGCAAGGGGGCGCAGGTTACAGGAGCCAGACGAATAAATGTCAGCTGTAGTGTCACAATAATGTACACAGTCACAATATTTCCACTGTGATATATATTTGATATGATTTTTATGTTACTACAGGTAAGTGAAGGGGTATATAGAAAACAGGGCACAGAAACCATGTTAAAGGGGTGGTTCACCTTCCAAATAACTTTTAGTATGATGTATAGTGATATTCTGAGACAATTTGCAATGTTTTTTATTATTTAAGGTTTTTGAGTTATTTGGTACAGCGGCTCTTCAATTTGCATTTTAAGCCATCTGGTAGCTAGGGTCCCAGTTACCCTAGCAACTGATTTGAATAAGATACTGGAATATAATATAGGAGAGGAGTAATACAAAGTAGCAATAACAATTAATGTGTAGCCTTACAGAGCATTTGAAAGTTGCAAAGAGTCAGAAGAAAAAGGCAAATAACTATAAAAAATTAAATCAAATTGAAAAGTTGCTTAGAATTGGCCATTCTATAACATACTAAAAGTTTCCTTAAAGGGATACAGTCATTTCTTTTTCAAAATTAATCAGTTAATAGTGCTGCTCCAGCAGAATTCTGCACTGAAATCCATTTCTCAAAAGAGCAAACAGATTTTTTTATATTCAGTTTTGAATTCTGACATGGGGCTTGACATATTGTCAATTTCCCAGCTGCCATGTCATGTGACTTGTGCTCTGATAAACTTCAATCACTCTTTATTGCTGTACTGCAAGTTGGAGTGATATCACCCCCCCTCCCTTTTCCCCCCCAGCAGCCAAACAAAAGAACAATGGGAAGGTAACCAGATAGCAGCTCCCGAACACAAGATAACAGCTGCCTGGTAGATCTAAGAACAACACTCAATAGTAAAAACCCATGTCCCACTGAGACACATTCAGTTACATTGAGAAGGAAAAACAGCAGCCTGCCAGAAAGCATTTCTCTCCTAAAGTGCAGGCACAAGTCACATGACCAGGGGCAGCTGGGAAATTGACAATATGTCTAGCCCCATGTCAGATTTCAAAATTGAATATAAAAAAATCTGTTTGCTATTTTGAGAAATGGATTTCAGTGCAGAATTCTGCTGGAGTAGCACTATTAACTGATGTGTTTTGAAAAAAAACATGTTTTCCGATGACAGGATCCCTTTAAAGTAGGGTTGCCACCTTTTTTGGAAAAAAACACCGGCCTTCCTATGTATTTTTCTTTTTTCCCTATTAATAACAATGGGATCAACCATCATTTTAAAAATACCAGCCAGGTGGCAACGTTACTTTAAAGGTGAACCACCCCTTATAATATTTTGCAAATGGAAGTGTAGTCATCCATATGTAACTTCTGTTCTTTGTCCTGCCTGTGCTGACTCAAAAAGACCAGAACTAAGGGTAGACAGCAGGGACACCTGCCTAGAACGCAACATATTTTTGAAGTGAGGGGGTCTTGGTTGCAGAAACAATGTTTATAGTGGTATGCACAGCAGCACACATTTCAGTGGTTCACCATTGGAAGCTCCTTGTATTAACTGTCCTTTCCTGTATCAGCTGGTCCTCCTCCACCACTAAAGGTGCCAATGCTTGGCTTCACCCAAGAGCTCCTGCTTTGTTGGGGAAGTTTGGCCTCCATTCCTTTCTTCATTTGGTTCAGGAGCTCCTCTTTCTACACCTTGCTGCAAATTTTAGTATTTCCATTATCAAATCTCCGCAGGGGTCACATGTAGAAGTTTGCTTCAGCTATCACTGGTTTCCCTTTGAGACCTCTACATGCCCGAATGCAGCTTCTTCCATCTTTATGGATGACACACACCCCCTAAACCCAACCTTCATTACATTGATTCTTCAGCTGTATGTCTGTGAAGGTTCTCATTCATCCAAGCCATTGTATAGCTATAAATCAACTGGACTTGCTGAATATTTCTTTTTCCTTGAAGATATTTTGCTAGTCATCCGACTCGCTTTCTCAATTCAGAATGAAATATATGGCCTTTTATTATTGGAATTCTTCAAATACATTATCCTCAGACAACCAGCATTCCTAGGCATCAGGGCCGCCATCAGGGGGGCCCCCTTTGACAGCGCTAAAGTTGTGCCGGCTTTCCGAAGTCCCGAACAGCCGAAAAGAAACACCTTAGGTAGATTGTTGAACACTCTACAGCAGTGATCTGGCTCCGAGTAACATGTTGCTCACCAACCCCATGGATGGTGCTCCCAGTGGCCTCAAAGCTGGTGCTTATTTTTGAATTCCTGGCTTGGAGGCAAGTTTTGGTTGTATAAAAACCACATTAACTGCCAAACTGAATCTCCTGTAGGCTGCCAAATACCCAATCACAGCACTTTTTTGGCATCCTCTGGAACATTTTTCACGCTTGTGTTGCTCCACAACACTTTTTACAATTGAATGTGACTTATGGGAAAAAACGATTGGTGACTCCTGCTCTACAGGGTGGTAGGTCTATTGAACCTTGTAAATTAATGTTTTTAAACCACTTTTCCAATTTCAGAATGAGGTAGTAAGAACCCCATCTCAACTAACTACCAATGGTTTTGTTAAAGGAATTGTTCAGTATAAAAATAAAAAACTGGGTGAATAGATAGGCTCTCATGGTAGCTCTCTTGGTTTCCACTGATCAGTGACTTGAGGGGGGCCAAACGAGTCATAACTGTTGCTTTTGAATCTGAGCTGAATGCTGAGGATCAATTGCAAACTCACTGAACAGTTATGTACCATGTGGCCCCCCTTCAAGTCACTGACTAACTCAGAGTTAGAGATCTGAAAAGCAGGAAGTAGTGTTCTGGCTATTATGTTACACATCCAGTCACTCCAGCCTTTGTGCATTTCATTTTTGGCTAACTAACCATATTAGAAACATTTTTTATTTTGCGCAGCCTATCTATTTACCCAGTTTTCATTTTAACACTGAACTATTCCTTTAAGGGTCATCAAGGCCCAGTTTTGGCTGGTGATAAAGCTGAGCCAAGGAACCCAAGTAATTGTTGAATAAAGTGCTGCTAGGGATGGAGTAATGAGCAATGCAATGTCCTTGGTGATAAGACTTAAAATGTACCAGTCAAAAAGCAGCATAAAATACCTTTTATTGAATGTTTCTATATGTTTTCAATCTTCTTTAATCAAAATGTAATCTATAACAGTTCTTATTCCCGTTTTGCTACTGCTTTTCCCAAGAAAGGCAACAACAATCAGAGCACATAGAGAATGACTTTATGGCAGAACTTAATGGAGTGACCCTCATTTCTCATGGCCAGGTTAATAATTTCCCTTGTTTGTACAATAGCAAGACTGGGATTCAAAATACGTCCTGGCATTTCAAATAAATAGAGGCCAAAACTGCCTCTCATCAGCCCACTTAATAGTGACTGTTTATGGCAATGTAAAATAACAAATCTGGTGTTCGCGTGATTTAAAATTACACACACCTTGATAAATTAGCCATTTATTTTACACAGCTTTTTACACCATTTTCTCTGCGTATTTTGTTTGACACAGCATAATACATATGCCCTATAATCTTTACAATATTACAGACAGACCCCAAATTATAATGTTCTTTTACATAGGGATTACAGTATAATCCATTCGACATTATTCTTATATGCCAACAATTGTTAGAGCACCACACCCATGTGACATTAAGGGGCAGATTGATCAAGAATCAATCTTCAATAATTGAAAATTTGAAGTAAAAAAAACTCTAATTTCAAGCTATTTTTGTGTACTTCGACTAGGGAATAGTCCAAATTCTATTTGAATTTGGAAAAAAATTTGAATATCAAAATTTATCGTGTACTGTTTTTTTAAAGCTTCGACTTTGACCGTTCTCCTGCTAAAACCTGCTCCCAGTGGCCCCAAAGCAAGTGTTTATTTTAGAATCTTGGGTTTGGAGGCAGGTTTTAGTTGCATAAAAAACCAGTGTACTGCCAAACAGAGTCTCCTGTAGGCTGACGATCCACATAGGGACTACCAATAGCCAATCACAGCCCATAACTGCAACTCTCAGGAGTTTGTTACATGCTTGTCTTGCTCTCCAGCTTATTTTACATTTGAATGTGGCTCTCGGGTTAAAAAGGTTGGGGATCCCTGTCCTAGAACCTACAGTATCTGGAGATAATTGGTGGACTTTTTTTTTGAAAATACTTTGAATCGAGTTCAATCATAGTTCGGTTCAATCGAATACAGAATTCACATGCAAAAAAAACTTTTTTTTAATAAATTTCAGTTGGTCTTTTTTTATTCAAATTTGTTTTGAGAGTTCATAAAAACTGCCATTACTTCAACCCTTGATAAATCTGCCACTAGCTAGTCTGCTGAAAATCATTTTAACATGAAATAAACCCAATAGGCTGGTTTTGCTTCCAATAAGGATTAATTATATCTTAGTTGTGATCAAGTACAAGCTACTGTTTTATTTAAAAATATGAATTATTTTTTTAAATGGAGCCTATAGGAGACAGCCTTCCCGTAATTCAGAATTAATCAAGTTTTTGAGCTCAAACCACCGAAAAAACTCCAAAGTCAAGAAAGCTAAAAACATCTTCAAATCGTTCAAGGGGGCTCTGCTATTGACCAAGTTTTTTTTAACCCGAAAAATTTGAGTTTTTACTGAAACTACACTAGAAAAACTCAGATTTTTCGGAAAAACACACTTCAACCTTAAATGATTAATCACCCTAAAAGTCTGTCTTTTGGAAGCAATTGCACAGTTTTGCAAAGGAGCAGAGAAACAGTACTTTTATTTTTATATGCACGTAAGGCCCTTTCTAATTTTTGGTGTCTTTAATTTAGCCTTTTTTTAAAAAAAAAAAAAAAAAAGTGAAACATTCTGAAAACTTCATGCTAAATATCTTGCTTAGATGTCAGTAATTTATTATAATATATGTTGCTAATGGGTTCTTCAAAGGAAAAAAACTGTAACTCCCTAGATGCCCGGCTCTGTTTTCCTTTGTATAATTGCACTCCGTAAATGTATTTAATATGGACGCGGCCTTTAAACTCTCACTTCAAAGGAATTGCTGTGTACGATGGCGTTTCCCTGGGTTATAATAATATTTTTTTCTTGATTGAAAAAGGAGATGTTGAATAATTAATCTAATTAGGGTTGGGGAGAAAGGGAATTTGCAGGTGGTGGGTCCCCAGTATCTTAGCGGCTCCAAATGGAGAAACAGAGCAATGACAATGTTATATTCTGTACATACATATACATAAGGGATGTCCAGCCTGCTGCCCACTAGTGATTGTTGAGCCACTAAATTCTAGGATCATGCTTTCCTGCATTGCTGACCCTTTTCTCTAACTACTAAACTATTTTGTAACTAATAGAAAATGAATTCTGTTGCGGATAAAAGGATAAAATTGAAACCAGAAAGTTGCAGTTATCAACTGATCCATTCAGGTCGGGTGCTTTATTTGTAGTTTATTGTTGTTTTTGTCTGCGTCCTTGTTCTAGAAACCCAGCAGCCTGTAATTAGCTCACATGGATTTGGATTGTTTCATAATACCTTCTTCAAACAAAGCCCCGCTGAACAATAATACTGTACGTGCACTGATACAAAAGCATAGAATTTATCCTTTATACGTTGGAATAAAACCAGTTTGGTGGCTCAGTGTGGAACCTACTGTTGGGAACTGGATTTGACATACAAATCACCCTTTTTAGTAGTCTGTATGTTACCCCCCCCCCCCATGCAGTAAATGCAGCCAAAGCTTATAAAGTATGTGGCACCCCTATTATTGGAATTGCCTATTTTAGTTAATGGTGACAATCCCATGCTGCAGGTTGGGGAAGGCCCTTTCCTCTTTCAGCAGGAAAATAACCCCATGCACAAAGCGAGGTCCATACAGAATGGGTTTAATGAGTTGGGAGTGGAAAAAGGTCTGCTCAGAGCCCTGATCTCAACCCAACTAATCCTGTGGAATAAGTTGGAACATCTATGCAAGCCTGTCTTGATCTCCAACATCAGCTCCCAATTTCTTAAAGGAGAAGGAAAGTTGTTTCACACTTTCCCCAAGTGAATGTATTTACTTACCTGAAACCCCAGGCCGGTGTTCCTATCAGCAGAAAACTGCACCGGGGTTATTCTAGTGAGCACCACGGAGCGAACATCTTCCGGCTTCTTGCTTCTCGCTGCTGAGCATGCGCATTAGAGTGAAAAGACGATCTTTATCTTTAAAAGCCGGTTATTTCATTCTACTGTGCATGCATCTGCCCTGGGAAATTTGAAGAAAGAAGAAGCCGGAAGAGGATCGCTTCGCTGGATATCTTTAGCCAAAGAATAGTTCTGCGCCTATTTAAAGGGATCCTGTCATCGGAAAACATGTTTTTTTCAAAACACATCAGTTAATAGTGCTGCTCCAGCAGAATTCTGCACTGAAATCCATTTCTCAAAAGAGCAAACAGATTTTTTTTATATTCAATTTTAAAATCTGACATGGGGCTAGACATTTTGTCAATTTCCCAGCTGCCCCTGTTCATGTGACTTGTGCCTGCACTTTAGGAAAGAAATGCTTTCTGGCAGGCTGCTGTTTTTCCTTCTCAATGTAACTGAATGTGTCTCAGTGGGACATGGGTTTTTACTATTGAGTGTTGTTCTTAGATCTACCAGGCAGCTGTTATCTTGTGTTAGGGAGCTGCTATCTGGTTACCTTCCCATTGTTCTTTTGTTTGGCTGCTGGGGGGGGGGGGAAAGGGAGGGGATTGATATCACTCCAACTTGCAGTACAGCAGTAAAGAGTGATTGAAGTTTATCAGAGCACAAGTCACATGACTTGGGGCAGCTGGGAAATTGACAATATGTCTAGCCCCATGTCAAATTTCAAAATTGAATATAAAAAAATCTGTTTGCTCTTTTGAGAAATTGATTTCAGCGCAGAATTCTGCTGGAGCAGAATTTTTTTCCCATGACAGTATCCCTTTAAAGGCCATAAAGATTGTAGGAGCTTCTGCATAGATGATGGAACATTATCACCCACACTCATGGATCTTTGTAGGGAAGGGCAAAAGGGACATCTGCCCTGGGCCTCCAGCATCAGAGCAGCCCCGTAGATAGAAGGTCAAAGTAGAAAGGAAATATCACTAATTTTTTTATTAATGTTTCTGCAGATACATCTGCAATGTCCAACCTGAAGCCCTCGAACTGGCTGAGATTCTGGAGACTGGAGTTTTTCTCAAGTTGTGGCCCCCAACCATCATTGTCTAAGGTCTCCCTTTGGCTGTGCCTTAAGTTGTTGAACAACAGCTTCAGGTTGGACATCCCTGGTTTATATGATTTGTTTCTCCCATCAAGTCCCAGCCTTCTTGCATTGCTAGCAACCACTGAGCAATCCATGTTTATGCATTTGTACTTATTGTTGTAATTACCTTATTAACAAAACAAACAGAACTGCAGCGCAATTCACCTGCCTGTATTGTCTGGACTGCAGTTGGTTCAGTTAGAAAAACAATTTTGTCGTTGTGCACCTGCACATGATTATGGTGTTGGACTAATAAAGAATATTTAGTGAACACAAATACTTAGAGCTGCAAGTCATTTCTTCTTGGCGTTGGATTCAGCAGCTTCAATGGCAGAACTGATTCGCTGGTTAGATTTTTGTATCCCAGAGACCAGTTGGCTCATTATCTTCCCTCCCACGTGCCAAAAATGAACAAAAACATGTGTGAGATTGGACATTCTTTGGGAGGTTTTAGAGGAAGCTAGAACTTTGGAGCTGCCTTGATAGATTTCTGTACAATAAAGTCACTTGCTATTAAAGGTCTCATGCATAAAATAATATTTATATAAGTATATTAAACAGCTATTATGATGGACCATTATGATCATTATCATGATCATTATAATAAAGAATATTGTGGAAATTCCATATTCAGTATGCCTAAATCCTGCCCTACTGATCATATAGATGTGCCCTGGGTCTGTGTCTTCTGCTCCACTGGCAGCAATATTATTGATCACGATGTACTTAAATCTAATTTATCATTTGAAATTAAATACCGAAGAAAAGTGAGAAAAGCTTTCTGCTATTTGAGACATATACCTCTCCTTATGTCTCCAATTCCACCTACCGTGAACCACATTCAAATATAACAGCTGGAGGCAACACAAGCATGAAAAATGTTCATGGGGTGTCAAGTAAGGGCTGTGATTGGTTAGTTGGTAGCCCCTATGTGGACTGGCTCTGTTTGGCAGTACATCTGGTTTTCAACGAACCAAAACTTGCTTCCAATCCTGGAATTAAAAAATAAATTCCTGCTTTGGGGACATTGGGAGCAACATCCAAGGGGTTGGTGAGTAACATGTGGCTCATGAGTCACTGGTTGGGGATCACTGCTCTAGAGTATGAGAGCACAGCAGCTCACTCTTCTGTAGGAGACTATCCCCACCCTTTCCCTGTCACAGGTGGAGTCAAACCTTCTACCTGTCTCACAAGAAAACTTCAGGCGACTTTGGAAAACTAAGCGATCTGAGTACCATCCCACCGCCGATTTAGATTCTAGCTGGCGGGAGGCAGTTCGGGGAGATTAGTCACCCCGAAAAAGAGCCAATTGAAATCTCCCCGAATCTGAGCATGTGTCTCTGCCATAAAGTCAAATTTTTAATATTTACTGTGGCCTCTACCGATGTGCCACCTCAGCCTGAGGCAAAGACTTTGCTGCAAAGCTCTAACTTTGCCTAATAGCTGTGTCACCCCCACTGTCTGATCTAGAGGTTCCTAAACCGTGGAGCTTCTTAGTTGGGTCCAGAGCCATGGAAGGGATGCTGCTTGGAGACCACTTGGGGGTAACACATAAGGAAAGTATTGATCTGCTCCCTTGGATAGATCATGTTTTGTGTATTTTTTCTTTTAGGGCTTTTGCACTGCAAAGGGGAACAGAGTCAAAAGATCTCTACCATAGAATGATTTCTACCATATAATGTTTGCTTCACTCAATAAGAGTCACGCTAGAAGCTTGAGGAAAATTTTTTAAAGGGCATGTAAAGGCAAAAAAATAAAATCCATTTTTACTTTAATGAAAAAGAAACCTATCTCCAATATACTTTAATTCTTACCATTTTTATAAGAAACCTGACTGTATGCAGTAAAATTCTCCCTTTATTTACTGCTGTGAATAGGAATTGTCAGATGGTCCCTAACTGCTGAGCAGGGAAACAATCATACTTATGAACAGCAGGGGGAGCCCCCGCCTTACTTCCCAGCCATGCAGAACTCGAGCAGCTTTGTTTATGACGATCCCTAAGCAGCCCAGACCACACTGAGCATGTGCACAGTCTTAGTCTTGCAAAGATGTTTAACAAAGTTACAACTTTGAAAGCATAAATTATTTGTTTGATTAGGCTTGTGGTGCAGTAAGTTCATGTTTATATTTAGTATACAAAATACAGCATTTCTAGCCTTATTCTATTTTGGACTTTACATGCCCTTTTAGTTCAAAAGTATGGGGAGGTACTATGGGAACACAGTTTAGTTGGAGGGGGGGGTGATATAGATATAGTCCGCTTAATGCATTGCTATAGAACTGGCTTTGAGACCCATATTAACCATTATGTCAACTCATTGTCGCCCTGGCCATGTCACTTAATCTCCTTTTGGTATTTAGTAGTAAATTGAAGAGCTGTCCCACATTTTGAGTCACTGTGACTAGACTATTATCAAGGAGGCAAAATTGCTTTCTTTTGAACATATCTGTCTGTAGAATAATCATTTAAGATTATATATATATATATACATACACAATGCTCAGACTTTGTCAAGAACAGTGAGA
This sequence comes from Xenopus petersii, assembly GCA_038501925.1. Classification (NCBI taxonomy): domain Eukaryota; kingdom Metazoa; phylum Chordata; class Amphibia; order Anura; family Pipidae; genus Xenopus; species Xenopus petersii. Next base: position 145,603,539 of record CM076682.1, read on the forward strand.
CATGCAAGATTAGGTGAGAGAAACAGTCTCAGGCTGAGGCCAGACAATCACTTTCATGTGGCTTTTATTTGTCACTGAGAGGTGCATGTCAGACCCCACTGCAGCTGTCACAATTTAATTCTAACGTAGTTCCACTTATTTTGCTGCCTTAGCTCTCAGGTATATGGGGGCACAAGAGAAATGTATTATTCAACATGATTTGAGAGAACTGGTCTTTTACTGTCTCGTCTCACATGACGTTCTGCATATCCAGATGTGCTCTGGTATTTATGTGTTTGGCACAATGTGCTCTCCTCTCACGGACCAACATTTTTCATCCAGATTTGGACAAGTCGATTTGTATTGTCTTCTTTTTCTAACATTTAGATGCCTTGTACCAGAATAACTTCAGCTCTTGTCCAAGTGTAAGTCAAAATTTAGCATACAAGACTTATTACTTGGCAAACACTACCCAAGACGTTCCAGCTGTGCAGACTTTATTGCTTTATAGATATACAAAAATAATATTATATTATTAACTATTAGTGATACCTGACATTAAGGGGTTATTTAGCAAAGGTCGAGTTGTGTTTTTCCCGAAAAATTTGAGATTTTTGAGGATAAAAAACTTTTTTCAAAATTTATTATGTCCCGAAGCTGCAAAAAGCTTGAATCCTTAAACAATCCAGCTCGGATATCCAATCAATTTGAGCTATTCAAGTTTTTTTTCCTGATAACTCGATCAATTTGAGTTTTTTTTAAATTTTTCATAAGTAAGCAAATATTTGGTTGTGAGTTTCACAAACCTCACAAACTTGCCCTATGATGAATAAACCCCTAAATGTAGATTTTGATATACATTTAACTTGTGCCCCCGGATTCACTGCCGTCAGATGTATCAGGATCCAATGTACCTGCCTGTATGGTTTTGGAGTGTGGGAGAAAACTGGAGTATCCATTAGGAAACCTACAAAGACACATGGAGACTATATAAATTACTTGCACATAGTGCCCTGTCTGGAATTGAACCTGCAACTCCAATGCTGCAAAGAAGCAACGCTACCCACTATGCCACTGTGATGATTTGACACAGATGTAGTTTGGATGTTCAGTCTGTGCATTTCCTCTGGTTTCCTCCCACACTCCAAAAACATACAGGCAGGTTCATTGGCTACTGATAAAAACTCTTTTTGATGCAACTTTGGGGGACTTCTGAAAGCCGTAGCGATGCTTATGTTTTACCATCTGCGCTTCATTTTATCGTTGGTGGGAAAGAATTTGGAGAATATTAGTTGCCCACAGAAGAGGAGATTGGTCATGGGCAACTAATCTACTCTTCTTCTACCATTGCCCTTAGCTCACACATAGAGGCAGAATTATTCAAATTTAGATATTTTTCAGAGGAAATATCAAATTTTATTCTGCCGTTGAGTTTTTTTAAACTGGAATGATGCTTATTTATGAAAAAACGGGAACTGGATACCTTAACTTGCAAATTAAAAAAAAAAATTGCCTCGATAACCACAAGAGTGCATACACTTAGCTAGGCGCAGTGCGCAAAGTGTAACTTCGAGCAAAAGCTCCATGTTTTTTCCCACAATGCAGCCTTTTGTTCCAGAAATCTAATGCCATTCTGGACCCAAGGGGCAATTTGCTTGGCACAACTGCACTGCACCTAGGGTTGCCACCTGGCAGGTATTTTACCGGTCTGGCTGGTAAAAATGATGGCTGATCCCAATGTTATTAATAGGGAAAAAAGATAAATATATAGGAAGGCCGGTATTTTTTTCCAGAAAAGGTGGCAACCCTAACTGCACCTGTGGCAACTGGAGGTGCCTAGGGTTGCCACCCAGCAGGTAAAACACCTGCCGGGGCGGTATTACAAATTTACCGGCAATGTAGCTGCTGGTAAATTTGTAATACACCTAACAAAAGCCCCTGGCATGCCCCCAGTCTGGTCAAAACTCACCTTTTAGCCAGCTTCTGGCCAATTGCGTGCCGTGGTTCCGCCCCCTTTTACATCATGGTCCGCCCGCTTTGAAGTCACGGCCTGCCCTTTTGTTCCCGCCCCCTTCACCGGCCAGTGGAAATTTTATTAAAAGGTGGCAACCCTATCTCAGGTGCCTCACGAGGAAACTTCAGGGCGTCTTCGGAAAATGAAGTGCTCCGGTTGCCATCCAGCTGTCAATTTACATTCTAGCCGGCAGGAAGGCAGTTCGGGGAGATTAGTCGCCCTGAAGAAGAGGAGATTTGTCGCCGACTAATCTACCCGAATCTGACCATGTGTCTCTGCCTTATTCTCTGGTTCTTTTTTTGTAGTGGAAACCAAAGCTAATGAAAGGCAGGCTCTGTTTAAGCCATCAAGAAATACAATCAGAATTCTTATGATGACAAGTCAGATCAGACAATGAATCATATCCTTATATCCAACTGACCATCCCACCAGCAAAAAACCCACTGAGTATGGATTTCTAATCAAAGTACCCGGTTCATTCATTCAGAATTCCAAATCTGCTGCTACTTTTCTACAGCTTTCCCTACTCAGCACTTTTAAAGGAATTGTTCAGTATAAAAATAAAAACTAAACTAAAAATAAGAAATATTTTTGATATAGCATACCTCCCAACTGTCCCTTTTTCGGAGGGATAGTCCCTCTTTTTACAGCTCAACCTGCAGTCCCTTATTTGTACTGGAAAGTCCCTATTTTCTCTGCACTGAACAGCCAGAAAAAGAAATAACGTTTCTCACTTAATTGGCTTTTAGCAGAGAGCCCAGAACAGCTAACAGGTGCAAATAAGATACTTTGTAACAATTTTGAGACACAAAAAAACAGTTTAGATAAGGAGAAGTATTTTCAAACTTTCATAACCTGCCAAATTTTGTAAAATGAACATGGTAATTAGGGGGTGTGGCCACCGAAAGGGGCGTGGTCAAAACATTTTGCTGTTCTACGTGTGAAAAACATTTTTGTCCCTCTTTTTACTTCCAAAATGTTGGGAGGTATGATATAGTAAGCCAAAAATGTAATGCATAAAGGCTGGAGTGACTGGATGTGTAACATAATAGCCAGAACACTACTTCCTGCTTTTCAGCTCTCTTGGTTTCCACTGATTGGTTATGTCCCATGTGACCAGGGTTGCCAGGTGTAATTTTCCAAACCAGCCAAAGTCAGCTACAAAACCAGCCGAAAACTAGCCGAGGGTTATTTCAAAAGTAGCCCAAAAATAGCACAATATGTGTCTAAATAAATAAATATATGTGAAAATACACCTTTTTCAAATTTTCACTGATTTGCACATTTTTCCATGAAGTAAAATAGGACTTATTTGCCCGTCACCAGGGGCGTAACTACAGAGTGGGGCCCAGGAGGTATAGGGGCCCCATATACAATTACAATAAATATTGGTAAAACAGCTCAACCTCTAGACATTTTGGAAGCCAGCAGATTTTTGCTTCAAAATTGCCTGAAATTGAGGAAAGTCACCAGAAAATGTGAGAATGCTTAAGAGGGATGTGGTACAGAGCCCAAAATCCGGTAACACCCGTCTTCTACACGTCAGTCCGATTGCATGCTGGGTATTGTAGTCTTGGCATTAGGCAAATTGTTAAACAAAAACTACATTACCCAAAATGCTCTGGGAGACACAGGCTTGGCACATTAGGGTAGAAAAAAGTAAAAACCAGTCAAAGGCCATGACAATCTTCCAAAATACAACTAACCATTCAAACTAATACAAAGTAGTAGAGAACAAATCACACGATGCTCGGACCATTAATTGACACACAGCATTTGTATGAAAGTTATGTCTGACAAATACTAGTGACATTTAGGGGCAGATGTATCAAGGGTCGAATTTCGAATTCATTGGAGTTTTTTTTTTTTTTAAACTCCCATAAACTCCCATGAACTTGAAATTCGACCAATCGAAATTTAGGATTGAATTTAGGATTGAATAGGATCGACCTGAAAACTTGAATCCAAAAAAATACTTGAATGTCAGGAAGGCCGCAAACAACTCCAAATTGATCCCAGGACGCCTCCCATTGACTAAAACAGCAAATCAGCAGGTTTTAGGTGGCAAATAGTCAAATTTGAGTTTTTAAAGGGCCAGAGTATGTTAAATCTCGAAAATCGAATTTGCATTTTTTTAAAAACTCGAATTGAATTTTAATAATTCGCTAGTCGAATTTGACAGTTTTGGCCATAAAAAAAACTAGAAATTAGAATTTTTACTTCGACCCTTGATAAATCTGCCCATTAATATCGTCAGATGGGCAATACATGCAGAGATATTATCGTTAGCCAAAAAAAAAATCTTTTAACCTGTCCGATTGACTGAATGACTATATTCTTGCAACATGCTTACCTTATCTTGCCTCATTAACATGTGTTGTTAGTCAAGCAATCAAGGCCCTTTATAAGCCGGTGCCATCAAACTTCCTGTTGCTTCATCATCTGAGCTCCTGAGCCCATTCTACCTGTGTTATGCTGATCCCTGGTTCCTGTGTTCCCTGCCTTGCTCTGTGTTCCTCGCTCCTACCTTCCTGTTCTCACCTGGTTCCCGACTCCTATTACTCTGGATTCCCTTGGTTCTGACCTCCGGCCTGTTTCTCAACCTTCATCGTCTGCTGCCTGCCATTTGACCTCAGCCTGCCTTTTGGACTTTGCCTGCCTGCCGCCAGCCCTGACCATTTTGCCTGTTTCTGGACTTGCCTCTCTCCATTGCCAGCCTCATTCCAGGCTTGTATTTTTCAACATCCGTGTGTTTGATTATTTTCTCATTTTGTTATTAAATATTTACTTTTTGCCTTACTATGGCTTCTACTTATTGTCCATCCATTCAGGGGTATTACTTTGCGAATAGGCTCCAGCCCGGTGGTCACTCACCTGTGGCCAGACATGACACTGTTGTTCCTTGTGTTTCTTGTATATGTGGTAGAATCTAGACTCCTCCTTTACTACACAGCGTATCTGACTTTAAGAAGAGGAAAAAGAAGTGCCAATGGCAATACAGAAAACAGGAGGCACCACAGCCGATATGAAAGAAAGATTCCAAAATCAGGGATATCCAGCCTTTAAACATTTACCTGTTATTGAGCCTCAAGGCTTAAAACTAGTCTCAGCCCTGGGCCTGACACCTCAAGAGCAGTAAGGAGGACACCCTTCATGTAAATTGTCATAATATCCTACATATCCAGTGCTATATTATTTAATTTGTACTTTTTATATGGAAGATTTCATGCCATGTGGCCTCTTTGAAGCAGGGGAACCCAATAAACAAATCATAACAAAAACTCCTCCCACAGGGAATCCTGAAATTAAATGCTGCTGATTCAAGGTAGTCTTTAAAGAGGAACCAAAGATATTCATTTCCGAAGTACACAAAAATTCAATATTTCAGTTATTTAATATTTCCCTTTTTTTTTTTTTACTGTTTTTCTAAAATTTAAAGGACATGGAAACCCCAAATTCACTCGGGTGGGTGGCAAGATATTAGCAAAAAAATATCACCAACACACCACGTAGATATTTTACATACCGTTGTCAGGCGCCTGGTGAATGTGTTACTTTCTTGCACATGTGAGTCTACGTCTGCAGAGAGTTTAAAACTAGATATATATTTTATGTTTCAGCCATCATAAATCCATTACATACTATTGTTAAGGGCAGAGACACACGCTCAGATTCGGGGAGATTTAGACGCCCGGCAATAAATCACCTCTTCTTCGTAAATCAGCTAGAATCTAAATCGCCGGTAGGATGGCACTCGGAGCACTTCGTTTTCCAAGGTTGGCCGCAGTTTCCTTGCGAGGAAACTTCATGGGACTTCAGAAAATGAAGCGAACCGAAGCCATCCCTCCGGCGATTTACATTATACCCGGGAGAAGAAGAAGAGGAAATTTGTCACTGGGCGACTAATCCCCCCTGAATCTGATCGTTTGTCTCTGTCCTTAACCTGCCCATACACTAGAAATCTGCTCATCTGCCACTGTCCTTAAATAGGTAGATCTATATCTAATTTGACCTCTAGGCCAACGATTGTGTCAACATAGGGACCTCCGGAGTCCCACTGAGATGTCTGTGCTGCTGCAAATGCCCCAGATGATTAGCTATTCAGTATATGAGCAGTCTCATCTAATCAGATCAAGAGAAAGATTAATTCACTTACAAAAACAGACTTATCACTGTGTCATTTTAAATCAATCTGAAGGAAACAATGGAGTCAGACTTTCTTTTGATTTGGCTTTTGGAGCATCTCACAGATATGAGGTGGTTTTTGGCCAGATATTTCCTTTAGGGGCTTTCTGAAGTCAACCGTTTGCATGTGATTTCCACAAATTATTTTAGAAGTTTTGAAAGAAAGCCAGGCTCAGCAGCTGGAGAGTGAAGCTAAATAAGGATCCATCCACCATAAAAAAAAAAAAACGGTTTTATGGAACAGATATAGATGATCTTGAACATTAAGGGCAGAGACACACGGTCAGATTCGGGAAGATTAGTTGCCCGGCGACAAATCTCCTCTTCTTCAGGACGACTAATCTCCCTGAACTGCCTTCCTCTGACTTCCGGCCAGCGATTCACATTCCTGCCGGCTAGAATCGAAATCGCCAAACTTTCAGATTATTCAAAGGAAATGGGCTCCGACGGGTCCTAGGACTGCATCAACTAGCCAATGCAGTCCTCGATCGCAGGAAAAATCAAACCTGCCCAATCAATATCTGGATGATTTTTGGCCTATCGATCGTGGAGACCCATCAGAAGCCCCCACACATGGACAGATAAGATGCCAAATCGGACTAAAGGACTCATGTCGGCAGCTTTAATCTGCTCGTGTATGGCCATCCTTAGTGAAAGGGTGAATTGAAGTCAGATTCAGTCTGGGAAGGGTAAAGGTCCCATGTGATCGGTAGGGTTTTTTGACCCCAAAATGACCAGAAGATGGTTGTGAAACAGGGGCAGATCTATGAACCCTCGAGATTCAATTGCAGGAAAAAATTGCAGACAATGCAATTCCTCCTCCTGAACTCGCTGCTGTCTTCTGCAATCAATTGCTTTGGTTTTTTTTTTGCACCCTTAAATCTGCCAAACAACACTATTTTTTTAAACCAGTTCGGAAGCCAGCCAAAGCAATCAATTGCAGAAAATGCTGTTATGTTTTCTGCAATTTTTTTGCATGAGCCTTTGCATTGAGTGTTCATAAGTGTAACCCTTATATCTGCCTTTTAAACTTACAACCTTGAGAAGGCAGACCTCTATGGGCCATCACCCTAATGCCCATCCACCAGAAGGTCCCCACTGCTCTTGTGACTCCCCGCTGCCTCAATATGTACCTCCTCTTACTGAGTGCTGCAAACTTCTGGTTGCTGCCAAACTGCTCTCCCTGAACCACAGATCACGGGCAAGCCAGGGGCAGTGGACCCACAATGGCCAGGGACCACCAGAATTTCTCCCACTGTTCCCCTGGTCCAGACCGCTGACCAGGTAGCCCCTATGTGGACTGGCAGCATTCAGGAGACTCTGTTTGGCTGTACACCTGGTTTTTATGAAACAAAAACTTGCCTCCAAGCCTGGAATTCAAAATAAGCTTTTGCTTTGAGGCCACTGGGAGCAACATCCAAGGGGTTGGAGAGCAACATGTTACTCACAAGCCACTGGTTGGGGACCACTGCCCTAAACCAATCCTGCCCCCAAATGGCCATACCACACTTACATGAAGTACCATGTGATGCTGCAATGTGATGTTTTTTCCTGTAAGATCTATGTAAGGAGTGAGAATGCTGGAGAAGTCCCAGTGGCTCCCACGCTGCTCGGATGTACTCTCAGCTCAAGCTTTCCAGCAGATGGGTTTGTTGTTGCTTCTGTGTAGGCGCCTATAGAAAAATGAAAACTCTACACGTAGCAGTTCAGCTCCTCTTCCATATTCGCTCGCTCTATTGTAGTGTTAAAAGCTACAGGATTCACTGTATAAAAACTTAATTTCCATAATAAATAGTTTGTTTGATTCAGTTTCTTTATGGCTGCAGATTCAGGTGTCTGTGTTACACCTTAAAGGAAAACTATACCCCCCAAACAATGTAGGTCTCTATTAAAAGATCCTGAGTAAAACAGCTCATGTGTAAAACCCTGCTTCATGTAAATGAACCATTATTATAATAATATACTTTTTTAGTAGTATGTGCCATTGGGTAATCATAAATAGAAAATTTCCATTTTAAAAAATAAAGGTGGCCATACACGGATAGATCCGCTCGTTTGGCGATGTCGCCAAACAAGCGGATCTCCCTCCGATATGCCCACCTTGAGGTGGGCAATATCGGGCAGATCCGATCGTGGGCCCTAGGGCCCAATGATCGGATCCTAGCATTCACAAACGGAACAGATGCGGCCGCGATCCAACAGGGTTTTTAACCCCATCCGATCGAGATCTGGCCGACTTTCGGCCAGATCTCGATCGGGGAAGCCCGTCGGGGGCCCCCATACACGGGCCAATAAGCTGCCGACACGGTCTGTCGGCAGCTTTTATCGGCCCGTGTATGGCCACCTTAAGGGCCGCCCCCTGAGATCGTAAGATTCACTGTGCACACATACAAACCACATGTAAGGTCACATGAGCCAATTAACAGACAGAGTTGTGCCTTTTGCTTCCTCACTTCTTCCTGTTACAGTTAGTGTTGTAGTATTTCTGGTCAGGTGATCTCTGAGGCAGCACAGATAGAGTCACGAAATGGTGGTTCAAGGCAAGAGATGTAAAAGGGCAATATTTATGTAAATATATATTCCAGTTTGGTAAGATTCTTTAATATGTCATTCAATTTGATATAAATTATCTGTTGCTTAAGTATTCATTTTGGGGGTATAGTTTTCCTTTAAGGTACAATAATCCAGGGAAACAATTGAATCAAAAACAGCTCCAGGCAGTATTTTTAAACTACAATGTGTTTATTAGTAAAGTAGGCACACTACATGTTTCAGGGCTAGGGTTGCCAACTGGCTGGTATTTTACTGGCCTTGCTGGTAAAAATGATGGCTGATCCCAATGTTACTAATAGGCAAAAAAGATAAATATATAGGAAGGCCGATATTTTTTTTCAGAAAGGCGACTTAGGAAAACTAATCGATGCGTGTGATTAGCGCCGGCGTTTTTTAATTTTAGCTGGCGTAGAGTGAGGGAAGGCGTTTGGGGAGATTGGTCGCCGCAAAAATGAGTTGATTAGTTGCCAGGCGACCAGATCTCCCCAAATCGCCCGGTGTGGCCTGACCCTTATATATATACAGGAGATTGCATTTGTGACTATTTTCCCCAATCAATTGAAACATGCAATGCTTTTTAATGATTAACTCTTAATGACTCCATCTCACCATTTCCCCGCAAACTGCCATTGAGTTTTCCCAGTCAAGCCCAAGGAATGTTGGTTTATTCAGATAACTTTGTTTTAAAGATATTATTAGAAATGATCTAAAAAGTGATACCTTTAATGGCAGACAGAAATGTAAATGCTTCTCTGTCTTTTAGGATACTACTCATGTGTCTTCTTCAGGTTTACAAATTAACTTGTGGCTGAAGTCAGGGCGTCTCAAAGGAATATTGGAAGTATATATTATTTTCAAGGTTTTCTACCTAAAGTTGATTTATTTTGGTTAACACAATGGAAAATGCAGGTACAACCCAATTGTATTTTAGCATTTTTTTTACCTTTAGGAATGAGTGGGATTTAATAAAGGATCAGAGAACTCCCCAAACCGACATCAGTCACTTTCCCTACAACAAACTGGATGGAGGTTTTAGCAGCCAGTTACTAGGGATGGCCACCTCTGGAGCAGCAGCCCCAGAAACAGCCCTGCACATTGGCACTGCATTTAAAGGGCATGTAAAGGCAAAAAAAAATAAAATCCATTTTTACTTTCTTTAATGAAAAAGAAACCTATCTCCAATATACTTTAATTAAAAAATGTGTACTGTTTTTATAAGAAACTGTAAAATTCTCCCTTCATTTACTGCTGTGGATAGGAATTGTCAGATGGTCCCTAACTGCTGAGCAGGGAAACAATCATACTTATGAACAGCAGGGGGAGCCGCCACCTCACTTCCCAGCCATGCAGAACTCAAGCAGCTTTGTTTATGACGATCCCTAAGCAGCCCAGACCACACTGAGCATGTGCACAGTCTTAGTCTAAGATGTTTAACAAAGTTACAAGATGGTGACCCCCTGTAGCCAACTTTGAAAGCATAAATTATTTGTTTGATTAGGCTTGTGGTGCAGTAAGTTCATGTTTATATTTAGTATACAAAATACAGCATTTCTAGCCTTATTCTATTTTAGACTTAACATGCCCTTTAAAGAGTTCTTGGACTATTATATTTGGAACTGTTGTGGAATTTCAGAAACTGGAGATCACTTGTTTTATAGACTTGGGAACATATGGCAGTAAAAGGGAGTTAGCGGTGGGAGAGCATAGAGATATCTCTTCACAGCACAGAAAAACAAAGAACTGCTCTTACAGCCAAGAAGGTGACTCTGCCTCAAGGCCAGGGAAGTAGTGACCAAGACCAGATTGAGAACTGAATCCATCCAAGTCAGGGGGCTTCCGTGGGTTCTGCATACACAGAATTGCACTCTCTCTCTCTCAATATTGACACTGTATTTATACTGGGAGCATTATATACTGCAGGGGTCCCAAACCGCCGCCGTGAGCCATTGCCTGGCTGCGGACATACCTGAACTGGGCCACCGAGCCCGCATTTGACACGCGTTGCGCCTTTGACACGAACACACCCAAATTTAACATGACGCGTCAGAGGTTAATATGTGTATGCACTGCACCCCATTATCTGCCTTCTGCTTTCTTTCTTCCCTATTATTAACACTAGGGGGCAGATTTATCAAGGGTCGAATTTCAAAGTAGAAATAGCTTCGACCATCGAATTGGAATACTTCGACTTCGAATATCAAAGTCGAAGTTTTTTTTACATCGAATTTGGCCATTTCCGGTCGAAGTAAAATCATGCGATCGAACGATGAAATCGAACGAATCGAAACTTAGAAAAATGCTCTAGAAGGTCCCCATAGGCGAACATAGCGCTTCCACAGGTTTAATTTGGCGAAGTATTGAAATCGAAGTTTTTTTAAAGAGACAGTACTTCGATTATGGAATGGTCGAATGTTCAAACTATATTACTTCGAGTCAAAGTCGAAGTCGTAGTATCCTATTCGATGGTCGAAGTATCCAAAAAATTACTTTGAATTTCGAATTTTTTTACTTCGAAAATTCCCTCAACCCTTGATAAATCTGCCCCCAAGTATCATTTTAACCGACCAGGCAAGGGGCAACCCTAACTGCATGAAAAGCTTATCATAGTCTTCATTTCTTGGGGGAAAACTCCCTTGTAATCTCTGTCTCTGCCCCCATATTTTTTCCATTGTGATTATACCACAGACTGGAGGTACAAGGACATAAAAGTATTTTCACATTTGCTACAGAGGCATCCAGCCCTTTCTTGACACTACCCAATACACTTACCAATACAAATACTACACAGATAGAATTCCCCAACTCGACTGTAATAAAGCTTGACAAAGCCTCCTTTCTTCTCATCTGAATGGGTGCCCTCTTGTCCTCTGGGAAGAGCTAGCGGTGAATTAGGCACCGGAGAGTTTATTTGTTAATGAAAAGAAAACAAAGGATAATGGGCTGTGTGAGTATAACAATTAGGCAAAGTGGAGGAGAGAGACATGAAGCTGCAGTGCTGGCACAAGGGAAGGGCTATAAATATAAATATTTTATAATTGCTGATCTGCAGAACCGACTACAAGGAACAGGAACTTTCTAGTAAACACAATTTATCTGTTGGCAAAATAAGTTCCCTGTCTCCTGCTATTCACTATTTTAAAAAGTTCAGTTCTCGTTATATGAATTCAATTGGACGATATGAACAGGGATCCAAAGATCCATTTTCACAACCATATTAAAGGGGTTATTTATCAAAGTCTGAATACAAAAAAAACTATATTTGAGTTGTTTTTTTTTTTTTTACTATAGAATCCTAATTTTTAATGGAATTTATTAAACCCAGAGAATGTTAAAAGTCAGAATAAAAAAGTCCTCCAACTCAGACCTGACGAGTTCATGTAGAAGTCAATGGGAGAAGTCTGGAAGATATCCTGAGCTGCGCTACGTTTCATGCAATAATTCGAAGGTTTGTGGTTTTCGGGCAAAAATATGAAAAATCAGAGTTTCGGGTGTCAAATCCGAGAAAATTTGTACGATTCACAATTTTATCTAGTTTTTTTCCCGCAGAGGAAATTTTTGTCAAAATGGATTAATAAATAAGGGGGGGGGGGGCAGATTTGGTCGCACTATTTTACTAAATAATCCCCAAATGTCCATATTGGAGGAAAGCTGGGTGTCCACGTGATGTGGCTAAAGACCTGTAGGGCTGCTAGCATTCCCATGAAGATCTGTGGGATATAATTGCTAATAATTGAGTTCCTACCAGGCCCTGTACATACTCAGTTTGCCGTAGTCTGATTCCCCCTATCATCAGTCTAAATAACACATATTTGATCAAGATCATTTATGTAATCACCTGTGGCTCTAAATATCACCTTATCCTGTATAAAATCCCATTCATAAAAAGACCACAGTGCTGAGATTGTAGATTCAAACTTTCCAGTTGGCTCTTTCTTGTATTCCATATTTTTGTACACGGCAGTGCACAGCAATTATTAAAGAGCCGACTGCTGGCACTGGAATGGTTAAAGTAATTAATTGCAGGGCCTTTTGTCATATTTAAATGGGTTGTTCACCCTTAATTCAACTGTTAGCATGGTGTGTAGAGCGATATATTCTGAGACAATTTGCAATTGCTTTTATTTGAGTTGTTTAGGTTTTTATTTAGGCGTTTTACAGTTTCGAAATTTCAATATCTGGTTTCTAGGGCCCAGATTAACCTAGCAACCTTGCATGATTTGGATGAGAGACTGGAATATGAATAGGAGAGGTCTGAATAGAAAGATGAGTAATAAAAAGTAGAAATAACAATACATTTGTAGCCTTAGGGCTCTTACTGATGAGCGTTTTTAGCAGCGATCCCCTACGTTCCGGTTTCATGCGTTCAGCACTGAATTATTTTCAATGGGGCTGTACTCACACAGAAGTTTGTAAGCGGCGAACGCAGGTAAAATGCAACATGCTGCGTCCCAACCTGCGTTCGACGCTTACATGCGTCTGTGTGAGTACAGCCCCATTGAAAATAATTCAGTGCGTCTACTCCTGCGCACCCCCTGTGGCTGAACGCATGAAACGGGAACGCAGGGAGCCCTTACAGAGCATTCGTTTTTTTAGAAGGGGTCATACCGCATACGCAGTTGGAGCAATTGTCTGTATTGCGACAACTGCGCATGCGCTGAAACTCACAAAAATTGCCGAAGCGTCGGTCACATTCCGAAGATTACCAAAGTGGCTGAAGATGGTGTCCGTAAACTCTGCTGGACAGAATCGACACCGAGGGGTACGTAAAGAATTAGGGGCAGCTAGGCTAGGGGGGGGAGGGGGTCTATGTAGGGTAAGGGGGTATGGTTTATTTATTAAGGGTTTGTTTCTCCTTTAAGTTTCCTTCTTTAAAAAAAAGGTCTTGTACCTGGAGGTGGTGGAGCCCTGAGTAGTAACTTCATTTGAAGGCGATGCGACAACAGTCAATGACCCTTTATTGGGAAACCACACAAAAGAATATGTCGTAATGTTGAAGGGACTTGGTGAATCTTTTACAGGATGGGAATAAAAGTATGGGAAGGTTATTTCATATAAGATAAAACTGCATGTTGCTAAGAAACCAGCTTATGCTCAGAGCAGAGAGTGAGGAGTTAAACCAGTTCTTCTGTTGACTAAACCCCTTATTTTGTTGTCTGCATTAGATCCCTGGCAATTTCAACTCCCACGTCCACTCCTACATATGCTTTATGAAATTCATTGCTACCGCAGAAGTGGAGGCTGCTGATATTCCATAAAGGTTATTGCCGGGCTCTGATTCAATATGGGGCAGTAGCGAGTAACAAGGCCCGGCACAGGCAACTGCATTCAATAGAGATTTGTCTCACATATTTGAAGGGGAACAATCATATCACCTGGGCACTGCATGTTATTCCATTGAAATGCCTTATTATACTTCTCAAAGATAATACATTCAGCTGCTGGTCCATCATATCATAGACTGGGGGTCCCCAACCTTTCTTACCTGTGAGCCACATTCAGATGTAAAAAAAGAGTTTGGGAGCAACACAAGCATAAAAATGTCCCTGGGTGGTGCATAATTAGGGTTGCCACTCGACCGGTATTTTACCGGCCTAGCCAGTAAAACACCTGCCAAGGACTGGGCCGGTATTACAAATTTACCGGCAATGCAGTTGCCGGTAATTTGTAATACACTTAAAAAAAGCCCTTGGCCCGCCCCCAATTTGCTCAGAACGTACCTTTTTTTTTCAGTCTTCTGGCTATTGCGCATATTGCTCCGCCCCCTTTTGAGTCACTGTGTGTGGCTCCGCCCCTGTTTGCATCATGGACCGCCCCCTTTTGTCCCCCCCCCACCACCACCACCGTCCCAGAAACATTTGTTAGAAAAGGTGGCAACCCTAATAATAAGGGCTGTGATTGGCTATTGGAAGCCCCTCTGTGGACTGGCAGCCTACAGGAGACTCTGTTTGGCAGTACACCAGGTTTTTATACAACCAAAACTTGCCTCCAAGCCTGGAATTCAATAATAAGCTTCTGCTTTGAGGCCACTGGGAGCAACATCCAAGGGGTTGGTGAGTAACATGTTGCTCATGAGCCATTGGTTGGGGATCACTGTGCTCGGTGAAAGTCTTTTAGGGTTGCCACCCAGCCGGTATTTTACCGAACTAGCCGGTAAAATACCTGCCAAGGCCGGGCCGGTATTACATATTTACCGGCAATGTAGCTGCCGGTAAATTTATAATACGATTAAAAGGAGCCCTTGGCCTGCCCCCAATCCCCTGGAACTTACCTTTTCTCTTACTTCTTCTAGCGTCCGTGGTGTGGCCCCGCCCTTTTTGCCATCAGGGTCCGCCCCTTTTGACGTCATGGCCCGCCCCTTTGTGTCCCCGCCCCCCAGCAGCCGGTAAAAGATTTTTAAAAATGTGGCAACCCTGAAGTCTTTAGTCAGGTAGGGTAACTGCTGAACTAAATTAACAAGTATAGAGTAAAAGAGGAAAGAGGGAGGTGGTTAGGTCTCATGCTGTCTGTTTAGTCTTAAAAGAAAATCAGTAACTGTTGTGAACAGAGAGGAGTATTAAATAAGCTCTGGGGTTTCGTGGAGAAGATTCGAGAAATACATTTATAAGCCAGAGCTCTGTTTTAGCAGAAAAGCATGACCATAAAGTATAAAGATCAGGACCAGTTTGTGGCTTTATTCTCTGGTTTCGGAGATAGAGAACTGAGCTTGTGCACCAAGGCTGGGATACCAATGGGCAAGAGCGACTTTGGGTCCAGAAAAGTAAGGGTGTGAAATGCTGAAGAGAAGACATCACTGTAGGGTGTTACAGAGATGAGGTTTTAATGATGGAAATATAATATGAAGAACTGTAGTATATCTGCTCCATATGTGTAGTTTGAATAGGTAATGGTGTTACATTCTGGATCAGCCTTTGGCCAATTTAACCTACGGGGCTAAAGTCAGGCCTCATGCCCATTGCACAGTCACAAAGCTCCCAGAGCCATTTACCCCCCTCTGAAGTGTTAAGTCTTTCCCCAATTTGTGTGCCAGTGGGTTTATACTTGTTAATGTTACAGAATAAAGTTAAACATTACTTGTTTCCCGGAAAACCCCTAATCCTACTAGTACTAATGATGTAGTCGGACCTCAGCCTCTATAAAGTCTCTCTAGTTGCCCAGTTCAATAGCCGGTGTATGTTTACAAAACAGATCATTGTTAACCCAAGGAATTCCGACGAGATCATGTTCCACAATAAAATGTAATGTCACACCGTGTTTGTGTCGAAGTCACCGGGCTTTCATGGAACTCACAGCCTGGAAGTTGTACTTTATGAATCTCTAATGAGAGTTAACTCTAGGGAAGACTTCTTTTTTCTTTTTTTTTTTTACTAGAAATGACTAAACTTGTTCATGTTGAGATCTTAGGACTTTTTAATGACTGATTCCCCTGGAGAAGGTTTTTTTGCCAAACATAAAATAAAGTCTCTCTTTGAAGATGGTATCCGAGTTGTTAGCTAATTTGCGGGGGTGGATGGTTACTTTCTCTTTACTCCTAAAGCACCTCTAATGAGTGTCTCTATTCTATCTAGTCCTTTCATATAGAAGCAGATTTTTCTGTTCCATAATTTGCTCCAAGAGAAAACAATAGCCTCCGGGCTTCATTCTATTCGCCTTAATTATTTTTTCATCCTACGGTGAGCTGACATTCTGTCTGTAACCCGGGGAAAGGATTTCCTTTGAATTTAACACAGCCGTCGGATTCACAGGGGGATAAAACGCTATAATTAATATCGAGTACTCTCCGGTTATATGAATTAAATATAAGGATTTGCTAGGCAACTCGTGTTTATATTCAGCCGTGCTTACTCTTAGCTTGGAATTCTCATTATGGATTTTTGGATATTTTATTTGAGCATCCAGCTAGAAGAACCTTGTCACTTCCTAGGCAATTAGCTTAGGGCCTTCAATGTAAATGTTCTTGGCTATAACTAACCAATGGCCAGGCAGGGAACGTTCAGTACTTCTCAAGGAACCAGCAGACAAGTCAATCACCTACAAATGGCTGTCATTATAAAATTCCAGGTCTCCCTCTTTTAGTGTTTCCATGGCTCATGGCAAAGTGATACATTTAATACAGATCAATATAAGAAAAAAAACAAGTCCAAATTCGATTATATTAAGGAAAGAATTTGTATGAAAACGTGATAAGGGAAGCTTTTTCCACAGGGTTTTTGCACTTAACAGATCCTAATGTGCCACTTGAATTCCTAAATCTTCTTCCCACTAAAGAAGAAGCAGACCCTGTGGTCGCAGAGGAGCCCAGCGAGGCCCTAATTAGTGAGCCTTTTAAATATATCTTGATAGAATAGGTTAGTTTACCAAAGTTTTGGGTCCTTATATTGAATTTTTTGTGGGGTCTAACAACATTTAGTTATGTTACTGGTTCTTCCCTATGTAAGTAAGAATTTTGACTTTTTGTAGTAGATATTTGCTGCTCTATTCCAGGTAGGGTTGCCACCAGGCCGGTATTTTACTGGCCTAGCCGGTAAAACACCTGCCAAGGCCGGGCCGGTATTACAAATTTACCAGCAATGCAGTTGCCAGTAACACTTTAAAAAAAGCACTCGGGCCTGCCCCCAATTCGCGCAGAACTTACACTTTTTGCAGTGTTCTTGACATCGCCGCGATGTTGCTCCGCCCCATTTTGCGGTACTCTGCTTAGCATGGACCGCCTCCTTTTTGTACCCACCCCCCACTGGCCGGTTATTTTTTTCAGTAAAGGTGGCAACCCTAATTCCAGGGTCAAACTAGGCCGGCAAGACACTGTAAAAAAGACCCAGTGGGCCCGACTATCGTGAGCCCCACTGGCCCAGACCTGAAATTCTGTTGTTTGCAGAGGGGGGTGGGTGTGTTGGCCCCTGATGTGGACCTCCGGCCCCTGTCTGACACTGCCCTCTTGTCAATTAGCAGGTTATGGATTAGTACATATATGGAACCAAAACAATGTTCTCCTAACAAATATGATTATGGCCCATGGAGATGTCAATCAGATTCACTAGTCAATGGGTCTGTAAAGGGACTACCATGTGAAATGATCAAATGCCCATTAGCAACTGCTCAACTAGATGAGTTACATTATGGGCAATAAATATGATTTTTGTGCCTGTTTTTTTGCACCTTGTGAATGAGCCCTATTATGTGTTAGGTCCAGTTGAGGGGCACTGAACCTTTATTTTAGGCTAATGTACAAGACTTCTAACAGAATATTATTTTGCTGCCTCTCCACCACCAACTCATACATGGAGAATCGGAAATAAAAGACACCAGGGCATCTTATAGAAACTGAAACTCAGTATGTGCACATATACTAATGTGCACATAACACAATCTTATACGTGTACAGGAATGAGATCCATTATATAGAAACCAGTTATCCAGAAAGCTCTCAATTACAGAAAAGACTGGCTCTTATTTAGACTTCATTTTAATCAAATAATTTGAAATTTTTAAAAATGATTTCCTTTTTCCCTGTAATAATAAAACAGTACCTTGTACTTGATCTGTGTCGGACTGGGACACTAGAGGTCCACCAAAAAACTTATAGGGATACTATCATGGGAAAACATGTTTTTTTCAAAACACATCAGTTAATAGTGCTACTCCAGCAGAATTCTGCACTGAAATCCATTTCTCAAAAGAGCAAACAGATTTTTTTATATTCAATTTTGAAATCTGACATGGGGCTAGACATTTTGTCAATTTCCCAGCTGCCCCTGGTCATGTGACTTGTGCCTGCACTTTAGGAGAGAAATGCTTTCTGGCAGGCTGCTGTTTTTCCTTCTCTGAATGTGTCTCAGTGGGACATGGGATTTTACTATTGAGTGCCGACCACTCATATTGCCTGAATTACGATCCAATCATGATCCAATCAATCCACAATCAGTTCAGCCTATCGCCCACCTCAATGTGGGCATATCAGGGAGAGATCCTACGTGTATGACCACCTTAAGGTTAGCATGAAGCCAGTACAATGACACAACTCTTTTGGTATGTAGAGATTAAATGAAAAAAATCCCAAACCTCGAATGACTCAAAGATTATGATGTGTAATCATACGAGTGTAAATAGCTTACAGCTGTTGCTTGTGCTTAGTCACCAAGAACTGAAAAAAGGCCTGAAAAGTTGCTTGTTGTCTGAGATCTGAGCCATGTAGCCAATAAAGGCTTTATATATTATCTTCATGGATACGGCTGTGACTCCAACTTCTATAGTCACCAACAGTATCTCGTCCCTATGTATACAGCTGCTGTTGTGTTTAGGGATGCACCGAATCCAGGATTCGGTTCGGGATTCGGCCTTTTTCAGCAGGATTCGGATTCGGCCGAATCCTTCTGCTGGCCGAACCGAATCTGAACCCTAATTTGCATATGCATATTAGGGGCAGGGAGGGAAATTGTGTGACTTTTTGTCAGAAAACAAGGAAGTAAAAAGTTTTCCCCTTCCCATATGCAAATTAGGGTTTGGATTTGGTTCGGTATTCGGCCGAATCTTTCGTGAAGGATTCGGGATTCGAAAAAAGTGGATTCGGTGCATCCCTAGTCGCGTTAGACCCCAGAGATGTTGCCCCTGCTTACATCTTGTCCCCAAACACAGCTCGGAATAAAAGGTAGAAGAGCATAGAAGCAATTCAAGCCTCAGTTCATCTGGGGTATATTCAATGCATATTTTATGCTCCTTCAAATTATTTGAATATGCTTTTATTTTGCAGGTCCATCTGTGCTGTAAACGCAGCCCCACAGCGACACGGAGCCTCTCAGTAAATGTGCTGCACTAAAGCAAATCCTCCCGGAATGGAATGAGTCTGTTATACTGGGGAAGGATTTGCCACGGGTCACTTGTTTTTATTCTGCATTTGTGACAGGAGCCAACCTTGTAAAAACACTGGCTAATGGCAGCGCTGGTACGAGACGCGTTTTGCACACCCACAACCCAGTTACTTCTATTCAAGGCTGGGACACATCATGTGGTTTCTTTTAATTATTATTAGTATTATTATTAGCCTTTATTTTAAAAAAATCAGCTGAAGGTATATGGTAAAACGACCTGCTTGTGCCACTCCCTCCCTTAAAGGAATAGTAAAGCCAAAAATATAAAAGTGTTTTAAAGTAATTAAAAATATAATGTACTGCTGTCCTGCACTGGTAAGAATTACGTGTTTGCTTTAGAAAGGCAACTATAATTTATACAAATAGGCTGCTGAGTAGCCATGAGGGCAGCCATTAAAAGGGCACGTAAAGTCTAAAATAGAATAAGGCTAGAAATGCTGCATTTTGTATACTAAATATAAACATGAACTTACTGCACCACAAATCATTTATGCTTTCAAAGTTGGCCACAGGGCGTCGCCATCTTGAAACTTTGTTAAACATCTTTGCAAGACCAAGACTGTGCACATGCTCAGTGTGGTCTGGGCTGCTTAGGGATCGTCATAAATTATCAAAACAACACAAATAATATCTGCCAGAAGGCAATACAGCAAGACTGATTAATAATCAGAATATACAGACTGCACTGGGTCCTGTGTTTTCATGTAATCTAATGTGGATTTTATAGTTTTTAAACTTTCTTCAACTCCCCATAATCAGTGGCTGCAGCAAAATAATCCTCCAACTAGAATCCCAGTTTATCTGTTTAAATCTGACTCCATGATCTTTGTCCCTGCAGCTGGAGTTGGAAACAGTAAAGGGGATGTAAAGGCAAAAATAAAATCCAATACAAATCTCTACACAGTTGCGGCTGCTCTACACGGAAACAAACAAAGCTGCTTGAGATCTGCACAACTGGGAAGTAAGTTGGGGGCTCCCCCTGCTGTTCATAAGTATGATTGTTTCCCTGCTCAGCAGTTAGGGACCGTCTGACAATTCCTATCCACAGCAGTAAATGAAGGGAGAATTTCACTGCATACAGTCAGGTTTCTTATAAAAACGATACACATTTTTTAATTAAAGTATATTGGAGATAGGTTTCTTTTTCATAAAAGAAAGTAAAAATGGGATTTTATTTGTTTGCCTTTACATTAAGCTGAAATAGAAGAAAAGGCACAGGTTACTTAGCAGATAACAGATAAGCTCTGTAATAAAATACAATGGTGCATCTGTTATTTGACCTGATGCTTGAATGGCTGCCCCCATGGCTACACAGCAGCTTATTTATATAAACCAGTGGTCCCCAACCAGTAGCTCGTGTTGCTCTCCAACCCCTTGGATGTTGCTCCCAGTGGCCTCAAAGCAGGTGCTTATTTTTGAATTCCAGGCTTGGAGACAAGTTTTGGTTGTATAAAAAACAGGTGCACTGCCAAACAGAGTCTCAATGTAGAATGACAATGCACATAGAGGCTACCAAATGGCCAGTCACAGCACTTATTTGGCACCCCAAGAACATTTTTCATGCTAGTGTTGCTCCCCAACTCCTTTTACTTCTGAATGTTGCTCACGGGTTCAAAAGGTTGGGGATCCCTGATATAAACTATATTCGAGTTTCTGAAGCAAACACACAGCTTTTACCAGTGCAGGGCAACACTACATGACATTGGCATTTCTTTAAAAAATTTTTTGGTGTTTCTGTTCCTTTCATGTCAATAGGAGTAGGTATGAGTAAGGATGACGCTTTCTGTAGTATTTTGAGTGACGTCAAAACACTAAGAGCTCCAGGTTACTAAAGGGTGATACTAACTAACTCACACGTTTACTTAAGGTTTCTAGTGAAATATTTAATTGCAAGAAATCAGCACCTATGTTAAATTTAAAATTAGGACTGCTGACTGTGCAAAACATAATTAAATGCCAATCCCCCCCATACAGAGGAGAAAAAGGATCAAGGCAGCAAAACAAGTACAGTAATGGGACCCTTTATCCAGAATGATTGGGACCTACATAATATTTTAATCACTTTAAAATCACTTTGATTTTGTTTGGTGTTACTGTTCTTTTAGGGAGCTAGCACACGGGCAGATTCAGGGAGATTTAGTCTTCTGGCAGGGCGACAATCTCCCCGAACTGCCTTCCCCGTGCCTGCTGCCTGCTATAATGACAAAACGCTAGCGCCAATGCACTTGCGGCGCTTCAGTTTCCGAAGTCGCCCGAAGATGCCTCCCCAGGAAAGTTCGGAAATTGAAGCACCGCAAGTGCATTGGCGCTAGCGTTTTGTCATTATAGCAGGCAGCAGGCACGGGGTAGGCAGTTCGGGGAGATTGTCGCCCTGCAGAAGAGGCGATTAGTCGCCAGGCGACTAAATCTCCCCGAATCTGCCCGTGTGCTTGAGGTATTAAGGGAGGGTAGAACTGACCAGCAGGATATTTCCTTGGGGTAAAGGGATAAATAGGAGTTTCTGGTTGCCCCAGTGGTGATGTAGATCCTTATAGGTGTGATTAGCGTAACCCTGTGTGATAGGACTGGATGACCACCCTGGGAGAGGAGACTGGTTTAGCCTTTTTGGCCATACATAGATTGGAAGTTAATTAACCTTGTGATGCCCACTAGTACAGGGGCCCTGGGTAAATATATTATATGCGGAATACTGATTATCCAATATACTAACTAGATGCTCAGGGGAGGGAGCTCAGGTTATAATAGAAGAACAATATCATACATAAATATCTGTGAATCACTTTTATAGCCATAAAAGTCCAGTAAAGAACTGCATCGAGTCCTGGGGCTCAAGGCAAAGTTAATGCATTGTAATACTTACAGTAAGAGTGATAGAGAGGAACAGGCCCTGCCCATGAGGACTTGTATATGTTATATGTCATAGCCTGATTATCCACTATACTAGATGCTCAGGGGAGAGGGGTTCAGATTATAATAAAATAAATAATTGTGAATCCCAGACAGTGGTCTATAAAAGTCCCGTGGAGAATTATATCCAGCCCCAGGGATCAGGGTAGGCTAATACTTCAGTAAGAGTGGTACAGAGAGGAATGGGTGCTGCCCATGAGGACTTACTATCTAAAGGGTGTTAAACAAGTGTATGGGCTGCAGGGTCTTCAACTACATGACCCATATAGGGATATAGAATTGGGGGGTGCTAAAGGATTTGGGGCATGTTATTAAAGGGGTTGTTCACCTTTAAATTAACGGTTAATATGTTGTAGAGAGTGATATTCAGTGACAATTTACAATTGGTTTTCATTTTTTATTATTTGTGGTTTTTGAGTTATTTCGTTTTTTATTTAGCGGCTCTCCAGTTTGCAATTTCAGCAATCCAATTGCTAGGGTTCAAATTTCCCTAGCAACCATGCATTGATTTAAATAAGAGACTGGAATATAAATAGGAGAAGCCTGAATAGAAAGATGAGTCATAAAAAGTTGCAATAACATTACATGTGTAGCCTTACAGAACATTTGTTTTTTTAGATGGGGTCAGTGACCCTCATTTAAAAGCTGGAAAGACTCAGAAGAAGAAGGCAAATAATTCAAAAAATATAAAAAAAAAAAACAAGACCAATTGAAAAGTTGCCTAAAATAAGCCATTCTATAACATACTAAAAGT
Source organism: Xenopus petersii (assembly GCA_038501925.1). Lineage (NCBI taxonomy): Eukaryota > Metazoa > Chordata > Amphibia > Anura > Pipidae > Xenopus > Xenopus petersii. Next base: position 145,626,793 of record CM076682.1, read on the forward strand.
TGAACCCCTTTAATGTGTCACTTGCCTTTTGTTTTCACAATAGAATATATATATATATATATATATATATATATATATATATATATATATATATATATATATATATATAATAGGACTACATTAAAGAACCTGTAACATTAGAGAGGTGCATGGGAATTAAAGCACAAGTATAAAACACTGGCCACATTCCACTGCATTAGGGAGGCCTTGCAACACAACTTATAATTGCCACTGGCAGCTTCATAATCTTTTCTTTAGTCTCAGCGCTCATGTGTATTAATGGGGTTTGCATTTCTGTGTTTATCTGCAGCCGCTTACTTCAATAACCAACATTTACTTTGCGCCAACGCCCTTTGTAATGTATTTCACATCCTTGTATTTATTGATCATCACAGACTCCCTAAATTGCAGAATGCTGCCACCTACTGGAAAGTTGGTGGATTCATAAATAAAAAACCCTGTCCTCCCACGGCCTAAATGTTGATTTTAATCTGAGGACTTTTTTCTCATAGTATTATGTTACAAAGTATTATCTTTAGGTTGTTATTTTGCAACACTGTATATGGAATGTTTCTAAATTGCAAACTTATTGTTACATACTCTGGGGATAATAACGTTTTTAGATGTGGAACTTTGTGGGTAAAATAAGCAACTATCCGGAAGTAAGAACATTGCGCTCGTTGGAGGAAGCCAGTCGGCGAAGCTATTGATGGGCAGGACCCACTTATAAGTTAAAAAAAAAAAAAAGCATTGGTGCTAGGGCCCACCCTTACAAGTTAAAAAAAATTGGGGCCCCAAAATTAAAAAAAAAACATTGGCGGCAGTGGCCTATAGAATATTAAAATAATACATTGGTGGGCAGGGGATTAAAAAAAAACCCACATTGGTGTTCTGTAGAATTGAACTTGTGGCCTCAGGACTTCAACTTCGCCTCCTTTTGTGACTTTGGTTCTTTTGGCAGCTTCATAATAAGTTTGGCTGTTTTCGTGACTTCGGCTATTTTCATGACTTTCGGTCTTTTCGCCGCTTTGGGAATTCGGCTTTGGCTGTTTTCGTGGCTTCAGGTCCTTCAGCTGTTCGGGATGGCCGCAGGCTTTAGCGCTCTCAAGGGGGCCGACTCTTTTCAAAAGTGCAGCACTGCCGGCCCCCCTTCATGCCCGGGACACTTGTCCCCCCCCCTGATGGTGGCCCTGGGTGTATTTAAGCACATAAACAGTGTATGTAAAATAATTGTATTTTATGATACTGCACTATTTTAACTATCTGTTCTTTCCCCCTTAACGACCTATGGTCTTTGAGGTACAACAATCTATTTCTGGTAAGTACCTTCTGGAAATGTGCAGAACTGAGCAGCCTAAAACTGAACTGAGCAGCCTAGAAAAGGCTGCTGCACATGCAAAGCATCTAATAATCCTATTAAGTCCTACAGGCATCCATAAAACCATAATTAAGTACCCAAGCTAAGGGGGCAATTAAAGTTGATTAGTATCACTGATTGTGGCTGTTGTTGTGGAATTTCTAGTGAACATCTGACCTGCAGAATAAGGGTAGGACTCCACGAGCGATTTTGTGGCGATCCGACGTGCTGCGACAAAACGCATGCGACAAAAATAAGGCAAGAGATAGAATTGCGGCATGGTGTCGCAGCGTTGATCCGACGCGATCCAACTGTCTGATGCAGACGCGCTGCGTTTTGTCGCAGCGTATCGGATCGCGACAAAATCGCTTGTGGAGTCCTACCCTTAAATGGGGCAATTCACCTTCCATTTTTAGGGTAGGACTACACTGACTGTTTTCAGCGTGATCCAACGCGCTGCAACCAAACGCCGGCAACAAATCGCATGTGATGAAATAAGGTAAGAGATAGAAATGTCGGATGACATTGCAGCGTTGATCCGACGCGACTGCAGACAGTGTGCAGCGTCTGCATCCAACAGTCGTGTCGGATCAACGCTGCAACTTCATCAGACAAGGCATTCACTTTCCTTATTTTCATTGCATGCAATTTGTCGCCGGCGTTTGGTCGCAGCGCGTCGGATGGCAACAAAAACATCCGTGTAGTCCTACCCTTAGTGTGATGGAGGCAGTGATATTCTGAGACAATATTATATTGTGGGTTTTTGAATGAGTTTGCATTTTGTTCAGCCCATGTGAATATTTGTTGGGGGACTGTAAGATCCAGGTAAAAGGTTCAGTCAGGTATTAAATTTTGCAGTGTGCAAAGGAAGGGGGGGGGGGTTCTTCATTCTCTGGGTGTTTAGGCCCCTGTGCCCTTTTTTTGGAACGCAGGAGGGGGAAGGGAAGTAGCCACACTAAAGCCCATACATAGGGAGAACTGCTCACTTGGCGACATCACATAAGAAGCAGATCTCTCCCCGATATGCTCAGCTTGAGATGGGTGATAGGCTGATCTGATTGTGGGCCCTAGGGCCCAACGATCAGATCACAATGAGAAGAATATGGGCGGTCGCATTAAAGGAGAAGGAAACCCCCAGGGCGCTAAACCCCACCCCCCTCCTCCTCCCTGGCCTACCTGTCCCCCTGGGCAAATGCCCCTAACTTTTTACTCACCCCTCTGCGCAGGTCCTGTCCACGGAGTTCGCAGTCGCCATCTTCTCCCACGCGCGTCTTCTTCCTGCTCTGACCGGCGTCTTCTGGCGCATGCGCAGTAGGAACAGGTACCGGTACGGCTCTACTGCGCATGCGCCGAATGTCACGAAGTTTTCCGATTTCACTTCGTGACATTCGGCGCATGTGCAGTAGAGCCGTACCGGTACCTGTTCCTACTGCGCATGCGCCAGAAGACGCCGGTCAGAGCAGGAAGAAGACGCGCGTGGGAGAAGATGGCGACTGCGAACTCCGTGGACAGGACCTGCGCAGAGGAGTGAGTAAAAAGTTAGGGGCATTTGCCCAGGGGGACAGGTAGGCCAGGGGGGAGGAGGGAGGGGGGGGCAGCACAGGGGAGGGGGGGAGGGGTTTAGCGCCCTGGGGATTTCCTTCTCCTTTAAGGATCGATTAAATGAACTGATGCTGTCCTCGATCTGATGGGATTTTTAAACCTGCCTGATCGACATCTGGCCAACTTTCAGCATCTGGCCCCATACACTACCCATATACAACAATCTGTAGGCAGCTATATCTGTACATGTATGGGGGCTTTTTGGAGAACAATTTTGCACCCCAGGGAATAGAATATGACCTCTCTTGTATTTTGTTGAGGACTAACGGAGTAAGGGCAGAGCCAGGCCAACACAGATGGCACCAAAGACAGCACGACTGCTCCCCACTTGGTAACTGCTCTATCCCCACCATACTTGATGTCGCTGATCCACAGTTAGAGGAGTAACAGAGGTATGTGCCTACAGTCCTAGCAGCCCTTCATCATTGTGTCCCAGGCATGTTCCTCTGGTGCCAGTTCCAACCCTATATAAGTGGGAGTGGGGATTGGCTGGACTGTTTGCCACCTGTAAACCCAATAAGAAATATTTATAATATTCACTATTGGACTGGCACACTAGGATGGCAAGAAATCTCATGGTAGCCCAGGTGAGGGTGGACTCTCCTGTTCACATAGCCATTTGCCTTGTATGTCTATATAATGGACATTCCCCATATCTATATGAGAACAAAGGAGAAATGAGGGAAAGGATAGACAATATGTAAGTACTGATTAAGAGAATAAAGAAATTGAGGAAGAAGAAAGAGGGAAAAATAGTTTGGAGAGTGGGTCTGTAGTCAAAGGTTTTTAAATGAATGAGAGAAGTTCTGTTCATGGATAGATCTGAGCCACGGGTTCTTTTGCTCCTGCCCGAGGTGCCCTGCTCCTGAACATGTGGGCTCTGACCCTTCTACCCATTCCCTCCATCCTTGCCCCATCTCCTCCATAAACAGAAATTAACATGATGCGGTAATTTTTATAGACGACATTTTAGCTCTTTCCTATGAAAATACAATAAAAACAACAGGAAAAAAATGCCCCATCTATAAAACCCCAATTGTTTCAGTTTGCCTGCCAAAGCGATCGTTTTGTTCCATGGTAATGAGAGTTAATGTGTGTCCCCCTGGCACACTGGAATTTTGGAAAAGCTGTGATTACGCATGGCTAGTTACAGTGAAAGGGCTTGAGCACAAAATTGACTGTTAATGGGCCTAGGGCTTTGTCTCTGGAGACATTCTACAGTGGACCTTTATTACACAGTTGCATTGGAAAATACAAACGTATCCAAAAACATAGGCACCAGTTCTGCCAGACTCAACACAATACAAATCTTATTCAACACAGAGATTGTAACATGGACTGGGCAAATGTAGTGGCACCTTACTAACTTGCAAGTAACATTATACATTATAAGCAGCACATATTCTGCCAGTCTCAACTGCCCGTGTGCCCCATAGGAAAAAAAAAAGAAGAAAGAAACGCAGTCTGAGCAAATGAAATGGTAAGAAACCATATACAACTTTAAAGGGCATGTAAAGTCTAAAATAGAATAAGGCTAGAAATGCTGTATTTTGTATACTAAATATAAACATGAACTTACTGCACCACAAGCCTAATCAAACAAATAATTTATGCTTTCAAAGTTGGCTACAGGGGGTCACCATCTTGTAACTTTGTTAAACATCTTTGCAAGACTAAGACTGTGCACATGCTCAGTGTGGTCTGGGCTGCTTAGGGATCGTCATAAACAAAGCTGCTTGAGTTCTGCATGGCTGGGAAGTAAGGCGGGGGCTCCCCCTGCTGTTCATAAATATGATTGTTTCCCTGCTCAGCCGTTAGGGACCGTCTGACAATTCCTATCCACAGCAGTAAATGAAGGGAGCATTTTACAGTTTCTTATAAAAACGGTACGCATTTTCTAATCAAAGTATATTGGAGATTGCCTTTACATGCCCTTTAAGGCTCAACCCAATCTTTAGAGACCTTAAAGGGGAACTATCACGAAAATGAATTTAATATAAGCTTCAGCATACTGAAATTAAATATTCTGTACAGTTTCTGAAATAATCAAGTTTATTTTCACTATTCCACTCTCAGTATCTGTTTCTCTTCATTCTGTCTTTATGCAGGAGTTGATTGTCAGATAATCATTGACAGTTAGATCCAATATATCTTATAGGGGGGCTTCTTTTGCCTAGAAGATATATTAGAGCTCACTATTAAAATCACCAGACATTATGTCTCTCTACATGCAGGATTTGTGCAAAAGGCAGTTTGTACTGGAATAAGTAATTTCTCTGCTAGGAAAGGAAGCCCCCCTAAAAGATATATTGGATCATTCATCTGACACCCAACTGCTGAATGAAGACAGAATGAGGAGAAACAGATGCTGAGAGAGGAAAAGTGAAGATAAACTTGATTATTTTAGAAACAATGCAGAATTTTTGAATTGATGGTATATAGAAAGTTTCTTACTTCAGTATGATGAAGCTTATATTACATTTTCATGATAATTCCCCTTTAATGTTCCTGTGCCAACCATACAAAAAGGTTATCAATAAGTTTAAAGTCTATGGCACAGAAACCAGTCTCCAGATATGTGGAAGCAACAAGAGAGAAAATGGATCAACTACTGCAGAGAAAGATTGACCAGTGATGAAAGGACCTCTATCATCTCCAATGTGAAATGGGGATCTATGGTAGAAACCAGGAGATTAGAGCTTTTTGGTAAAGCACACCATATATTTGCAGGGGGAAATGATAACTTTACATTGGTTGTTCACCTTTGAGTTAACTTATAGTATGATGTAGAGAGTGAGCAAGTGCTTCCTACACTCCCCCTTCCTACTGCAGAAGTCAAAAGGGCCAGATTTTCTCAGCTGCTGGCAAATATTGTGTGCGAGGCTTTTGTGTTGGGCGATACAAGAATTTATGAGTCACATAGAGAATGTGCTAATGGAAAGCAGTACAACAAACTTGGCATTGAACTCAGGCTGCCAGGCATTCTTTTGTCATAATGAAGACTTAATAGATTCTCTGCGTCTCTTTTCTACAGACATCTCCAGGCTTTCAAACAAACCACTGTAGTCAATGGAAACTGCTGGAATTATAGCAGAAGTTCAGTTATTGCAGGAAACATGAATATTTGTATTCTCAGACCTCAAAATCCCACATGTTCCTTTGACCTTCAGTTTGAGAGGGGAGGTCACCTTATTAGTATAGTTTAGGCTGGTGTAGTAAAGGGAATTCTGCATTACTTGCCTTTCTATTCCTCTATTCCTTAATAGAACGAATGTCCTGTAGTGGTCTCTTCTAATCAAACCTGCACCTGATATGCTTAAAGGTAAAGGCCCAATTTATTAGAGAAAAATAGAAGATTGGAGGAGGAATGGGAGAAGGCCTGAATACAATAAAAAAAAAAAAAATGGATGAACACCAATTTATGTTCTAAATGTTAAGCCCCAGATCCAGACGTTCTCCATTATTTATGGTCGTGCCCCAAACTAAAAAGTTATGGATGGACACGGAAAACCTTATAAATGTCAAAAGGAGTCAAAAATATCTTTCTGTGAAAGCTGAATATGTTTGCCAAGTCTTCACTTTATTAATCTTTTATCTGCTGCAGTTTGGTTAAGATTTAATTACTCATAATTGGTGTTTTCTTTATACAGGTATGGGACTGGTTATCCAGAATGCTCGGGACTTGGGCCTTCCCGGATAATGGATCTTCATACCTTTAGTCTACTAGAAAATCATGTAAACATTAAATAAACCCAATAGGCTGGTTTTGCTTCCGATAAGGATTAATTAGATCTTAGTTGGGATCAAGTACAAGCTACTGTTTTATTCATTTTTAAAAATTTGGATTACCGTATATACTCGCGTATAAACCGAGTTTTTCAGCACCCAAAATGTGCTGAAAAACTCTACCTCGGCTTATACGCGGGTCAGCTAAGGGGAAAAATAGACACCCCCTTCCCCAGCGGAACCCCAGTTCTCATATGTGCCCTAAATCCCTGCGTAACCAGCCAGTCCCTCACCGGCCACAGATACAAGGCTCCTTCCGCGGCCCCAACACTCCTCCCTCTCCCATAGCGCATCAGGAGAAGACTGAGTATGACGTAGCGCAGCTCCTCCTGTCTGGTGACGTAGGAGGTTATCGCTAGAGGTGTCATGGCTGCTCAAAAGATCAATGAGGCGCTGGAGCACCTAGCAAAAGCAGAAAAAAGGTACCGGTAATATTAAGGCACCGGGAAGGAAATTAAGAGATCAGTTTGTATATTCTCAAAACCGGTGTTGCCTTTTATCGTCGTTGGGGTTCAGTGTGACTTTTCCCGACGAGGGAAGGGCTGCTGTGTTCTAAATAATGTCCATACGATTGCCATGGGTTATAGTCTACTGTTGTTCCGCAGACATTACCCTAATGGCGTCAACATTGAGCTAATACTTATTTCCCTCAAATGAGAGCCCTAGTCTTCCTGCAATCACTGGCTTCCCTTGATCTCATCATACTCTGGTCTAGATCAATAAAAGAAGTACACTAAGAGCAGGCACACTAAGAGCAGACACGCTAAGAGCAGACACGCTAAGAGCAGACACGCTAAGAGCAGGCCTACCTTTCATTGTTATTCAGTGGGTGCAGATACAGATTGATTTTCAAAATGAATCAGTTAATAGTGCTGCACTGAAATCCATGTCTCAAAAGAGCAAACAGATTTTTTTATATTCAATTTTGAAATCTGACATGGGGCCCCTAGGCTTATACACGAGTCAATAAATTTTTCCAGTTTTCTTAGGTAAATTAGGTACCTCGGCTTATACACGGGTCGGCTTATACACGAGTATATACGGTATTTGGACAAAATGGAGTCTATGGGATACAGCCTTTCCGTAATTCTGAGCTTTCAGGATAACGGATCCCATACCAGTAATTGTTTTTATATTTCCTTTACGTATGTTAACCATTAATATGTGGATCATATTTATATTAGTGGGTTTGGTGACTTAAGAGTGAGCAATTCTGCTTTTATTTTGTTCTTTCATTTGGCTTCAGGTGACCATACCCAGGTTAAGGAAATCTGCCAACAGACAAAGCAAACAGCTTATTGGCCAGTTTATGGGGCCCTCGCTCGGGCCAAAAATCAGCCAGATGTAGACCGGGCAGGCTTAAAGTTCCCATCAGATCAAGGACCATATCTGTGTGTTGATGTGGCCCTCGGTTTGATCAACTGCATCATCAGTGTTGAGATCCAACTATTGGGCCCTAGGGCTCACAATCAGATCAGCCCGATATCTCCCGCCACAAGGTGGTCATACTAGCGGATCTTTTCATCTATGGGTGCCTTTAGACAATTGTCAAGTCTGTTAGATGGTTATTTGTGATTTTACCTATATACCTACTTTTTAAGTGCTATTCTCCACCAATATGATTGTGCCATCTAATGTTTTATGTAACACTGAAGTTTAACTATAAACTCTAATAAAAACTGATGAAAAAGAAAGCGAGTACCTTTCTGCGGTGGGCTCTAATCTCCAAACAGGCATATGTTTTCATGGAAGCCTGTATTTATAAGAGACGTGAATAAGAGACTGGAATATTAATAGAAAGATGATTAATACATTAATACATCCCTACAGTGCATTTGTTTTTTAGATGGGGTCAGTGATCCCGATTTGAAAGAGTTAGATGAAGATGGCAAATAATTAAAAAACTAAAAATAAATTATGAAAACCAATTGAATTGCTTAGAATTGGCCATTCTATACATGAACCAGCCCTTTAAGTTTAAGTGAGAAAAGTCTTGCGATGTTGTTCTCTGCTCGCAGACTTTTTTTTGAGCAGACGTTTCTATGGTTAGTTCTAAGCAGAACAACATCATGAGACTTTACCTTTCTCACTAACTTGATTTTCTGTTGGTTGAAGTCAGCTGAAACACACAACAGGTGGCGCTGTTGTTTCAAAATCATGTGTGTAAAAGGGCTGTCCTGAAAACTAGAAACAAAAATGAAGAACATCAGAACAACATTTGCTTTGAGGCTTCTCATTCATATAAATTGAATTTCGCCTTTAAAGCAGTGATGGAAACTTTGTGTCTTGTATGAGACATAATAAGAACTTTTTTTTAGGAGTGTAGATAAAATTAGAAAGATTTGTCATTAGTCATTTGATTTTGACATCTTTATTTTAAACACAAATACATTTACAGCATGCAGAGAGTCTGAAATAAATGGCATTTCATCTGTCCAAATGTCACTCGTTTGAATGTATTGGAACCGAACCCAAAGACAGACAGACAGACTGGGGATCTGCTCAGGCATTATCCAGTTAAAAATAGTGAACAAGCAGTCAGTGTTTCTTTAAATTAGGCAAATAATTTAGTTGTTTATACTGCATAAATATTAACTTTTTACCCCAAATCGGTGTCGTAGGGACAAAAAAAAAAAAAAAGGAAGAGGAAAAATTATGGCTAAAACAGTATCAAATAGCAGAAAACAAGGAGGAGGGAGAAAAAAAGAAACCCCTAAACATGGAATAGACTTCCTACTGTAAAGGAAGAGAAGCGGAATATAGAAAATATAATATCCTGTATATTGGGTTTAATGGCAAAAGGTAGAGATTTGAATTTACTTGCAGAGAGAGAGAGCAGTATATAGCAGTATATAGGCACAGGAGAAATGCTTCACTGAATGCTAATGTACAATGTTAATATATATTTATATATACCTATATCTGATCATTTCAACACTGTCCCCTGAGACGAGCCGCTGGAGCGTCACATAGAGGAAACATCCAGGAAAAATTAGTGTTCAAAAATCCAAGCGCATTGACTTCATCATGATCTGCGAGAGCTGCGTCAACTGAGGTCTCGGAACCAACACGTTCTTGACTTCTTCATTGCACTGCAGTGGCTTCTGGGAACTTTATGAGTTCAGAGTTCACCTGCGTTTTCAATCATGGAGTGTTTGGACTAAGTACAGAGTCATATTTGGATTCTAATGTTTGGCAGGTTTACAGTATAAACTAAAAGTTGAAGGGTTGTTCCCATGTAAGCCATCTTGACTATCACATTCACTTTCTTGATTCATAAAAACACACACATACTAGTGTCCTGCAACCAACGTCCCCCCCCTCCAACCGCAAGTGGAACAACCCACAGCAATCAAGGGGTTACAGTATCAATTACCGACAGGTCACGCTACATTATCCCAAGCTTCAGGTGCTCTTTGGTGTCAATCCCACTATTTTCCATAGCAACGGATTTGAAGGACGCAACCCATAGCTCCCTGCCTCTGGCACAACCAATGATTTCTTAACCGAATTCATTATAACAAATTTTAAAATATTACAGATTCATTAAAGAGAAGGGAACAATCAACATCCATGCATAGAAGATAATCAAAGACAAACATGTCAGAAGTTAGCAAATCAAAGGGGAACTATCAGGGAAATGAAAGTTGAATATAAGCTTCATTATACTGAAATAAGAATCTTTCTAAATACAATCAATTAAATAGTCAAGTTTATATTCCTCTATCAGCATCTGTTTCTCCTCATTCTGTCTTCATTCAGGAGTTGGGTGTCTGATGAATGATCCAATATATCTTATAGGGGGGCTCCTTTTGCTTAGAAGATGTATTAGAGCTTACTATTAAAATCACCAGACATCATGTCTCTCTACATGCAGAATTTGTGCAAAAGGCAGTTATTTTGTTAGATTTTGTTTGTGTTGGAATCAGTTATTTGAGTGATTTCCAATTCATCGGCTAGGAAAGGAAGCCCCCCAATGAATATCTGACACCCAACTTCTGCATGAAGAGAGAATGAAGAGAAACAGATGCCGAGAGAGGAATAGTGAACATAAACTTGATTATTTTAGAAACAATGCAGAATTTTTTATTTCAGTATGAGGAAGCTTTTATTACATTTTAATTTTTTCAATAGTTCCCATTTTAATGGTAAGCGGGTAAAGGCAACAAAAACGAAAAGGGCTGCTTATTAGCCAGCCGACAGTTTATGGAAACCCTGGTAGTTATGTGTTGAGTTGTGGGGGGGGGGGGCAAGGTAGAGTGGTTAAATCAAGTACTACTGAAAGGTTTCCTATACATTCATATACTCTCCTCTGTCCAGTATCCATTAAAAAAATAAGCTTTATTCTGTGCAGAAATCCTGTTTCTGCCTCTGCATTTCTCATCCTATGGATGTGCAGCCAACCTCATTAAAAGTGAAACAATTGCATGTTGTGGGATTTAAGTCACACTGAGCACCAGCTCCACAGCTTTTCCTACGAGCATTAAAAGCAAAGGCTAACAAGCACAGGCGAGGGCTACTGGCACATGTGGGGGTTTGACTGGTGGCCAAAGTGCCCGGTCACTGCTCTAAAGACAAAAGCATGGGAAACTATGAGCCCCCCGGTTCAAGTGCCGCTTTTGTGTTTTGTGCCATTGTCAAAACACATGTATCACAAGCTTAAAGGATAAGTAAACCTTTAAAATAAGCAAATGTAAAATTGACGAGGGGCCATTCTGAGTACTTTTGTAATTTAGATTCATTATTTATTTATTTTTTATTCCAAGATATTAAGGGATACTTGTGTTGATAATGTTAATAAATTTTGTTGCAACACCGCCACCTAGTGGTCATTTTCCAACCAGTCTGACATCAAGTTAAAACACTGCAGCTGTCGGGTACCCGCAAAAAAGCAGGCACTCTGCAGAATGAGGGGAAGATTTTCAGGAGCAAATATAGATGCGGGTGTGCGGGTCGCCGGTCTCATCTAAATTTCTTATCTTATGGAACATTGTCTATATTTTACTCCTTTTAAAGTTTTACAAAACTTGTTTCGGTTCACAGCCACTTTTGATGACATAATTTCCAGTTTGCAGCACCATCACTTCCTATTTTATGGCGGTCGGCAGGTTGCAGATAAGGCAGTTGCGGGTCTGGGTCGGATAGCGGATCAAAGAGGGTTTGTGTCTTAGAAATTGGTTCTGCACAAGACTCTACACCAAGTAGTCAAGGGAGTTGTCAGGAGAAAGAAAAAGGCTGCTCTGATGTTCTTCTGCCTAGGAAAACATTAAGAAACATTCCTCCATTTTTCCTTAGCAGAAGAACATCAGAGCAGCCTTTTTCTTTCTCCTGACAACTCCCTTGACTACTTGGTGGTCAGAATGGTGGGAAAATGACCAGCAGGTGGCGCTGTTGTAACAAAATGTATTCATATTAACAGTACATGTATTCCTAGTATAGGTAAATCTAAAAACAACTGAACTTGCCGAGTAATCATTGATTGACGTTTCACTACTCATCCGAGCAGCTTCTTCAGTTCATCCGACTGGTGTGGGAAGTCCTCGACATATAAACTCTTCCACTAATCCAATCACAATGGCACATTGTAACTCTTCAAACATCTGAAGAAATTCACAGAGGTGTTGATTCTGTGTAGTTGTGATAGGATTATCCAATGTGTCATGCAACTCCTAGATACAGGTGTTACTTGTGAGAGTTGCATGAATGGATGTGAAGTGTTCTGAAACCGCAGCCACTGGATAATCCTATCACAGTAACTACACAGAATCAACACCTCTGTGAATTTCTTCAGATGTCACCTCTTTGAAGAGTTACAATGTGTCATTGTGATTGGATTAGTGGAAGAGTTTTATATGCCGAGGATTTCCCACACCAGTCAGTTGAACTGAAGAAGCTGCTCGGATGAGTAGTGAAACGTCTTCATTGATTACTCAGCGAGTCCAGTTGTTTTTAGACTTACCTATACTAGATATACCATGACCCGGATGAATGAAAATCTTCAGTCATAGTTAATATCTTGGAATAAAAAAAAAAAATATATAATAAATGTAAAATTACAAAAGTACTTGGAATAGCCCCCTCATCAATTTTACATTCACTTATTTTAAAGGCTATCCATTAAACATATATTTCAATGTATATGCAGCCCTATCATGTGCCGATGCTCCTGGTCGTGTAGCAGCATTGTCTATAGCAGTGCTCAAGCAGAAACCTCTCTCTTTACAGGGCACACAACTGCAAAATCTAAAAGGGCCACGCCAAAAACCTTTTAATGCCTTCCAACGTGCACAAAGAGAACAGGCATTCCTTAGAACTAAAATCATCGGGAATGTACATCTTACACTGAGTAGTGGTAAAATAATCGACAATGTAGAAAACCGCAGGCAGATAAGCTCTGCATTTCAATAAACCAAGCAAGAAACTGATCTTTTATGTATATAATAAAGGACAAAAAAAAAAAAAAAAATCAGAATAAAGCAGTTTTCTCACCATCAGGTTGCGATGCATGGGTAGGACAAATGCTAAACAAAGAACCTATTCGCATGTGTTTTTATATATATTTATATATATATATATATATATATATATATATATATATATATATATATATATATATATATATTTTCCATTATTTAGTTACTATACATTATTTAAACGAACAAGAACAATCCTAACGGCAGCGTTCGTTCCGCCAAATAAAACAGCAGCCTTGATTACACGGAAACTTTGTCTTATGCCAAAAAAAAAAAGAAAAAGATCACTATCAGAGCCCTGTGGTGAGTATACAACTACAGAAATTTTATTGTAGCATCGAAGCTTCAGGAGGGGTCATCACCGCTGTAATATAGTGAGACGGTAAACAAAAAATGCTTAGTTTGAGAATTGTATTAAATGCTTAAAGGGGTTGTTCAGCCTTAAAATAACTTTGAGTAAGACGAAGAGAGTGAAATTCTGAGACAATTTGCATTTAGTTTTCCTTTTTTATTATTCGTGGAGATATTTAGCTTTTAATTCAGCAGCTCTCCAGTTTGCAATTTCAGCAATCTGGTTGCTAGGGTCCAAATTACCCGAGTAACCATGCTTTGATTTGAATAAGAGACTGGAATATGAATAGGAGAGGGACTGAATAGAAAGATGAGTAATAAAAAGTAGCATTAAAAATAAAGGTGTAGCCTTACTGAGCATTTGTTTTTAGATGGGGTCAGTGACCCCCAATTGAAAGCTGGAAAGAGTAAGAAGAAGAAGGCGGCAAATAATTAAAAAACTATACAAAAGAGAAAATGAAGGCAACCGGAAAAGTTGCTTAGAGTTACCCATTCTATAACGTACTAAAAGTTGATTTAAAGGTGAACCACCCCTTTAATGTTTGTTTCCCCCAGAGAGAAGAGCTGACGTAATTTAAAACGGGTCTATCTAACCCAGTGATCCTTAACCAGTAGCTCGTGAGCAACATGTTGCTCTCCAACCCCTTGGATGTTGCTCCCAGTGGCCTCAAAGCAGGTGATTATTTTTGGATTCCAGGCTTGGAGACAAGTTTTGGTTGCATAAAAACCAGGTGTACTGCCAAACAGAGCCTCAATGTGGGTTGCTAATTCACATAGGGGCTACCAAATGGCCAATCACAGCACTTATTTGGCACCTGAGAACATTTTTTATGCTTGTGTTGCTCCCAATCTCTTTTTACTTCTGAATGTTGCTCACGGGTTCAAAAGGTTGGGGACCCCTGATCTAACCGGTAACTTACATTCCAACTTGGCACAGCGCAGATTACGTTTTTAAGACATGGATAAGAAACTGTGCAATGGATGGCGCTACATATTAAATGACAGGTTTTAAAGCGAGGACAACAAAATTGCACTCTAGTATTTTTGCAGCAAATCAGTTTGAATTTGCCAGACACAGAAGAGAGGGAAAGGAGAGCTGTACAGGTCAGATAAATTACAATTTCAAAAACGATCCTACAATCCCATAGAGATAAGTGCGTTTAGCAAACGTCACTGCTTGATTCTCCGACTCCTTTGCACCCACGACCCACTTCAGCAGCTGGAACAAGAAGCAAAACACAATGAGTCCAAATTGCAAGCTCATGTACAGTATATACAATTACTGTCTCTGCGGGGATGCAAATAGAGAGAATCTTTTGTTTTTTGTGGGGTTGCCAGAATGCTCGGGACCTGGGGTTTTATGGATAACGTATCTTTCTGTAATTTGGAATTTCATACTTTAAAGGAGAAGGAAAGCTACTGAAACAGTTTATTGCCAATAGATTAGCCACAATAGTGCAAGCTAGAACACTGTATTTATTCTGCAGAATGCTTTACCATACCAGTGTAAACAGCTCTAAAACTCTCTCTGTTTATGATAGCAGCTGCCATATTAGCTTGGGACGTGGAAGGAATGTTGTAATCCTCACTTCTTCTTGCTCCTCCCCCCGTCTTTCCCTCTCTTCTCATTTTAATTTGGGATTTTGGAATGCTAACACTTTAGGCTTGATAAAGGGCCTGGAGAGGCCCGAAGCGTTGCCCTTTTTGCAGATACACATGGGCTTAATAAAAACACAAACTTAACTAAGCAAACTATTGGTGTGCTTCTAGATTTTTTACTACACATATCAGCTTGGTGTGACATCACTTCCTGCCTGAGTCTCTCCCTGCTCACTCTGAGCTCAGATTACAGCAGAGAGGGGAGGGGGGGAGGGGGAGAGGAGCAAACGGAGCATGCTCAAGCCCGAGCCCTGGAGGTTTTAGCTGAAAGTCTGATACAGAAGCCCATGTGTACACAATAGAAGGACAGAAATGCTGCGTTTCTTTTGACCTTTCCTTCTCCTTTAAGTCTACCAGAAATTCATGTAAACATTAAATAAACCCAATAAGCTGGTTTTGTTTCCAATAAGGATTAATTATATCTTAGTTTGGATCAAGTACAAGCTACTGTTTTATTATTACAGAGAAAAATGAAATCATTTTTAAAAATTTTATTATAATGGAGTCTATTGGAGACAGCCTATACGTAATTCGGACAATGG
Organism: Xenopus petersii; assembly: GCA_038501925.1. Taxonomy (NCBI): domain Eukaryota; kingdom Metazoa; phylum Chordata; class Amphibia; order Anura; family Pipidae; genus Xenopus; species Xenopus petersii. Next base: position 145,642,563 of record CM076682.1, read on the forward strand.
GTTTCCGGATGATGTATCCCATTCCTGTACTACACACTCATATGAACTGATTTTATTGAACATTAAAAAATTTTGACCCAGTCTATTAAAAAAAGCCATCTGGATGCAACATGAAAAGAAAGAATAATGAAAAGCTTACACTTTGTCCTGTTTAGCGCTGCCTCCACGGACAGACACTGGCTGAGCGTTCTGAGGAAACACGCCTCCTCCACGAATTGCATTTGGGTGGGTGGGAGAAGCAGCAGGGTGCTGCCCAGGGCGAATAGGCTTAGCTGTTAACAAAATAAATATCTGAATTGAAGGATGATTTAAAAACAAATCTCAAGTCCATGATGACAGATGTCCTGTGACATCTTAAAAAGCACTAAAATTAAAAAGTCAACGTCTGTTAAGAGTCAAAGCAAACAGGGTAAATGAACAAGAGGGAGAAAGAATGTCAAAAAGCACCAGAAAGGGATAGATGGAAATATTTCAAAAGGACATAACATTGTTCTGTTCATTTGGGCAACGACATGAATATGAACAGCAGGAAACGAAGAGCCACAGAGTTGCAGCTTATGTTCTCTTCCTTTTAGCCGACCAATGTAACCTGTGTCTTTTCAAGTAAAGAAGAATGCCAATACCTGTGCTTGCAGCAAACGGGGTGATCCCATTTTATTCAATGGTGCTTCATAACACTTAACAAACGATCAAAAGTTTCAGTGATGAGGAAGGGCCATGCGGTCCCGAAACGTTTGATCGTTTGTTAAGTGTTGTGAAGCACCATTGAATAAAATGGGATCACCCCGTTTGCTGCAAGCACAGGTATTGGCATTCTTCTTTACTTGGATTTACTACTGGCGAGTGGCTAGGCCAGTGCCATATATACCTGTATCCCCTGTATTGACTTTATATGACCCGTGTCTTTTCTCCATTTTGAATGGCTGCCCTTATGGCTACACAGCATCTTGTTTATATGAACTATAGTAGTGTTTCTGAAGCAAACACACCAGTTGTACCAGTGCAGGGCAACACTAAATTTTTATTACTTTATAACACGTCATTTTTGATGTTACTGTTCCTTTGAGTGTTGTACAACTTGCTGGTATTTTAAAAAATGATGATCTACCAAAAGAACAGGCTAAATCTCCCCCTGACAGGGCATTTATAAGTTGGGCAGTATGATCGGAATCCAGGAATATATAAACCCTTAAAAACTAAAAAGAGCAGGTAAGAATAAGAAATAAAACCAATAAACAGAACAAATAAAATCCCGAGATAAACCGTTAGAGCGGGAGAGAGGGCTATGCTACCAAATACTTGTGGAACGGAGATTTAGGGCATAAATTTAGGACAATTCAAACAGAGCCTGTGCTATTTACAGGCTATAAGGGAACGCTGAATAAAGGATTCAGCTAAAAGTGTTTAGGAGAACCGCAGACAAGACCTTTAATTTGTTACTTTAAAGCTGAAAGTTTTGTTCCTCAGTTGATGAAATTTCTTTTTCTCCTCGGGTTCAGATCCAGATTGGTATTTGGACAATCTTTTATGGAGGATTCAGTATTAAAGGTAAACTATCGAAAATGAAAATTTAATGTAAGCTTCCTCATACTGAAGTAAGAAACTTTCTAAATACAATCAATTAAATATTCTGCATTGTTGAAATAATCAAGTTTATGTTCACTATCCCTCTCTCAGCATCTGTTTCTCTTTATTTTCTCTTCATGCAGCAGTTGGGTGTCAAATATTCATTGACAGTTAGATCCAATATATCTTATAGGGGGGCTTCCTGTCCTAGCAGATGTATTAGAGCTCACTCAAATAACCGATTCCAGTACAAACAAAATAACTGCCTTTTGCACAAATTCTGCATGTAGAGAGACAGGATTTCTGGTCATTTTAATAGAGTGAGCTTTAATACATCTTCTAGGCAAAAGGAGCCCCCCTATAAGATATATTGGATCATTCATCTGACACCCAACTCAAGCATGATGAGGAGAAAAAGATGCCGAGAGAATAATAGTGAAGATAAACTTGATTATTTTAGAAACAGCAAAGATTTTTAATTGATTGTATTTAGAAAGATCCTTATTTCAGTATGATGAAGAGAATATTACATTTTCATAATAGTTCCCCTTTGAGACGAGTCCAAAAAGATGCATTCAGTGCATCGCTTATAAATCAGATACAAAAAAAAAAAAAAGTCCACGCCTATCTCAACAACAGCACTGGCATTAGCAACTTCATTACACCGTTTTCTCAAACTGTTCCCCAAAGTTAGATTTGAGCAGACATGAATTGAAAAGTACAGATCAAGCTGAATTTACCAATCTGTGCAGAATGTCCCCTTCTGGCCATGTTCTTGGACCTCACGGCTTCCTTAATGCGATCTACCTCTTGCTGATAGCGTTTCCGATCACGCGATGCATTTTCTTTGGCTTCCTTCAGTGCAGATTCCAAAGCTTTAACTCTCTCAGCAGTAGCTCTAAGTCGCTTTTCCAGCTTTGGAAGCTCACACCGCAAATCTGCATTGTCACGTACCAGCTATACAGGAGATAAATTCTATTGCATTTAGGTATTTCTGGGAAATAGTCTTACATTTTCTCAATTAGAAGGCATGATCATTTGCATGGATATTACATATATTTTTCTGCCTGTCTCTATTTCATACCTGCTTGTGAACCTTAGTGAGTTGTTCAAGGTTATTCTCAAGAAAGGAGATTTTCTGCTTCTGTGCGGCACTGCCCCCAGTATCATCAGAATCCATTTCTGCACTCTGCACAATACCAGAGAAATGTCAGTAAAACATCCAAAAGATTTCACTGAACACTTCAGAACAAACATGGACTGGTTTTACCTTTTTAACACGTGTAGTTAAATCCTGAACAAACAGTTTCCTAAGGTTATGGAGGGTCTGAAGCTCTTTTGCCTGTAATTAGAGAAGTCATGTCAAACCACAGTAAATGAACAGCCAGTGTATATTATTCAACAGAGTTTGCTTGCTTGTCTTACCACTGTCTCTTCCAATCCCTTCAGATCCTGCCTTGCCTGCTCTCTTCTATCCTGCATTACACTGTGAATAAAGAAAAAAAAATCTTTACAGTTTTAAAAAAAATGATAAAGTTGTCAAAAAGATTGTAGGACACAATATATCCGGAGACTATTATCCCACTGTTACTATAGGCACCATCTCTCCCTTCTATACCTGCTATCCCACAGTCACAGTCCCTTCCCAGAGACTATTATCCCACTGTTACTATAGGCACCATCTCTCCCTACTATACCTGCTATCCCACAGTCACACTCCCTTCCCAGAGACTATTATCCACTGTTACTATAGGCACCATCTCTCCCTACTATACCTGCTATCCCACAGTCACACTCCCTTCCCAGAGACTATTATCCCACTGTTACTATAGGCACCATCTCTCCCTACTATACCTGCTATTTCACAGTCACAGTCCCTTCCCAGAGACTATTATCCCACTGTTACTATAGACACCATCTCTCCCTACTATACCTGCTATCCCACAGTCACACTCCCTTCCCAGAGACTATTATCCCACTGTTACTATAGGCACCAACTCTCCCTTCTATACCTGCTATCCCACAGTCACACTCCCTTCCCAGATACTATTATCCACTGTTACTATAGGCACCATCTCTCCCTACTATACCTGCTATCCCACAGTCACACTCCCTTCCCAGATACTATTATACACTGTTACTATAGGCACCATCTCTCCCTACTATACCTGCTATCCCACAGTCACACTCCCTTCCCAGATACTATTATCCACTGTTACTATAGGCACCATCTCTCCCTACTATACCTGCTATCCCACAGTCACACTCCCTTCCCAGAGACTATTATACCACTGTTACTATAGGCACCATCTCTCCCTACTATACCTGCTACCCACAGTCACATTCCCTTCCCAGAGACTATTATCCACTGTTACTATAGGCACCATCTCTCCCTAATATACCTGCTATCCCACAGTCACACTCCCTTCCCAGAGACTATTATCCCACTGTTACTATAGGCACCATCTCTCCCTACTATACCTGCTATCTCACAGTCACACTCCCTTCCCAGAGACTATTATCCACTGTTACTATAGGCACCATCTCTCCCTACTATACCTGCTATCCCACAGTCACACTCCCTTCCCAGAGACTATTATCCACTGTTACTATAGGCACCATCTCTCCCTACTATACCTGCTATCCCACAGTCACATTCCCTTCCCAGATACTATTATACCACTCTTACTATAGGCACCATCTCTCCCTACTATACCTGCTATCTCACAGTCACACTCCCTTCCCAGAGACTATTATACCACTGTTACTATAGGCACCATCTCTCCCTACTATACCTGCTATCCCACAGTCACACTCCCTTCCCAGATACTATTATACCACTGTTACTATAGGCACCATCTCTCCCTACTATACCTGCTATATCACAGTCACAGTCCCTTCCCAGAGACTATTATCCTACTGCTACTATAGGCACCATGTCTCCCTACTATACCTGCTATCCCAAAGCCATAGTCCCTTCCCAGAGACTATTATCCCACTGTTACTATAGACACCATTTCTCCCTACTATACCTGCTATAAAATGCATTGGGCAGCCTATAATCACACCAGTCAACTTACGTGAGTTCATGCAGTTTTTTGCTTTTTTCCTGATCAGTGTATTTCAGCTTTTCATGCTCAACCTTAAGCCGTTCTTGCTCAAGCAACATCTTCTGATTTTGGCTGCAAAAAAATTAGGCAGAGTATTAGAATGATTAAAGCCATGTTCTGGTAAAAAAAAAATTAACAGATTTACAAAAATTTAGTTTAATGATTAACCACAAAAAAATGTTTAAAACAAAGCTGAGTCAAACTTCAGATGAAACTTGCAAGCTGAGTGATCCAAAGGACTTACAATGATGCTAGAAAATACCATTAAGGACCCAGGTGGGTAAGGTGGGCTTATCTACTAAATCATGTGACCCCAAAACACCAATTTATGATGCCTCATAAGGCCCAATGCTTTTTGTTTGCTTGCCAAAGCATGGAAGCAATAACATAGTACTCCTCATTCGGGCCTGCCTGCAAAAATGTGTGGCACAGAATGCCTATAAATAGTAAGCCCACAGAGATACAAAATGCTCACATAAGAAACACTTGCAATATCACTGGGTGCCATTAATCAAAGAAAGAGAGGTTAATAAACACTGGTTATGTACAACACTTACTCTTGTAGCTCTGTAATTACTTTCTCCTTGTTTTCAATCTCATCCCTGAGAGCACTTAATTGCTTCTGGTGGGTTTCACGATGACTTTGAATCTGCTCCTCCACCGCATGCTACAAAACAAGGAAAAGTATTTTAATCTTTTCTCTTCAACAAAAAAAAAAATGGATCTCCACACAAAAACAGTTTTGGCAAATAGAAAAAAACCATTTCAATGTATGTTAAAATTTTCTGTTTGAGTTATTTTATTATAATAAAAAATTGTATTCTCTGCACCACAAAGTTTTGGGTGAGATTACTCTTTCAATGTTGACATAAATGAGAACATACCTTCACTTCATTTGCAGTCTGAACTTTATTAAGATGTTCTTTTTCCATCTCATGCACTTTTTCTGTAAGAAATATAAAGCACAAAGGCGCATAATGAATGAAGACATGACAGGCCTTTCAGGGCAAAGCTTTCATGAAGAGGTGAATCAATACTCTACAATGTAAAATTAGAACATTATTGCTTATTTCGAAATTAAAGGCCTTTTGTAAAGGTATTAACAATACCAATAAAACCAGTATTTAATGCATTTCATTTCATAGCCCAATTTTCCTTTTCCCATTGCATGAGCAATAGTTTAATATTCAAATGTCTCTTTTGCATCATTAGGGCATACCTAAAGAATACTTTAGGTTTCATACTTTAGGCGGGCAGTCAGATTCATGAAAGAGCAACAACACACTGCATTCTGCTGCTACATCTTGTGATCAATATTCTGTAGACTGCTTCCCATTCACTTGAAATACATATCCAAGTAAAATTAGCCCTGAAACAGCCAGGTGAATGGGAACTGCAACAGTTTGCATTATTTTGATCAATAGAAGTAGCTGCAAAAAGCAGTGTTGCTTTTTAAGGAAAAGCTGAAAGCATGGAAAAATTGCCTGTTAACAGCAGATATTTTGCGACTCATGCCACTTCCTTTTCCAGTCAAAATGAAGAACTCAGCATTAAGTAGTAATGGTTTGCTCTCCAATACAAGTGACGACAATCAATAGTCTGACTTGTGTTTCTTTGGTGTCTCAGACTCCATTAAATAGCATTTTACCCTTCATCAAACATAGGCTTATATCATGTATATCATGTATAGCAGCTCGCCAGTGAATCCCATAACTTTCCCTCTAGCAATAAATTCTGTAAATTTTGTTGGAGATGTGTTTTACCAAATGTAAGACGAGTGTTACTAGTGGTTTTACCTTGTGCTCGCAGCTTTACAAGCTCTTCATTGAGAGAATCCACAGACTCCTCCAACTGCCTCTTCTTCTGTTCCACATTCTGAACATATTCAGTCAGTGATTTAATCTTTGCTTCATGCTTTAGGGAAACAATATTGCAGAGTTTAATAGAGCAAACGTTTTCTTTAATTATTCTTTCAGTAACAGGTTATTGAAAGACCGACATTGTGATTTATTTTTCCCTAAATTCACGCTATTTTTTCACTTTAACACACAGACTTTAGAATAACCAAGTGAAATTTATATGCAATCAAATTTATCCTGGAATATATTAATTTAGAAGTCACAATGTCTGCATATCTCATGGGGACTATACAATGAGGGCGGTTTCTTCGACTATGACATTAGAACACTACCTTTGGAACAAGGATTTCTAGAGGCTTGCCGAGAGGAATATGACATACAGACTTTGAACCACCACTAGAGGTGGATCTTGATTACAAATCTTGCACAGGTTTAAAATGTAAAAAAAAAAAAAAACACAACAAAAACATACCTCCAACAAAGATTACAAGCCCTTTAAATCTAAGGTGTTGCTTAAACTGATTGCACAGTAAAAGCTGTTAATCTCTATTGGAGGTCTGCAAATGTATTTTTGGTCAGTAGTTGTGATTACACAGTGCAGACACTTTTCATACCGGAATCTGTGTGTACTTTTCAAAACTGTTTAAAGCAATTCCATTCCAATATTAACCTGAGAGATGCGCAGCTGACATGCAGTTAACTCCTTCTCATTCTCCTCCATCTTCTTGTTACTCTCGCTCTGTGTGCCTTCCAGCTGTTTGCATCGTTTTACCATAGTCTTCACTTCAGACTTCATTTTACTGATGTACAATCTTGCAACAGTGAACTCTTCATCAATCATTCCACTTACTTCAGGTTGCTGATAAGGAAAGAGAACAGCTTTGTCAGGTGTATGCAAATAGGACAGTGTACAATTACAATTGAGACAGTGTTGAACACCAGCATTTAATTTTAGAGGATTATAAAACTAAAGAGCTCCTAAGTGCACAAGTCCTTGGATAAATGTATATTCCTGCTTAAGGGGGCTGAAAAAAATGCATACAAAGTGATTTAGGCATAGCTTTTAGCATTTCATAAGTTTGGCGCCATAATCCCCAAATTAATAAATGCAGTTTCATCCAGACTTCACCACAACAGAGCAGACACAAAGAAATCAATCAGTGGGTGTTGGGCAACAGGCCTAGCCTTAAACAACCAACCTACCTTGCCATCGTTGCCTCCTACTGCAATACCAATCTCTGCTAGATCCTTCAGTAAAGAAGTCATCATCTCTGTTGCTCTTTTCTTCTGATGATTGGTCATTTCCTTTAGTTTCTGCAGCTCAGAGTCTAGACTGGACAAAATAACCTACAAAAAGCAAAACATGGTTGTACAGTGGAGGGATAGCAGTTTATTATTATTATTATTAGAACATTGCATTGTAACAGAACCTAGGATGGGTCAGTTTAAACACCGGTCTAATGCAAACCAATACAAATACTACAACAGAAAGTGTAGTGCTGTTACTTACCGATTTCTGATTAAGTTCCTCGCTTAAAGTGTCAAATTCCTTAGATTTATCTTCTACTTCCTGAGACTTCTGATCGTAGTTGACTGCAAGTTCCTCTAGAGCCTGCAGTACTTCTTTCACTTCTTCCTTTGAGGCATCATTTTCAGCCTGAAGCCTGTTCAACTCTGCCTGCATGTTATCCTGGTCTCTTCTTGTAGATGCCAATAGCTAAAAAACAGTGAAAGGAATTAAGCAGAGAAATTAATAAAATTCTGAAAAAATTCTCACAATAAATGCAAACAAAGTACATGGGTTTAAGTGGCCTACATATCATGGTTAATGCACAAAATAAGATTGAGACAGAAGCCCTGCAGTGCACTATAGCGTTTTTACATGACGCCAAAAAAATGAGCTTATATGGAGCGGTAATTTTTTTTCCTTTAGGCTGATGATCAAGGATGTCTCACTAGATGATAGGAAATGCAGGTGGAGCAAATTGTACCATTTGTCAACCAGCATAGGTATTTTTTGTGTCATAAGCATAACAAAAGCTGCCCATACTCAGTCTAAGCTACTGATTTGGCCCTTCAGTTGAGATTTGGTTTATTTTTGGGTTGGTTTGAAAATCCTGTTGGGCAAGACGGGCATCAGTACATGGACGTAATCCTCATCTGATAGGTCTTGAAAAACCTGCAATATGGTTCCATCATTGCCATGTGGGTGGCCAAATGGGGCACAGATCCACTTGTTTGGTAACCAAACTGCGGACCACAAAGTATATGGCCATCTTAACAATAACATTTTAGTGCATTATGTTCTTTTAATGTTTTCACAGGCCTGCTTACCTCTTCTTGGTCCAGCATTTGCTGCTTGAGTTTTTCCACAAGCTGGCTTTGTTGATTAATCTCTTCATCCTAAATTAGAAATAACTCGTTAAAGTAATGCAAAAAATAAATGGAATTTATGGTATTACAATAGTAAAAACAAACACATTTGTTGTTGCACCAGGCAATAGGCATAATAAGCTTGGGGTTGGCGCTATAAAGGCTTAAGACTTTATATTTCCTTTCTACTGAACCCAAGAATAGACCAGAGTTTACCTTGTCATCAAGTTGCTTGTATAATTTAGTAACTTCTTCCTCGCATTTACTTCTCTCTGCATCCGTAAAATTAGCAGCAATTGTGACTGCAGGCTTTTCATTATTGACAAAGTTATCGACGACAAAGGCATCCATGTTGGCTTTCTCCTTATCATATTGTTCCTCAATTGGTACCGACTCCCCTGCATACAAAAATAAACATATTTAAACCCTGCTTCTCCAAACCAATCAAAGTAGTGGTGATTGGAAGACAGCCTAGCCAATCAAAGTTCCCAGGAATAAGTTTTACAGACAACAGGCACAACTTGCTCTTAATAAAAACAACAGTATTTAATTTGGAGGGGGGATTGAAATGGGTCAATGAATTTTCAAGTTAACGCTCACCCTTGCGCCATCTGTTAAGTTCATTTTCAAGCCACTGAACGGTACTGCGCAAACTTTTGGTTTTTTCCTTCTCTTTTTCATACTTCTTTTTCCATTGTTCAGCTGTTAGCTCTACATTTACACATACTGTATTCTTAATGGTCTTGGCTCTAAGAAAGAAAAACAAAATATTATTGTATATAAGTTCACATATAATCATGCAATAGATGGAGGCAACAAATCAAGGCTATGAAATAATGACCAAAAAAAAAGCACATATAGACCCCAGTTCAGTCATTATTAGTACGGTTGGTGTTTTTGAGGGGGAACAGACTTCACAATTAATAGCTATGTTATAATGGTCGATATCCATGGTACATTAAGTGTTAAATTAAAGACTATACTGAAAGATATGCAATAACAAGGCTCTGCTTTAAGTCTAAAAGTTTGGATTTCACCTTCCATTTTTTACATCAACAGCCTCACTGTGAAATGTTTCCCAGCAGTACAGGGGTGGAGAACAGGTTGAAGGAAATGCAAGGAAGAAGTTACTAAATGATACAAGCAACTTGATGATAATAAGATATTTGCCCTAAGACCTCAAGAAACACAGCAATTAAATTCAATTCTTAAAAGCATATGGTCATCCCATAGTGATGCAAGACATCAGTTGGCATTGAGCTGCATTTACAACCTGCTATGCTTGCACCTTTCAAATTCAATACCCTCCTATGTAAGAGAGTTGCTGCAGACAGCACTATTCAGAGCAAACTGTAAGCTGCAAATACAACTCTACTCTAATCACTGCCTCTGCTTCACTTTGAAGCAGATCAATGTTAAGGAACGGTAGCACCAGGGAAACGTACAATTTTTTCAAAACGTTTGGATGTAAAGGCAATATTGTAATTAAAAGCCTTAAGTGGTTGCCAGCTGCTTTGCTTCAGGACCACATACCTTTGCCCAAAGAGAAGTGTAGATTTCGATTCAGACTCATTGTAAGATGATGGTGAGCAGCAAATCACAATAGTGGTTCTACAATTTCCTCCCAAGGAATCCTGGAGAATTCTGGTCATTTTACTGTCACGATATGGAATATATACCTGTAAAAGGAGCAGCAAATTTATATTTCGTTCTTTGGTCCTCAGAAACAACACTGAAGGTGTACAAGGCACTAGCAAAGCCAATGACACTAGGCTTGATTTGCAGCTTCTAAAGAACAAGTTGTTGTTGTATATGGGCCAAAGTACATGAACAATATGGTAAACCGGATCAATTAAATCTGTTTTAGGTAGTTAAGGCAAGATGAGGCAAGTGCTTTTAATAAAAGCTTCATTATACTGAAATAAGAAACTTTCTAAATACAATCAATTAAATAGTCGGCAATGTGCCTGAAATAATCACATTTATCTTCACTATCCCTCTCTCAGCATCTGTTTCTATTTAAGCTGTCTTCATGCAGCAGTTGGGTGTCAGATACTCATTGACAGTTAGACCCAATATATCTTATGGGGGGGGGGGGTTCCTTTCCTAGCAGCGAGCAGCAACCATTTGTTTTTATTTGGTGTGCTATTAATGTGGACATTGTCTTGTGGTAACATGGGTGTGGTCTAAAAACAGAGAGTGGCTAACACTAGCTTCCATTATCGGAGCTCCACCTGTAGAACATTCAGTGTCCTGCTCTCATGATGGCTGGTCAATACTCAATACCCAAGAATCCATTCATTCTGTTCATGTAGAGGGAATTGGTCACTGTTAACACGCACTCATGGTGAGTACACAGTACATAGGATTCTAGTCACATGAAAATGGGACAATTTTTATATACAATGTAATAATATATTATATGTTTGCCCATGGTATTGCACACAATAACAAATATATGTGAATTCAGAACATGTTTTGTTTGTATAATAGAAATCATGCATCTTCAAACTTACACTGCCTTCAGCCAAAGCAGAAATGACATTGCCAAGCGAGGACAACGATTTGTTGATGTTTTTAGCCTCATCCAAGACCGCTCCTTCAGCTCCAGTTTTGCTCACCTACAACAGTTTTGCACAGATTTAAAATCATGAAAACTCAACCAAAACCAGGAAATAAAATGTGAGTAAATGCAGGAGACATTGAAACAACTGAGCAGAGTTTTGCTGTTTTAAGAGTGGTACTGAACATTAGCTAGATGGACTTCTGGAGGGAATAGCTTTGAACTACCACCTGAAAGTTACATTTACATCTTTACTGGCAGGCCTTGCAAAACAGTAAGACACATTTCAATATTACTAAATTTTGGATCATAATAAAAGAAAATTACTAAACATAGATTAAAGGGGCAGTTTAACCCTTGTTCAATATGAAGTTCAATTATTAGGGCTCGTGCTGAACAAACTTGATGCCTGTTTAAATCATAAAACATTGTGGTTTTTGTTATTAGATTCCCAGTGCCCAGAACATCCTTCTGTATAAAGGACATCTGCTAACAATACAATCACAACAAATGACAAGGAAGGGTTGCATCAAATTATCTTCCTTACAAGGACCAAACATGGTGTAGCTTTGATCCTATGTTTAGCAGGGAAAAAGTATGGTCAGCACAAGTGCTATTCATTGTACTCATGCTGAACACGTAGGTATACTGGTAACCTTTGCTCAATTTCTAGCAACACATTAAAAGGTCCTTTAAAAGGTCATTTTGGGATTCATTTAGAAATCGTTCAAGCTTGGAAAATAATTGAATCCTTCATCCTAGCATGCAACTTGCATTGAGGAGACAGTATTTGGACTGGTATAAGTGCACAGCCCTGCTACTGAAGTATAAACAGTTTTATGCAAATACCTTTATGATAGTTTAAGCCAAAGTTTTCTAGTGTATTTAAGGTTAAAAAGAAGAGGCTACTCACAATTAAGAGACATTCATATGGGAATTAACAAAGAATATTTACCTTTTCACTACCTGCCAAATCAACCAGGTAAAGCTTCCCACTTAGTTTCTGTTCTGTTTGAGTGTTTTCTTGTTTGACGTTGATTAAAAAAATGCTGTGACTTCGAGAGCTGTGCTCATTCATGTCTGTGAAGTTAATTGCAAGGTTTAAAATATTTGCAAAATAAATAATGTGGCAATAGCAAAAAAAAAACAAAAAACAAAAACAAAGGGACTATATATTTATTAAAAAATAAATTAGGGAATGTTATTCTATTTGATCAAATCAAAATAAAAATACTGCATGTTTCTAGAAGCAATAGAAAATTTTGTCCGCTTCCTATTACCGGAACCCTTTTCAAGGTGTGGAATGCAACACTAGCAGGGGGTCTCCCCAAACACCACTTTGTGGGAAAATGATAAGCTTCCTCATTGTTCAGATAAAAATAAAAAAAACTGGATAAATAGATAGGCTGTGCAAAATAAATAATATTTCTAATATAGCTATTTAGTCAAAAATGTAATGTATAAAGGCTGGAGTGACTGGATGTCTAACATAATAGCCAGAACACTACTTATTGCCTTTCACCTCTCTTGGTTTCCACTGATGGGTTACCAGGCATTAACCAATCAATCAGTGACCTGAGGGGGAGCCACATGGGTCATAACTGTTGCGTTTGAATTTGAGCTGAATGCACAGGATTAATTAAAAACTCACTGAACAGTAATGTCCCATGTGGCCCACCTTCAAGTCGCTGACTAACTCAGAGTTAGAGAACTGAAAAGCAGGAAGTATTGTTCTTTTATGTTAGATATACAGTCACTCCAGCGGTTATACATTACATTTTTGGCTAACTAACTATATTAGAATTTTTTTTCACAGTCTGTTTAGCCAGTTTTTATTCCTACACTGAACTAGTCCTTTAAGAACTCTGAGGAAGTGCCCAGTTTGTGGGGCACAAAACGCATTAGTTCATCGCACACCCACTCTCTATCTACCACTGTGTATGTTTAAATAAAGCCGCATATTGATATTTATCCTACCGCCTCCCGTGGATAAATCCGCCTGCGCTGCCAGCGGGTATTTCTTCTACATGAATCCAATTACTCGGCTGTAAGTTACCGAGATCCCGCGACAGCTGCGGCGGACGAGGTTGAGAGGAAGGAGTGGGCAGAGCTCCGCCATTGATTTCTCTTCAAATACAGGTATCAGACACAGTGGTATGTGCCTGCCCTAACTACAGGCCTCGTTACATACAACAGTTCTGCCAGTGTTTTTATGAAAGGCTTGTCTCAAATAGGACCCAAAGTAATAGCTTTGTACAAATTCCTATGCAGCAGGCTCCTAATCTTCTCCACTAGTCTTTGCAGAGTTCAGCACGGGAACAGAAATATTGCTTTCACTTGCACATGCCAGAGCAAGATGCCATTAGATGACAGAGCAGGTATGGCACAAGCAGCACTGAAAGGTCACTGGTACCACAAAGTGACACTTTGAAGAGGTCTAATGTATGGCTTCAGTATGATTCAGTCCTAGTGAGAGACAGCCTATGGAAGAAAGGGAAGGCAGCTCTTTTTTCAGAAGCAATCTCAGCAGAGACTGTGAGTCCAGCAGTGAGATGCAAAAAATGATTGAGAAAAGGGGGCAACCATAGAGTAAACAAAGGGCATAGCTGAAACAGCAAATACCCTGATTCACCAACAGGATAATGTCCCGTTACATTAAATATATATTATTTGTCTAAGACTTACTTGTCACTGCTACATGTCTGTTAGATTTCCCTTCATCTATTGTATCCATGACTTCATCAGGACTACATACAAAGCGCTCAGTACAACCCTATGATAGAACAGAAAATAGTGAGAGGCACATTTATCAAGGGTCGAATTCAGAATTCATGCAAGTTTTTTTTTTTTAAACTCACACAAAATTAGATTTTACTCGAAATTCGATTGGGGGGCAATTTATTAAAAAATCAAATACGTCAAACTCGGACTAATTTAAACGACCCGATAACTCAAATCGAATTTGATTAAAATTCGATCAAACTCAAATCAAGTTTTTTTTCTCTGAAAATAACTTGAATGTCAGGAAGGCTCCAAACATCTCCAAATTGGTCACTGGACTTCTCCCTCTTATACAGGAATTCGGCAGCTTTTAGGTGGAGAATAGTCAAATTAGAATTCTTAAAAATCTAGAAAATCAAAGTCGACTTTTTTTTTTAAAAAAAAATAAAACTTGAATCGAGTTTGGATAATTCCCTAGTCAAATTTGACAGTTTTGACCATAAAAAATTTTGAAAATTCAAATTTGAATTTTCAATTCGACTCTTAATAAATCTGCCACACTTGCATTTTACACAATTTTTGTGGTTGGGGTTAACAAATGCAAGGATGCTGTGCAACTAATCCATTATTAGGGTTTAATTTGTATGTTGCGCCTAAAATTGCACACTAAGGGGGTTATTTACTAAACTCTGAATGCAAAAATCACGAAAAAATTAATTTTTTTAAAAATAAAATCGGACATTTAAAAAAATCACACATTTTTCTGATTTTATTAAACCCAGAGGATGGAAAAGTCTGAATCAGAAAATCCAGCATCTCAGACCTGGTTGCATATAAGTCAATGGGAGAAGTCCTAATGATTTTTTGATGTGCGCTGGGTTTCGTGCAATACCCCGAAGTTTTTGGTTGAAAAATCCTGAAAAAAATTGTGAACATTGGATAAAAAAATCTGAAAAAAATTGCGAAAATCTGATTTTTTTTTCCTGCAAAGCAAATTTTTGGGAAAATGTAAGCGTAAAAAACGGAGCGGATTTGATCGCAGTTTGTAGCAGAAAATATTAAGATAAATTCGGACTTCGATAGATAACCCCCAACAGTGTGTATGTGAAATCACACCCCACTGACAAGCAAAATACAAACACTACTTGTAGGTAATTTTCCCAACGCAGACACATTAGGAATGGGTTCTAGCATCCTTTTTGAATTTGTATTAGTAAATGAACACTGCTGTGTACAAAATGAGAGCAAATCTAAATATCACAGTACTCACCTTGACATACGGAACTCTGTTTTTGTCTTCATGAACCGAAAGGTTTGTTTTTGAAACTAAAAAAAAAAAAAAAGAACAAAATTAGACTGCCCTGCGTGTATTGACGACCTACTGTTCCTACATTCAATGTGTTAAACAGATACAGCTCCAGATAAGTGAGAGAAATAGGTTTGACACCTTAGAACAGTAGAGAATTGTTCAAGAAATAAAACATAATGCCTATACATTACAAATCTCTATATTTCAGATTTTTCTCCAAGGATAAATATTGCCAATAGTCCTAGTAAGCCTGGATCAATTACAGCAAAGCTGGACTTTTACATATACACCTTTCAATGCTTTATTTTGTCATGCAGGGGGAGCTAGAGATCTATATGAAAGATGGGGAGTGTCAATACTGAAAGACAGATAGAGCAAAGATTAAAGTATAACAGCAGGGCTGCAGATTGTAACTGAAAAAGAGACACTCAGGGGGAACCAATTTCCAGCTGCATGAATGTTTGCTGTGACTACTGTTTAAATGAGCAGTCACACAAAAAATTAAAGCATCCTAAAGTACTGAAAATATAATGTACTGCTGCAGTGGCAAAACTTGTGTGTTTGCTTCAGAAACACTACTATAGTTTATATAAACAAGCTGCTGTGTAGCCATGGGGCAGCCATTCTGAAAATTGAGAAAATGCACAGGATACACAGCAGATACCAGATAAGCTCTGTAGCATATAATGGGATTCTTCAGAAATTATCTGTTATCAACTGTGTATGCTGTGCATGAATGGCTGCCCCCATGGCTACACATCAGCTTGTTTATATAAACTATAGTAGTGTTTCTGTGCGGGGCAACAGTTCATGACATTGTCATTCCTTTAAAATACTTTAGTTTTTTGGTGTTACTGGTTAAAGCCAATGGGAGTAGGTATGGGTAAGGCCAAACACTGCCACTTTCTGTATTTTGTGGAGTGAAGTAACTTCAAAAAAGCTCCACGTTACTGAAGGGTGATACTAACTAAAGGTGGCCATAGACGCACAGATAATATCGTACAAAACAAATCTTCGTCCTATATTCGTTGCGTGTATGGTGGGAAAAGAGCCGACCGATATTGGCAGAAGACTTGGATATCGGTCGGCTCGTCGATCGGGCTGGAGGGAAAATTTTGATCGGGTGCCTTTGAAGGGATCCAAACATCGCCCATTGTTAGTGCTGAATCGTCAGATACAGGTAGAATTCTATTGTTTCTTCCTGTATATCTACCTGTATATCTGTTGATTTGGCTCTACACGTGTTTATTAAAGTGAACGATCGTTCTTGGAAAGATCATTTCCAAGAAAGATCGTAATTGCTACATCTATGGCCACCTTTACTCACACGTTTACTTACAATACCAGTTAATTTATTCCCTAACAATTCATCAAAGAAGAGTTGCTGTCAAAAGGTTTCTAGTGAAATATTTAATTGCAAGAAATCAGCACCTAAGTTACAGTTGCGCAACATCTCTAGTTTAAAATGGCATAGGACTGCTGACTGTGCAAAACAATTAAATTCTAGTCCCCGACACCCCCTTCAGAGGAGAAAAAGGATCAAGGCAGCAAAACAAGTGCAGGTATGGGACCCTTTACCCAGAATGCTTTGGACCTAGGGTTTTCCAGATAAGGTGTCTTTCCGTAATTTGGCTCTACTAACCTTAACTCTAGTATCATGTAAACATTAAATAAACCCAATAGGCTGGTTTTGCTGCCAATAAGGATTAATTATCTTAGTTTGGGTCAAGTAGAAGGTACTTTTTATTATTAAAGAGAAAAGGGAAATCATTTTGAAAAAACATTTGGATAATATGGGAGATGTCTTTCCATAATTCGGAGCTTTCTAGATAACGGACCCCATACCTGTAATACAAAACAAGCGACAACAATTTCTGTACTAAACTGAAACATGCCCATTACACACACATGGGTTAGCCTTAAGAGGACACAAACTCACCATCCAACAGATCCCTTATCTTGTCCAAATAAATTTCAAAGTACGATACCTAAACAGAACATTTATAAACAAGGGAAAGGAACAAATCAGAATTATATGTTTAGGTATATCAACATATATTATATCTATAAATGTCGAAGGGGTTGTTCATCTTTAAATAAACTTTTAGTATGATGCAGAGAGAGATATTCTGAGACAATGTGCAATTGGTCTTCATTTTTTATGATTTGTGGATTTTGCGTTATTTAGCTTTTTATTCAGCAGCTCTACAGTCTGCAATTTCAGCAATCTGGTAGCTAGGGTCCAAATAACTTTAGCAAACATGCATTGATTTGAATAAGAGACTGGAATATGAATAGGAGAGAGGAGTAGAATAGAAATAGAAAGAGGAGTAATAATAGAAAGAGGAGTAATAAAAAGTAACAATAGCAATAACAATAAACGTGTAGCTTTACAGAGCATTTGCTTTTTGATGAGGTCAGTGACCCCCATTTGAAAGCTGGAAAGAGTCAGAAGAAGAAGGCAAATAATTAAAAACTATAAAAAATAAATAATTAAAACCAAATGAAAAGTTGCTTCAAATTGGACATTCTATAACATACTAAAAGTTAACTTAAAGGTGAACCACACCTTTAATATTCACGTCACCTGCAATGAATGAGTAAATGACATTGTAAGACATAGGGATAGGGTTTTTCCCCTGAGAACTTGCTGAAAAGCATCTGTGGCAACTGCACAATTACTGTCACTAAAATCAGATGATAGAGAGATTAATGTACCCCCACAATAGGAATATTATGTCCCCCATAGGTCACCATGGAGTTTAACCATATTAAAAGTCATGAAGTTCAAGGTGATGTCTAATAGCCTATGAGAAAGCAGGTCATGCGTTTCTTATAATAAACAAGTTTCATTGAATCTTTTGACATTGCTACGCACCATTTATAAGGATATATTTTATGCAACTGTCATGGTGGCAGAGCATTAAAGGAAAACTATACCCCCAAAATGAATACTTAAGCAACAGTTTTTATCAAATTGAATGACATATTAAAGAATCTTACCAAACTGGAATATATATTTACATAAATATTGCCCATTTATATCTCTTGCCTTGAACCACCATTTTGTGACTCTATCTGTGCTGCCTCAGAGATCACCTGACCAGAAATACTACAGCACTAACTGTAACAGGAAGAAGTGAGGAAACAAAAGGCAGAACTCTGTCTGTTAATTGGCTCATGTGACCTTACATGTGGTTTGTATGTGTGCACAGTGAATCTTACGATCTCAGGGGGCGGCCCTTATTTTTTAAAATGGCAATTTTCTATTTATGATTACCCAATGGCACATACTACTAAAAAAGTATATTATTATGATAATGGTTCATTTACATGAAGCAGGGTTTTACACTGTTTTACTCAGTATCTTTTAATAGAGACCTACATTGTTTGGGGGGTATAGTTTTCCTTTAACATAATATCCTTAAGATAATTACCTTTATATGAAATTCCAAATTTTCATCCATAGAGTAAATATAATTAAAAATGTCTTGCACTATCCTGGGAATGATTCCCATTCCATCCGGGTCATGGAGTGTCCCCTGATTGAAGAAAAAAAAGAGATAGTTGATGATCAGATCAGTAGAGTTTATGAATGAATTTTACCAGCAGTGAATGACTGGGTCTTACCTCCATGGTATGGGTTTTTCCTGATGATGTCTGCCCATAAGCAAATATCGTGCCATTATATCCCTCCAGAACATCTAGCAATACAAATGGAAGGATCAATAATGAATAAAGTATACATAAATAAATCACCATTGCCCATTACAAACTATATTTTAATGCACACTTCTTGCAGCAATCATGTTACCCCACCATATCAATCTTTCAAGCTCTTCATCAGGAATAAAATGTGCAAATGTTTAACTGTTTCATGTCATACTAGTTCAGTAGGCTTTTTATTTTCAATAATAACTTGACCAGTGTTTGGGCCAAATGTACTAAAACCCTAAAAATGAATATGGCCAAAAATGTAATTTTATATATACTGCACTTATTGCACCAGCCTAAAGTTTCAGCTTGTCAATAGCAGCAATGATCCAGGACTTCAAACTTGTCACAGGGGGTCACCATCTTGGAAAGTGTCTGTGACACTCACATGCTCAGTGGGCTCTGAGCAGCTGTTGAGAAGCTAAACTTAGGGCTCGTCACTAATTATCAAGCAAAAAATGAGGTTGGTCTGTAATATAAGCTGATGCTACAGGGCTGATTATTAAATTCTGATGCTAATTGCACTGGTTTCTGTGCTGCCATGTAGTAATTATCTGTATTAATTACTAATTAGCCTTATATTGTGACATTACTATTCTATATGTACTGTATATTGTGAGTGGGTCCCTAAGCTCAGTAAGTGACCGCAGCACAGAGCATGTGCAGTGAATCAGCAGAAAAGAAGATGGGGAGCTACTGGGGCATCTTTGGAGACACAGATCTTCATCAATAATGTTTAGCATTTCTAGCCTACTTTGTTTAATTTTAGTTCTCCTTTAAAGGGTTTGTTAGACTTAAAAACACCTTTTTTAGTTCAGTTGGTTTCCAAACAGTTTACCAGAAATAAAGACTTTTTGAAATTATTATTAAAATGTATTTATATAGCGCCAACATATTTTGTAGCGCTTTCTATTTTCTATGTGTGACTGTATTTCTAATATTAAAGTGTAATTTTTCACCTTCTAAAGCAGCTCTGTGAGGTGGGGTCGTCGACCCTCTATAGGTTCTAAATGGATACATTCAGTTGATAAATTTCTTATCTGTGTCCTTGCTGAGCCGAATCCCTGAGTTTCGTTACAGGCAGCTGAATTGATACAATAGTTGCTAATACTCCAGAGAAATGTATCAACTAAATGTTGCAAAATTGTAAAAGTGCAGAATCCGCACAGGGGCGTAACTACAGAGGAAGCAGACCCTGCGGCTGCAGGGGGGCCCAGGAGGTATAGGGGCCCCCATGAGGCCCTAATTCATATACAATTTCAATAAATATTGGTAAAACAGGTCAACCTCTAGACATTTGGGGGCCTGAAAAATAATTTGCTGTGGGGCCCAGTAATATCTAGTTATGCCACTGAATCCGCACCTGATTTACTGAGCTGCCAGACTCAAACACCAGAGACAAGAACATTAAACTTTAAACTTGGATTTTGGAAAAACAGTAAAAAATAAAAATGGATAGTAATTGAAAAAAAAAAAATACTATTTCTGGTGAACAATCTGAAAACAATTGAAAAAAGTGTTGGGAAGGTGAACAACCCCTTTAATAACAACCCTTATTCTGGCATGAGAGATTAGTCAGTGAAAATAACAGTAGGAGAATTACATCATGTTGAGTGCAATGGGATTGCAGAGTAAGGCCCGAAAGCCTCCAGGGAGCAGTACGACAGCAGCAGGGTAGGGAGTGGCACTGGAGAAGTAGACTATTACTAAGCCTGCACAGCTCTAGCTAAGAAAAGCATTACCAAACAGAACCAAGACTTAAATATAGGTAAGGGAAATACAGGCTTGAAAAGGGAGTTCCCACATAGCTATGGCCTAAAACATGTTGTGATTTCCCACAGCACAATGGCTTTGCCAAAACAGAAAGTCGATGCACAGAGTAGGTATGGCAAAATAGGCATAACTCAGCCTGTATGGATAAAGAACATAACTAAAGCATGTTTATTCAACAATTCTGTTTATCATAATGTTTATTACTTCAACAATTCTGCATGTTTATTTAGACCACTGTAATAATTCAGAAGTATGTTTTGATTCAGTAGGTGATGCTGATTGTATTAATATACATCAAAACAATTGTATAATCAAAAGAAATATAGAATGTATCAATTGTATAATGTCTAGTGTTTGAGCCTCTAGAAATAGGAGGCAATAGTAATGGATCTACTTGCAATAGACCAGGTAGAACAGCCAGAAGAACACCAAAAAATTAAAGTGTTTTAAAATAATAAAAGTATAATGTAATGTTGCCCTGCACTAGTAAAACTGATTGTGTGTTTGCTTCAGAAACACTGCTCTAGTTCATATAAACAAGCTGCTGTGTAGAAATGGGGGAAATTGAAAAAAGTCTATATGGCACAGGTTAAAGTGTATACCACATAACACCATTATGTTCTACAGAGCTTATCTGCTGTGTAACCGGAGTCTTTTCTCCTTTGAATGGCTGCCCCCATGGCTACACAGCAACTTATTTATTTAAACTATAGTAGTGTTTCTGATGCAAAGAGCAGTTTTACCAGTGCACGGCAACGCTGTACTATATTTTTATTACTTTAAAACACTTTCTTTTTTGATGCTACTGTTTATTTAAATTACAACAGTTGTCACGTATATAGAAAAAGTTTTACCTTTAACAATTGCTTTTGCGCAGGCGTTGTAAACTTGTTCTTGTGATGTGTTTGACTGGAACACACGGTCGAAAACATAGGGCTTGGACTAAAAGACAAAAGCAATACAGAGACATTAGATAAAGATAAATAACAAAATGAACAACAGGAAGAACTCTAAGGAAAAGGGATAGTACACCCCCCCCCCCCCAATTAAAACAAAGAACTTGTTATTTCTGGGAGATGCTTCATGAGATTTCATACAGCTATAAAAGTGTCTGCAGTACGAACCGTCGGCTCTAGTGCTGCACAAATTGTACACCCATATTTTTATGGTCACATAAATTGATATTTTGCCTTTTTAAACAGAGAAACTAACATGTTCAGACAGCTCCCTAAGCACCACTTTTTTTTTTTTTCTTCTAAAGTTTTTATTTCGCAATTTTAACAAACACAAAACGAAGGTAAGGAAGAGAATAAGGAAAGAGTCAAAGACTAATAACAGCAGTGCAATGTAGGCCCATCAGTGCTCAGCATCTGCCATGTGCAAAATGCAAGCAGCACTCAGGGCTGGATCAATATTTCTCTGACTGGATGACTCAGGATCTCTTTTGTTTCCATAACAAAGGGCATAAATCATCAGCTTGGGACTGACACGCAGCCAAGCTCTGGGGATGTTGTGAAGTTAAAGCAACAGTATTTGGGAAGATAAATTGAAAAAAAAAAACACTTAAAAGGAGAAGGAAAGCTACCAAAGCAGTTTATTGCCAATAGATGTAAATACTGTATTTATTCTGCAGAATGCTTTACCATACCTGAGTAGACAGCTCTAGACACGGTCTCCGTTTGTTTAGGATAGCTGCTGCCATATTAGCTTGTTGTGACATCACTTCCTGCCCGAGTCTCTACATGCTCAGTCATAGCTCTGGGCTCAGATTAGAGGAGGGAGGGGGAACAAACTGAGCATGCTCAAGACCTAGCCCTGGAGGTTTAAGCTGAAAACAGGAAGTCTGATACAGAAGACCGTGTGTACAGAAAAGAAGGAAAGAAATGCAGTGTTTCTTTTGACTCGGAGCAGCATTACTTTGAGGGTTTACCGGTGTATTTATATAGACCTTTCATGCAATGCTTACTTAATTTTAGCCTTTCCTTCGCCTTTAAGGGGGAATTGCTGTCAGAATAAAGCTTGTATAATGTGAAAAGTGACTCTTGTATTGTGCAAATTTTCTTTAAGTGATTGCAGCTTTTTTTTTTGCTTGCATGGTGGAATCTATTTCCTGGTACTCATGTGACCAGTTATCTTTCCTTACTGGCAAAAGGACAGAAGTCCTGTCTTGCTTCACAAACCTCTAATGGATAACATAACACTAAGTTTGGGGGGGGGGGGGGGGAATAAAAAAAATATATAAATAAATAAAGGTGATTATGTGATTACTGTAAACATAGACCTATGGCACAGCCAGGTTGCTGGGGTTTATGGAACCTTAGCTGCTGAAATTACATACTGGGATGTTACTGAACAAGAAGCTAAGTTAAAACAGAAAAACAAAGACCAATTGCACATTGTATCACAAGATCACTATCTGAGGGGGATTGATTGGAGAGGTATAAAGAAAGGCTCTATAAGGATTGAAATACAACAAGGCAAAATGACACATGGGGTGGGTTTATTATAAGAGATTCATTTAAGAGGGAAGTTGCCCACAGGTGAATTCCTGATGAATTGGCTGGAGCTTGGGGTTGTTCTACGTAGCACCACACATTTTACTCTGCAGACTCAGCTATGGAATATGTAGCGCGTAGCAAGTATCCCTATATAGCCATTACCCAATCAATCCAAATACAATTTTAATTGGATTTTACACTTACAAAATAAACTCACATTTCCACAAATGTTTTCCCTGAAGATACATATACAGAGGGTAACAAAAGAGCTGGTCACAAATACTTTCTCTGGAGGTCTGGGTACCAGGGGTAATAGATTACTTTTTCCCCCAGAATAATAAGATGCTCTTTCCAGGGGCCCATGTAGCATATACTTCTCACGTTGGGGCAAGTTGAATTGGGGGTCTCATCGTGGAGCACAACTGCACTCTTTACTTATTACATACCCCCCAACATTTAGGAAATAAAAAGAGGGACAAAGATTTGCCGTGCGGAGCGCATAGAATTTTTTGACCGACGCCCATTTCTGTGACCTCTTAATTACCATGTCCATTTCAAAAAATTTAGCAGGTTATTAAAGTTTAAGCACATTTCTGTAGTTTGTATGCGTTATTAGTTTTGCTAATGAAGGTGAATTGCCCTTTAAAGGAGAAGTAAAGCTTAACTAAAGAAGTGGCTAGAAATGTTGTACATTATGTTTTGGAGCGTCTGTACCAGCCCAAGGCAACTACGGCCCTTTAGCAGTAAAGATCTGTGTCTCCAAAGATGCCCCAGTAGCTCTCCATCTTCTTTTCTGCTGATTCACTGCACATGCTCTGTGCTGCTGTCACTTACTGAGCTTAGGGACCCACTCACAATATACAGTACACATAGAATAGAAATGTCACAATATATGGCTGATTAGTAATTAATACAGATAATTACTACATGGCAGCACAGAAACCAGTGCAACTAGCATTGTAATTTAATAATCAGTCCTGTAGTATCAGTTTATATTACAGACCAACCTCATTTTCTGCTGGATAATTAGTGACGAGCCCTAAGCTTAGCTTCTCAACAGCTGCTCAGAGCCCACTGAGCATGTGAGTGTCACAGACACTTTCCAAGATGGTGACCCCCTGTGACAAGTTTGAAGTCCTGGATCATTGCTGCTATTGACAAGCTGAAACTTTAGGCTGGTGCAATGAGTTCAGTATTTAAAATATGCCATTTTTAACCATATTCATTTTTAGGCTTTAGTTCTCCTTTAAAACTGTGAGTCTAAGTTATTACAAAAAAAAAAAAAAAAATATATATATATATATATATATATATATATATATATATATATATATATATATATATATATATATATATATATATTCTGGTCTCTCTGCCAAAAGCCAATTAAGTTAGAAACGTATCTTTTTCTGGATATTCAGTGTGGGTGGAGCTGTCAAAATCAGGACTGTCCCGCGAAAAACAGGACAGTTGGGAGGTATGCACTAAAGCAGTTTACATTATCCCCCATAAGTAATGTAAGCCACGACGTTTGCCCAGGAGCAATCATCAATAGCAACCAATAAGATGTTTAAACAGGGGACCAGTAATTGCTTTCTGCCGACTGGTTGCTATGGGTTACTGCACCTGGGCAAACTCAGTGCCTTTAATCAAATAACTCCATTACCATTTAAACACAGTATAAAACAAGGTTTTAAAGTTACCAATGACTTTCTATGGAGCCAAGAGGATGTAAACCCAAAACTAGAATCGAAGTGGGCAAAATCATAAGCAACTTTCCACTTATATGTTCATTAGGAAACGATCTGAAAATAATTCAGAGTGGAGCAGCAGACAGAACATCAGAACTTGGCACTGACAGGCACATAAGATTAATGGACTCATGAATACCGCTTCATTAAGCATTTTTGTTGGATCAGCAAGTCCATTTGAAAGCAGTACTAAAGCAGTGGCTACACCTAAGTGCAGATAAAGTACTATATTCTGTTGCCTTAGCTAAAGAAATCAGAAGCGTATGCAATAGCTAAATAAATCTCTGGGCTGATAGTGCCCATTGGATGATGTTCCAGGTTTCCGACCAATAATGCAATATATTTCAGGTGTTCTAGAAAAGGACCAAGTTCCACCACACAAGACTTAATAGCAGCCCTGGGGCTGTACAAGTGTTTCTCCGGGAGCTTAGGGGTATTTTACACTAAATAAACTTTACTGAAGGAACAGGATCTGCCCGAAAACAAAACCTTTTGCAATGCAATGGTTACCTTTCATTTAATTTCCAATAATAATGTTCCTTAAAGGGATACTGTCATAGGAAAACATTTTTTTTTCAAAATGAATCAGTTAAGTGTGCTGCTCCAGCAGAATTCTGCACTGAAATCCATTTCTCAAAAAAAGGGCAAATAGATTTTTTTTATATTCAATTTTGAAATCTGACATGGGGCTAGACATATTGTCAATTTCCCAGCTGCCCCCAGTCATGCGACTTGTGCTCTGATAAACTTCAATCACTCTTTACTGCAAGTTAGAGTGATATCATCCCCCTCCCTTTCCCCCCCAGCAGCCAAACAAAAGAACAATGGGAAGGTAACCAGATAGCAGCTCCCTAACCAGAAACAGAACTAGAGGGGGACGGGCCCTGGCGCCGGATGCGCAGGCAGGCCCCCCGCCCCCCTCCGTAAACCTGGAACTGGCCGGACTGCCGGGGGGGCCCTGAGGGGCAAGCGGGCCTGGCCCGCTCGCACCCCCTGCTCCCCCGGTAGTTCCGCCCCTGTCCCTAACACAAGATAACTGCTGCCTGGTAGATCTAAGAATAGTAAAAACCCATATCCCACTGAAACACATTCAGTTACATTGAGAAGGAAAAACAGCAGCCTGCCAGAAAGCATTTCTCTCCTAAAGTGCAGGCACAAGTCACATGACCAGGGGCAGCTGGGAAATTGACAAAATATCTAGCCCCATGTCAGATTTCAAAATTAAATATAAAAAAATCTGTTTGCTCTTTTGAGAAATGGATTTCAGTGCAGAATTCTGCTGGAGCAGCACTATTAAATGATCCATTTTGAGAAAAAAAAAATGTTTTCTGATGACAGGATTCCTTTCAGTAGGCCAGGTTTTAGTTAGACAGTGGTCTGCCTAAAGTGACATTTTTTGATACCTTTTGTTCCTTTCAGGAAATTGTTTCAGTTTCTATATTATTGGACATTTTGTTCTTTCTTAACAAATGGACATTTTTTTAACCATCCTGGACTTGTCGCAATTGGATACAAGCAAATAAAGATGAATACAAGATTGGAATTTTTAAATTTAATTGTTTTAATTTCTGTATGCTGCAAAGTTTTCTATTCCTTATATTTGTGCACACAATTATGGTCTGAGCACCAGCTTTACTATTTATATGTTAATAATGTTACACACACACAATACAAGTGCCCCCTCACTATGGACTACAACTCCCAGCAGCCTCTAGCAGGAAAGATCTGACATACGGCAATGCCATTTCCATGTCTTAAATTTTGACAGGTTTTAATGTATTAAAAGAACACCGTCTTACCCCCAAAAGGAACTAGGGCACATTAATCATGGTGTAAGTGTTCACCCGTTGATATAGCTATGTATATATCTAAGTGTATAGAAAAAAGAAAAAAAAAACAGCACTCACGCTTGTTGATGAGATTAGGTGTATTAAAAGCAAATTCTTGATCCCTGCAGTACAACGTTTCAAAGTACACAGACTCCTTTTTCAAGCACATGGGTTCAATAGTTACAATGAGATACAAATTGGTGTAACCCTTTTAAAGGTATAACAGGAACTCACTAATGGGATATGACATCACATCACTCTCTAGCACATTCAATTAACCCTTTAGGGTAAGGCCAGACGAGGAGATTCGGGGAGATTGTCGCCTGGCGACTTGTCGCCACGTCCTTTGCGCGACTATCTCCCTTAACTGCCTCAGCGTCTTTTCCCCATAGGCTACAGCGCAAAATCGCCCGCGCTAATGCACACGAGGCGATGCGTTTGAAATAGTCGCCCAAAGTTGCCACACACAATACAGATCGTATTTCCAGTTATAGCTAAGGAGGGATCCCTAAGACAGCATTAACATGTTTTTTTATATGTGGAGTTTTAACTATTTGACGCACAGTGATGATGTCAGCCAATTAATTTTTCCCGCCATCATATGTATAAAATGCATTTTCTGAGTGTCCATCATTACTTTGAGAAACGTTAGTCTTTTAGTTAATAAAACATTTAGATTTTTTGTTTAAGTCCTGAGAGTGCGGACCTCTTTTTTTGGATAGTTATTTCAAAACTATCCAAAATTTTGGACACTGCACCCAGGCAAGTTTTAACCGAGTGACGTGAGTGCCGACTCCTCCACAGGAGGATAGCGATGAGATATGCATACATATATATATATACAGTGGTGTGCAAAACTATTTGCCCCCTTCCTGATTCTTATTCTTTTGCATGTTTGTCACACAAAATGTTTCTGCTCATCAAAAACCGTTAACTATTAGTCAAAGATAACATAATTGAACACAAAATGCAGTTTTTAAATGAAGGTTTACGTTATTAAGGGAGAAAAAAAAACTCCAAATCTACATGGGCCTGTGTGAAAAAGTGATTGCCCCCCTTGTTAAAAAATAACTTAACTGTGGTTTATCACACCTGAGTTCAATTTCAAAGGTTATAAAGCCATTTCTAAAGCTTTGGGACTCCAGCGAACCACAGTGAGAGCCATTATCCACAAATGGCAAAAACATGGAACAGTGGTGAACCTTCCCAGGAGTGGCCGGCCGACCAAAATTACCCCAAGAGCGCAGAGACAACTCATCCGAGAGGCCACAAAAGACCCCAGGACAACATCTAAAGAACTGCAGGCCTCACTTGCCTCAATTAAGGTCAGTGTTCACGACTCCACCATAAGAAAGAGACTGGGCAAAAACGGCCTGCATGGCAGATTTCCAAGGCGCAAACCACTTTTAAGCAAAAAGAACATTAAGGCTCGTCTCAATTTTGCTAAAAAACATCTCAATGATTGCCAAGACTTTTGGGAAAATACCTTGTGGACCGACGAGACAAAAGTTGAACTTTTTGGAAGGTGCGCGTCCCGTTACATCTGGCGTAAAAGTAACACAGCATTTCAGAAAAAGAACATCATACCAACAGTAAAATATGGTGGTGGTAGTGTGTTGGTCTGGGGTTGTTTTGCTGCTTCAGGACCTGGAAGACTTGCTGTGATAGATGGAACCATGAATTCTACGGTCTACCAAAAAATCCTGAAGGAGAATGTCCGGCCATCTGTTCATCAACTCAAGCTGAAGCGATCTTGGGTGCTGCAGCAGGACAATGACCCAAAACACACCAGCAAATCCACCTCTGAATGGCTGAAGAAAAACAAAATGAAGACTTTGGAGTGGCCTAGTCAAAGTCCTGACCTGAATCCTATTGAGATGTTGTGGCATGACCTTAAAAAGGCAGTTCATGCTAGAAAACCCTCAAATAAAGATGAATTACAACAATTCTGCAAAGATGAGTGGGCCAAAATTCCTCCAGAGCGCTGTAAAAGACTCGTTGCAAGTTATCGCAAACGCTTGATTGCAGTTATTGCTGCTAAGGGTGGCCCAACCAGTTATTAGGTTCAGGGGGCAATTACTTTTTCACACATGAAAATGTAGATTTTGATTTTTTTTCTCCCTAAATAATAAAAACCCTCATTTAAAAACTGCATTTTGTGTTTACTTGTGTTATCTTTGACTAATAGTTAAATGTGTTTGATGATCAGAAACATTTTGTGTGACAAACATGCAAAAGAATAAGAAATCAGAATCACCACTGTATATTTGAAGAGAAAGCTAGGATCTTTCCCTCTTCACTAAGCTCCATTTTCACCCTTAAAAATAAATATATCGTTCCCCAGTGTTCTTTCTAGTGAGATGTGCATGTACAGTAGCCTCTAACAAATGCTCACTCAATTTTAAGCCGAGGACAAATGGCAGGCTAAAATTATAAATCACTTGTCGGCCCATAAAAGCACCGGCATGCAAAAAATGTTCAGCAAGTGCCGGTTGGACTAGATCAGAACATATTTTTCTAATTAGCCCATTCAGTTGAGGATCCAGCTATCATAACTCTACATTTTTAAACAAGCCTTTGTAATGGATATGCAATTACAGGCTACAGAGTTAAGCTACCCACACACATACACAGATAGCAACAGATGCATACGTTTATGTGGAAATGAGCTATACAATCAGGAGTGCATCGGGAGGGAGCAATGTGGCTGCCCAATAGCACAGACCTACACAAAAAGCCACAGCCAATACATGTCTAGGGTTATCATCCGCCTCTATAACACAAGGGCTGCACTTCTGGTTATTCCACAGTTAAAGGCACAATTCCCTTCTAGGGCATTCTGCTCAGGATTGAACAATTTCACAAAGATGCCATGTGAAAACCAAAAGAATTGATGCAATGTATGTATAGTACAATGTCAGACAGACTGGCAGGCAGACTAACACCTGGTAGAATTGACTACTAGAGGGGCACAAAGCTGGAATATAAATCTAGGCAAAAATCCAACAAGTTAGCAAAGGGTTAATAATAATCGTACACATGGCATTCTCTCTGTCAGAATAAAGTTCTGCAACACCCCATGAAATTTAGAATGGATAGAACTGGAACACGATCCACCTGTCAGTGTACACAGGGCAGATTTAAGGCAAAACATTATTAAAGGGGAACAATCTCAAAAATTACAATTTAATATAAGCTTCATACTGAAATAAGAAACTTTCTACCTACAATCAATTAAAAATTCTGTATTGTTTCCGATATAATCAAGTTTATGTTCACTATTCCTCTCTCAGCATCTGTTTCTCCTCATTCTGTCTTCATTCAGCAGTTGGGTGTCAGATGAATGATCCAATATATCTTATAGGGGGGCTCCTTTTGCCTAGAAGATGTATTAGAGCTCACTCTGTTACAATCACAAGACATCCTGTCTCTCTACATGCAGGATTTGTGCAAAAGGCAATTATTTTGTTAGATTTTGTTTGTACTGGAATCAGTTATTTGAGTGAGCTCTAATTCATCTACTAGGAAAGGAGCCCCCGTAAACAATATATTTGTTCATTCATCTGACACCATATTTTATTTATATACACTGTATTTATCCGTCTATTCTATTATTTGCCCTGATGACTCAGACTGTTGATACAATGTAAGACAATGCAGCTGATTAACAGACCTGTCTATACTGGGGAACTTACACTTTTGTGACATTGTTTAAAAAGTAACCAGCATGCGTTCAAATGCTTCTTTTAATTGTAATTTTTTGTTACAAATAAGTTTAAAGGGGTTGCTCACCTTTGAGTTAACTTTTAGTATGATGTAGAGAGTGATATTCGGAGACCATTTGCAATTGGTTTTCATTTTCTATTTGAGTTTTTGTTATTTAGCTTTTTATTCAGCAGCTCTCTAGTTTGCAATTTTAGCAATCTGGTTGCTAGGGTCCAAATTCCCCTAGCAACCATGCACTGATTTGAATAAGAGACTGAAATATGAATAGGAGGTCTGAATAGAAAGAGGAGTAATAAAAAGTAGCAATAACAATACATTTGGAGCATTAGTTTTTAGATGGGGTCATTGATCCGCATTTGAATGCTGAAAAGAATCTGAAGTACAAGGCAAATAATTCAGAAACTATAAAAAAGAAAAAATGAAGGCCAATTGAAAAAGACACTTAGGGGAAGATTGATCAAGGGTCGAATTTCGAAGTAATTGGAGTTTTTTTTTTTAACTCTCCTAACTTTGAAATTCGAATAAAAAAAAAGACCTACTGAAATTTATATAAAAAAAAAATTCTTACGTTTTTTTGGCGGGTGAATAGGCTGTATTTGATCATTTAGATCGTATTCGATTGAATTTGATTTGGAATTTGGTTCTAGGAGGTCCCCATAGGCTAAAACAGCAATTCGGCAGGTTTTAGACGGCGAATGGTCAAAGTAACATTTTTAAAGAGACAGTACTAATCGAATTTGGACTATTCCCTAGTCAAAGTGCACAAAAAATAGCTTGAAAGTCGAGTTTTTTTCACTTCGAATTTTCAATTCGACCCTTGATAAATCTGCCCCTTCGAATTCACCATTCTATAACATACTAAAAGTTAACGTAAAGGTGAATCATCCCTTTATAAACACTGAAAATGTTTAGTACATGTATATTGGAAAGTTGCTTAGAATTAGATTTTCTTTGATTATGCACATTTTTATTTGGGGTTGACTCCCCCTTTAAACAGGAATCAGGAAGTGAGACTAGAAAACAGGAAATTGTTTATACATACCGTAATTTCTGTTTCCTGGTCACTCTCCATGGCAGCATTCACCGAATGGGTTAACATCCCCCGTGGGCCAGAGGACAGGACCTCCCTCAATAATAAAAAGGCTGCACCTCCCATAATCCATTAGTCTAGGTATAAAGCGGTCCCCCAAATCGGGGTGGGAAACTACCCGGTGAATGCTGCCATGGAGAGTGACCAGGAAACAGAAATTACGGTATGTATAAACAATTTCCTGTTTTCCCATAGTCACCCATGGCCAGCATTCACCGAATGGGAATTCCCCAAGCTAAATAATGAGGGAGGGAACGATTTGCATAACAGAAAATTTTTTAATCAACAGAATGAAATACAGACTGCAATATTTTTCTCCCAAACATAGCTTCTTGGGAGGACAAAACATCCAACTTATAATGTTTCACAAACGTATTGATTGAAGACCACCTTGCTGATCTGCAGATGCTCTCCGGCGACACTCCGGCCTCTGTCGCCCAGGAACTTGCTAATGCCCTGGTAGAGTGTGCCTTCAACCCTCTGGGAACCTTCCTGCCTGCAATATTGTAGGTTTTTGCGATAGCTGCAACAATCCAAGAACTAATTGTTCTTTTAGCTGGAGCTTGACCTTTCCTTGAACCATTTGGGATTACGAACAATCTTTCTGATTTTCTCCACGCCTTTGTTCTTCCCAGATAAATCTTTATGGCTCTCACTAGATCCAGAGTATGCCATAATTCTTCCCTTGATGACTTAGGATCTGGACAAAAGGATGGAAGGATTATTTCCAAATCTAAATGGAATTTTGAGACGACTTTTGGTAAAAAACCAAATGCAGGTCTTAATATCACCTTGTCTTCAAATATCACTGTATGCGGCTCTGAGGCTGCGAAGGCTGATATTTCTCCCACTCTGCAGGCTGAAGTCACTGCTACCAGCAGAACTACTTTCAGCGTCATGTTCCATAAGGAGGAGTCTTCCAATGGCTCAAATGGTGCCCCCATCAGGATTTTCAAAACAAAGGGAAGATCCCAAGGAGGAATAAAACTTTTCTTCATTGGTTTTACTCTAATAAGGGCACTAAAGAATCTTTTTACGAGAGGTTCCTCCGCCCATGCTTTACCAGTCAGGGCTGATATTGCTGACACTTGGCCTCTTAACGTACTGATTTGTAAATTCATCTCAAATCCCGAAAATAAGAAACCTACCAAAACTGCTGGAGAAGGAGACAAAGGATCTTCCTCTTTCTCTGTCACAAATTTTGCAAACTTTTCCCAGATTTTATAATATTGGGAGGAAGTACTATTTTTTCTAGACTTCATTAATAAATTGATGATTTCCTCTGGAAGAGAGAAGCTCTTCAATCTTTCCCTCTCAACCGCCAGGCCATCAAAGATAAATGATTGTGTTCCTGGAATTGGATTGCTCCCTGTGACAACCACCCCGGAAAGATCGGAATCATCATAGGTTCTTCTGTTGCCAACTTCTGGAGGAGAGGGAACCAAGGCCTCCTGGGCCAGTAGGGAATGATCGCAATTGCCTCTACCTTCTCTCTCTTTATCTTTTTCAGTATCCTCCAAATCAACGGAAAGGGAGGAAAAATGTAGATCAGACTTCCCGACCAACTTTGCCTTAGTCCGTCCACTGCACAGGACCCTTCGTAGGGGAATCTTGAGTAATACTGCTGGCATTTCTTGTTCTGAGGGGATGCCATGACATCTATCTCTGGTTGTCCCCACCTCTTTATAATATCTTCGAATATACTTCTGTGTAAGGACCACTCCCCTGGATCCAGAACCGTCCTGCTGAGGAAGTCTGCTTTTAGATTTTCTTTCCCTGGAAGGTGAACTGCTGTTAACCCTTCCAGCCAACTTTCTGCCCACTGAAAGAGTGGTTTTACTTCTTCCATCAACGACAGGCTTCTGGTGCCCCCTTGTTTCACTATATATGCTACTGCTGTTGTGTTGTCTGTCACAATCTTCACTTGTTTGCTCTTCAACAGGTGAGAAAAAGAAAAAAGAGATTTTCTTATGGCTCTTAACTCTAGAATGTTTGAGGAAATATTTCCTCCTTTCCAGGTGCCTTGCACATATCTCTCTTCTATGTGTGCTCCCCACCCCACACTTGATGCGTCGGTGGTTAATGTCACCCACTCTGGCTCCTCCAAGGGTACGCCTCTTGCAAGGTTTTTGGGATCGCACCACCAGATTAAACTTCTTTTTACCTCTCGAGGTATTTCTATATTTCTTTGCAGGTGTAGATGAGGATGTCTCACTTTCCTTAGCAGAAAATTTTGCAAGGGCCTTGTATGCCACCTTGCCCATCTGACTATTTGACAGGTTGCCGACATGGTGCCTAATACTCTTAGGCATTGATGCACTGACACGGTCTTCTGCTTTTTGAAACTTCCTAGCAGATTGATAAGTTTTTCCTGCTTTTCCACCGGAAGACTGACTAGATTTTGATCTGTCTGAAAGAGAGCTCCCAGATACTGAAGGGTTTGTTGGGGAATTAAATTGCTCTTTTGTTTGTTTATTACCCATCCATGGGCTAGTAGGAACTCTTGAACCCTTGAAGTATGTCTTCCGGCTTCGGCTCTTGAGTTTGACACTACCAAGATATCGTCTAGGTAATGATATACTGCTAGACCTTCCTTCCTTAGTTCTGCTATGAGTGTTACTAGCACCTTTGTAAACACTCTTGGAGACTGGGAGAGCCCAAATGGTAGGCACCTGAACTGTACATGAATGTCCCCTACTGCAAATCTCATATACTTTCTGTGTTCTCTTGAGACTGGAATGTGGAAGTAAGCATCTTTTAAGTCTATGCTTGTCAACCAATCTTCTTTTGAGACTGCCTGTATGATGGAAGCCAGAGACTCCATTTTGAATTTTCTTGCTTGCAGAAAATTGTTTACTCTTCGCATATCCAGAACAGGTCTCAAGGTTCCTGATGCTTTCTTCACTAGAAAAAGTCTTGAGTAAAGGCCTTTGAATTTTTCTTCTAAAGGAACTGATTCTATCGCCCTTGACTCGAACATTTGGTCTAAGTACTTTTGTACGACCACTTTGCTTGTCTCTCCATCTTTGAAGGTTGACATAATGAAAAAATCTTTCCTGGGTACTGATCTGAATTCTAGAACGAATCCTGACTCTATCACCTTCTGTACCCAACCGTCTTGAATAGTTCTGGCCCAGACATGGGAGAATTCGGCTAACCTGCCCCCTACCATGTTCTGAGCCCTGCCACCTTCATTGTTGATTGGAAGTCGAAGGGGCAGAGGAAAAACCTCCAGGTCTTCTTGCCGACCCTCTAGAACTTTGACGGCCTGATCTCCACGAAGATTGTCTGGAGTATTCCTTCCCAGGCTTGTATTGTCTGGATGTTCTAAACGTTTTATCCCTCGCTTTCCCATAACTGGGTTCATAGCGGGCTCTTTTGGTTAGGTTTTCTTGAGGAAGAAACACACTTTTGCCTCCGGATAGCTTCTTAATAATTGCATCTAGCTTTTCGCCAAACAACATTTCACCTTCAAATGGCAACTGGCATAGATTAGACTTGGAAGCAGTATCAGCTGCCCAAGCTTTCAACCATAATGCTCTCCTGGCTGCCACCGACAGGGCCATCGATCTTGCTGATAAATGCACTAGATCCAATGAAGCCTCCGACATAAATTCCGTAGCCATCTTGCAATCTGAAAGCATCTCTAAGAGCTTCGGCCTTTTCACATTGGATGAGATTGCTTCCCCCAGCTCAGACAGCCATACCTTCAATGCTCTAGATACTGACGTCAGAGCCACTGCAGGCTTACAGGCTGCCCCTGCAGCTCCAAATGCTTTCCTCAGATTGAATTCTATTTTCTTCTCCATAGGCTCTCTGAATACTGCCCCATCATCCACTGGCAGGGTCGTCTTCTTAGCCAAACGAACTATGGCCGCATCCACCTTAGGTGGAGACTCCCAAAACTTTGCCTCTTGTTCATCAAAGGGATATTTTTTATTAAATTTTCCAGCTGTTTGAGCTCTTTTTTCAGTCTTTTTCCACTCAGTATTAATAATATCTTTTATAGAGGAATGGACTGGAAAACTTGTTGCCTTCTTCCGCGAAGAGGGAAATAGCTTATCTGCTGCAGAGAGTTTTGCTGTTTCTGTCGGAAAAGTCAGGGTCTGTCTGACTGCTTTAATTAGTGGATCGATAATTGCTATGTCAAAGGTCGATTCTTCATCCGAATCTATTTCACCTTCTTCCGATCCTATCTGTGAAAAGCCCTCAGGATCTTCAGATAAGTCTCCTTCCGATACATCAGATAAGGATTCTGCTTGTCTCGTATGTCTAGGTCTTTTCCTAGAACTTGAAACTTCCTGAAATCCTTGAATAACTGCTTGCTTTATAACCGAAGCCAAGGATTCTGCAAACAGCTGATTTTCCTGTGATACAGATGTACCAGGTTCTTGCCGTATTTCTGTTGATGCTGAAGACTTTTCTGGTGACTTGTCTTTCTTTGCATCTGAGGCAGGAAGGCTGAACAAATAATAATATTTATTAAAATCAAACCTCCTGATCCACATAAGTCATTACTCTCAATACTACCTCACCTTTTCCCTCGGGGTTGAGAGGTTTTCCCAGTCATACCAGGTTCCATTGTTGAAAACTAGGTAAAGAGAGTATAACATTTTCAGCATTAACTCAAAGAGATTATTTTGGCTGAAACACAAAGCACATCACATACCTGCAACTAACTCCTTAGTGCTCAGTATACTGCTTGGCAATGGCCGCTGCAGGAAGTGTGCTATTGCTTAAGTAACTGAGGATGACACCTGCATACCTCATAACTTCTTTGCCCCAGGTACTGGAAAGCGCATTAAATCCATTGCGCTGGGAAAAAACACTGCTCACTTTACTATTGGCGCCAATCCGTTCAAACCGCATCTTTTCCCTCATCAAAGATGGCCGAACGGCCACTTCCGCCGATGTCACTTCCTTTCGGCACAGATACTGCATCTTTTACCTTACCAAGATGGCCGCCGAAAGCTTCCTATGACCTTGTACGCACCTTACCTTTAGCAAGATGGCCGCCGGAAGCTTCCAACGGTGAAGATGCTTTCACACACGCTTCCCTGCTGATGCTGTACCTGGGCAAAATCGGCTCTCCTGACCCATCATCGGGAGGAATACTAGCCACCTCTGAACACTGCAGTGTTCTTTCTTCCAGAAATCTCCTAACCCGCAAGCGGGAGGAGAGATCTATAAGGTAATTATCCTTGCCATGCTAACCCCTTAACAGGGGAGCTTACAGGCTTACCTTCTTTTATTAGTATGTCCTTGCTCATGTAAGACTAAACTATCCCCTGGCCCGGACAGGACAAAAAGACTAATGGATTATGGGAGGTGCAGCCTTTTTATTATTGAGGGAGGTCCTGTCCTCTGGCCCACGGGGGATGTTAACCCATTCGGTGAATGCTGGCCATGGGTGACTATGGGAAAGAATGGTTTTATTGCGTTAGAACATAAAAAAAAACAAGAATAACCATAACTATTAAAATAGGCAAAAGGAAGCACATGTTGAAGGAGGGTATAATGCCCCTCTAACCCCAAGTTATACAGACACTTCACAAAGTTCTTTAAAATGGCATCATTATTATAATGTAGTTCAGCCATTTGTATGTTAGAAATTACTCCTAAAACGTCACTGCTCTGCATAAGCTTTTTATCTTTTATTAAAGAGACAGAGATAGGGGCAAATTCGGCAGCACTTCGCCGATTTATTAATGGTCGTTGGCGTAATTTCACTAACAAAGGACATAAGGCTCTGGCGCAACTTTGCAGGCGAATTTTCGCTCTGGCAAAAGAGCGTTACTACGCAAATTCACTACGTTTTCGATTTTACTGACCGTTACCTCTATCGCCAGACTTGCCTTCGCCGCCTCAGACCAGGCGAAGTGTGATGGAGTAGATAGGACTTGCTTGAAATTTTGTTTTAAATTTTGTTGAAAACACTGGAGTCTTTTCCTTTTTTCAGGGTGATAGGCTGCAAAAGTGTGCAAATCTTTTTTTTGGGTACCCGGCTTCCCCCCTATATTTCCTTACATATGGCACATAAACTATACAGTGGGCTCATGTGTAGGGAATATAACAACTCTATTTTATTTTATTAAGGTTCACAGGCCTTGTGTAATGTAATGTATTTGCTGCAGCATAGAAGTCCATGGTACTTTAACTGCACGCGGTATGCAAATTAGCCAACGCTAGTGTAACTTCGACTGCTGATCGTATTATCTCTAGTGTAACTTCGCAAGCGTTCGTGAAGCGGTGTCCAGGTGAAGTTACGCCTGGCGAAGTGTCGCAATGTGCGTGAAGCCAGCGCTGGCGAATTTTCGGAGGTAATTAAATTTAACCCATAGTCAGGCGATTACCAGAAAATACGCATGATTTAATAGACGGAGGGTAGCAGAGAAGAATGAAAATTCAATGACTAACAGTATCAGGCGTGTCTTTTTAAATCGTGCTTTAGCAGAGGTTAAAAAGTGCCATTCAGAAGTGGTTTTTCCAGACGGGTAAGGCTTGGCTGTTGTCTGTGCCTAGTGAAAGCCTTAGGCTAGCGTCACAAGTGAACTTATGTTGCACAGATATTTCCCTCTGCTGTCTATGGGAATATCCACAATATTGAAATAATAATAATAAATAATAATAATAATAATAATAATATTATATCCATGTTTTCAGGGTCAATGTGAAAGACACAGTGGGGTATATTTATCAAAGAGAAGTTAGAGAAGGCTACAATTCCACCACTCTCCATTCATTTCTAAG
Source organism: Xenopus petersii (assembly GCA_038501925.1). Taxonomy (NCBI): domain Eukaryota; kingdom Metazoa; phylum Chordata; class Amphibia; order Anura; family Pipidae; genus Xenopus; species Xenopus petersii. The sequence goes on from CM076682.1 coordinate 145,681,195, forward strand.
GGATTTTCAATAGAGTATTTATCAACGGGTGAAAGTGCAAATTCAACCTTTGATAAATACGCCTTACAGAATCCCATAGAAATGAGTGACGGGATTTAACTCTAGTGAACTGTAGCCATCTCTAACTTCACTCTTTGATAAATATACCCCCAGTGTCTGCGGCCAACAATAAAATGCTAATGAATAACTTCACACACATCATAATACTTTTTTTTTGTAATTTATTTTTTTTTTAAATTGTGACAAAACACCCTATGAATAAAAAGCTAACCGTTTAGCACAGGGGTCCCCAACCAGTAGCTTGTGAGCAACATGTTGCTCTCCAACCCCTTGGATGTTGCTCCCAGTGGTCTCAAAGCAGATGATTATTTTTGAATTTCAGGCTTGGAGGCAAGTTTTGGTTGTATAAAAACCAGGTGTACTGCCAAACAGAGCTTCAATGTAGGTTGACAATCCACATAGGGGCTACTAATAGTCAATCACAGTCCTTATTTGGAACATCAAGAACATTTTACATGCTTGTGTTGCTCCCCAACTACTTTTGCTTCTGAATGTTGCTCACGGGTTAAAAAGGTTGGGGATCCCTGGTTTAGCAGGTCACGGGCGGATCTATTCTCTTTTCCAGTTTGTATTCCTTCTTAAAGGGTTCACTTTTAAATTTGCTTTTAGTATGATGTAGAGAGTGATATTGTGAGACAGTTTTATACTATATTATTTGTGGTTTTTGAGTTATTTAGCTTCAGCAGCTCTCCTGTTTGTAATTTCAGCACAAGTTGCTAAGGTCCAAATTACACTAGCAACCATGCATCGACTCAAACAAGAGACCACAATATGAATAGGAGAGCGCCTGAATAAAAAGAGGAGCAATAAAAAGTAGTAGCCTTATAGATCATTTGTTTTTTAGATGGGGTCAGTGACATTGCTTTAAACGTTAGAAGAAAGCAAATAATTCAAAAGTATAAAAAAAAAAAGAAAAAAAAATTAAGGCCAGCTGAAAAGTTCTTAGAACTAGCCATTCCAGAACAGAAGTCTTTTTCTGATAGTTTAATTATTTGGCTTCTTCTTCCAACTGTATCCAGCTTGTTTCAAATGGGGGTCACTGACCCCATCTAAAAATAAATGCTCTTTAAGGCTACTCAGTTCTTGCTACTATTTATTACTTATCATTCAATTCAGACCATCTCCTATTCATATTCTAGTCTCTTATTCATATCAACGCATGGTTGCTAGGGTAATTTGGACTCTAGCAACCAGATTGTTGAAATTGCAAATGGGACAGCTGCCAAATAAAAAGCTAAGTGACTCAAACACCACATATAATACAAAAAGTTAATTTAATTAGTATTCCTGTTCTCACTCTTTTCAGACTGCAACTGAAAAGCAAAAGAAATAGCCTCAAAACTTGGTGCTGCGCATTACAAAAGGGCGGTTATCCAGAAAATCCCAGATTCAAACATTTCAAATAATAGACCCGCTGCTCTCATGCCTTTAATACATGGATTTTCATTCAGTTTCCAACAACTAAATGTTACCAGTTTCCCCATCACAAATGGCAATCAACACTAAGGGGCAGATTTATTAAGGGTCGAATTGAAAATTCTAATTTTTTAGTTTTTTTTTTATGTTCAAAACTGGTCATACTCTGGCCCTTTAAGAACTCGAATTTCTGTTTAAGTCAATGGGAGATCAATTTTGAGTTGTTTGCAGCCTTCCTGACATTTAGGGGCCGATTCACTCAGCTCGAGTGAAGGGTTCGAATGAAAAATACTTCGAATTTCGAAGTATTTTTTGGGTACTTCGACCATCGAATGGGCTACTTCGACCTTCGACTTCGAATCGAACGATTCGAAGTAAAAATCGTTCGACTATTCGACCATTCGATAGTCGAAGTACTTGCCCTTTAAAAAAAACTTCGACCCCCTACTTCGGCAGCTAAAAGCTACCGAAGTCAATGTTAGCCTATGGGGAAGGTCCCCATAGGCTTGCCTGTGATTTTTTGATCGAAGGATTTTCGTTCGATCGTTGGATTAAAATCCTTCGAATCGTTCGATTCGAAGGATTTAATCGTTCGATCGAACGAAAAATCCTTCGATCGTTCGATCGCAGGATGTGCGCTAAATCCTTCGACTTCGATATTCGAAGTCGAAGGATTTCAATTCGAGGGTCGAATTTCGAAGTATTTTTAACTTCGAAATTCGACCCTAAGTGAATCGGCCCCTAAAGGTTTTTTTCCCCGAGTTTTTAAAATTCAAATTGAATTCTATTCGAGTTTTCGGGTTGATCACATTCATCCGAGTTTAAAAAATTCGTTTTTTTTCCAATAAATTTCGATTGATCGTATTTCTAATTTATGGGAGTTTAGGGCAGCTTTTAAAAACTCACATGAATTTTAAACTTGTGCCTCCACAAAATAAAGTTACAGAAACAAGCTTTTTGTAGAATGATATAATGGGTATTACGTTAAAACATTTTATGGACAACCTTGAAGATTGCAGGTTAGAGATGAGTGCTCTGAGACTAGACCACTCAAAATTCCTAAATTTAAAGTATTGAAATTGTTGTAACTTGTATTTTATTGGATAAATTCAAAGTTACATCAAGTGCACAAAAAAACATTGCTTTTGTAATAGGTACACAAACGATTTATCGAGGGTCAAAGTGAATTCGAGGGAATTTTCGAAGTAAAAAAATTCAAAATTCAAAGTATTTTTTTTGGATACTTCGACCATCGAATAGGATACTACAACTTCGACTCGAAGTAAAATAGATTGAATATTTCTTTAAAAAAAAAAAACTTTGATTTCAATAATTTGCCAAATTAAGGGGCATGTTTACTAACATTGGAGATAAATATCTGGAGAGATTTCTGGAGATGTTGCCCATAGCAACCAATCAGATCTTTGCTTTTGTTTTCTAACATGGCTGTGGCTGTTTAAATCTAATTGCTGATTGGTTGCCATGGGCAATATCTCCAGAAATCTCTCCAGATATTTATCTCCAATGTTAGTAAACATGCCCCTAAACCTGCCGAAGTGCTATGTTAGCCTATGGGGACCTTCATTTTTTGAAGTCGAAGAAAAATCGTTCCATCGATGGATGAAATCCTTTGATTCGATATTTGAAGTCAAAGTATTCCAATTCGATGGTCGAATTTCGAAGCTTTTTCTACTTCGAAATTCGACCCTTGACAAATCAGCCCCAAAGTGGGTCTCTTCCATGGTATACATTAGTCGTTAATTGTATGTTAAATTATTCATATTTTTGTAAATAAATCATATTGTATCAAAATAAACAAAAACTAAAGTAATGAAACTTTGCAGCTAAGGAACATGTGACAGGGCCACGTAAACAAACCAGGATTCTGCACCAAGAAAGTTCTTCAAAGCAAAATGTGGATCCAAGGGTTTTCCATATCTACAAACACTGATAAATGAATGTTTTTATCAGACACACAAGAAGCGTTGCTATGAAGAATACAGGCCAAAACATACACAGATGATCTCTAATATAAGAGCCAAGCCTTTGTATCTCATCAAATACCACTGGCACATTTCTGCTGCGCCCCAAGCACCGAAAACAGTTCCCCCCACAAACACAAGCTCTTTTTATTCATCAAAAATCTACACTGCCAAAGTATATTGGAAACATTATTTATAATGCATCACTTGATTGTCATGAACATCAGACTTCCACAAACAAAATACATTTCTGAACATTGAAGACAGAAGTTAACTTTTGCCCGTCCATTAACGGTTTATTGTTAGTCTGAATCAAACACAAAATTACACAAGTTCACAAGGGATGTTATAAGGTATATATTTTAATATTTGTTCATTACAGACACGAAAAATTCGTGATTTTTTTTATATATATAAAATCAGACTTTAAAAAAAAAAACACAAATTTTTTTGGAAATTTATTAAACCACCGAGGGTGGAAAAGTGAGAATCTGAAAATCCGGGACATGAGACCTGTCAAGGTAGCATATAAGTCAATTGGAGAAGTCCCAATGATTTTTTGATGTGCGTTGGGTTTTGTGCAAAACCTTGAAGTTTTTTGGAGATTTCGGGTGAAAAATCTGAAAAATACATGAAAAACCCGAGTGGATTTGATCGGAGTTTATAGCAGAAAATATTGAGATAAATTCGGACCTTGTCAAATAACCCCCTTAGAATCTGGGCAAAACGAAAAATAACATTTTATCGAATGAAGATTTCAGATTGAGGAGCTTTCCAATATACTGTACATTCATGAAACATTTTCATTGATTTCAAAATGAGAGGTTATCAGTTATTGGTCTTATGTTTATATAGTGCAGAGTTACAGGACCACACAGCAAAATCAAATTAGGGCTGAACACTGCCAATTATATATTCTTCAGACAAAAGCTGAAAGATCCACTTTACTCAAGCTGTTGAGCTTATTCTAAGATATTCGTTTCGCAAATAGATGTATTTCGAACGGGTGGTTCACCTTTTAGGTTAACATTTATTATGTTATGGAATTGCTAATTCTTAACAACTTTTCAATTTGGCCTTCATTTTTTTTAATTTTTTTTATTATGTATAGTTTTCATTATTTGCCTTCTGCTTCTGACTCTTTCCAGCTTTCAAATGGGGGTCACTGACCTCATTTATAAAACAAATGCTTTGTAAGGCTACACATTTGTTATTGCGACTTTACATTACTGGTCTTCCTATTCAGTCCCTCTCATTCATATTCCAGTCTCTTGTTCCAATCAGTGCATGGTTGGTAGGGGAATTGGGACCCTAGCAACCAGATTGCAGACATTGCAAACTGGAGAGCTGCTGAATAAAATGCTAAATAAAACAAAAAAAAAATGAAAACCAATTGCGAATTGTGGTAGAATATCACTTTCTGCATCTCACTAAAACTTACGCAAAGGTGAGCAAACCCTCTGAGGGGCTCAAATTCAAGCAAATCTAGTTCTGTGTAATAGTTATTCGTTTACACTTTCAACTGTATATATGAACCACACCTATTGATTAAATAAACGATAATATCAACGCTCACTGGCAAACAGAATAACTTTAGCTAGAGAATTTACAAACAGGGATGGGCGAATTTGACCCGTTTCGTTTCGCCAAAAATTCACCGCCGGCGAAATGTCTCAGACGCCCATTAAAGTCTATGGGCATAAAAAAAAAATTAGTCGCGCAGCGAAATTATTTTGTTGCGCGTCTTTTTTTTTTTTTTGACGCACGTCTCCATACAAGTCTATGGGAGTCATTTTTTTCCCGAAAAAATTCGCCCATCCCTATTTACAAAGCCAGCCTTTAGCAGATCAAAGGATTCCGTGTGAAATGCAACTGGAACATGCTCATTAGAAATAAATACAGTGGCTGGCTACTGCCATAAGACAAAGTAAGAGCCTCGTCTCTGTGTACAATCGGTTAGAATCGGAACTGATAATTGTATTGGGACAAGTTACACAGCACTTTACAGAGATGGCTTCAGTCCATGCTTCAGTGGAGCTTACAATTAAAGGTCCCTATTTTGCCAAGGGATCAATTTGCTCAGGATCAACTTGCCTGTATGATTTGGAGTGTGGAAGGAAACAGGAGAACCAAGAAGAAAAGAAACAAACATGGAGAGAAGATACAAATCCCATGCAGTTCCTTTAGATTGGATCTTTCTCCAGCTTGAGGACCAATGCTCTGGGCCAAATATAAATGATGATGATGATATGGTTTGGCCCTCAGGGCAAAGATGGGATCCCAAGGGAGAGGACTGAATCATGTGCCAATGCAGTGCTTGTATGAGGGGGTTTTCTAACCTGCCAGATAGATATCTGGACACTTTTCAGACAGATCAGTTAGATGGGCTCATACATAGAGCAATAACCTGCAGAGGAGCCTATGTATGGCTGTGGTTGTGCACCTGCAAGGCATCATTAACTACTACACTAATGTGCTGCTTCACTTGATCAGTTTCCAACATATGAACTGGCTCTGTAGAACTCAATATCTCAAAAATGACAAAGCAACCTGATCCGTTACTTTTCTAAAGGGCCACTAAACCACAAAAAAAAGGAACAAAATGTGCCCATGTGCCATAACCCATAGCAAGAGGTCTGCATAATGGAAAGGCCGCCTTCCATAGACTACATTATATCTAATCAAATAATTCAAACTTTTAAAATTGATTTCCTTTTTCTCTGCAATAATAAAACAGTACGTTGTACTTGATGCCAAGTAAGATATAATTAATCCTTATTGGAAGCAAAACCAGCCTGTTGGTTTATTTAATATTTACATGATTTTCTAGTAGACTTAAAGGGGTTGTTCACCTTCAATATACAAATCTTATGAAACCACTAACAATGCTCTCAATGTGTTAGAAAAACCATTTTCCATAACAAAAAGTAGAAATGCCATTGTAAAAGCTAATTTCTATACCTATTAACTCAGTCCTTCTCCTGTCTCTCTGACCAGTTTTCTGAAGTGATGGGAGTGGCCTATTTTGAACCTGACACACCAAGAACTTCCTATATGATGACATCATCATGCCCAGGCTTTGCCCTTACTTGTTTCCTATTGGATGTTGATACTGCCCTCCTCCTAGTAATTTATTGGGTGCTTGTGAACTGTAACCAGTCACATAATTTGAATGGTCATTGGTTGATTTCTCAATTGTAATGGCAGAGGTTAACAGACGCAGCATATAAACAAACCTGCCTTGCAACAAACAATCACAATCACAGCCATGCAGACAAATACTGCAGAAAAGGAAGGAGCAACATTGTTTGGCAACCTTTGGCATTAAGCATAATGTCAGTTATTTACAAAATTGCAACAAAACCAACACTGACTTGCTTAGAAACATATGTAATTTACACATCTAGCAGGGACAGTAGGGCTGCCACCTCACCCTTTTAAAACCAAACACATATGAAATCCACAGCCTGCATGGCTAATTATTAACTCATTTAGATGCTGCAGACTGAACTGATTTCTGTGCAGTCATGTATCATGCATCTAAATGAATTGCTAATTAGCCATGCAGGCTGTGGATTGCATATGTGTTTGGTTTTAAAAGGGTGAGGTGGCAGCCCTAAGTGACAGGCAAAGCACTGATGAGGGCAGATACGTATTTTGAACATTTTGTGCGCTCTCCCGGGGGGGGGGGGGTAATTTACCTAGGAAAACAATACCTTTTTTAAATGTTTAAGTGTTCCACTTCTGGAACAAGATTTAGAGCTCTAAATACCAAAAAACGAAAAAGTTATATTTTTCATGATATAGGGATCTATACCAGAAAAATATTTTACCTTTTTTATGAGGTAAATACACAAAATAATACATGGACCCCCCCCAAAAATAATAATAATAATATATTTCTGGAAAGTACAAGTGTCATCTCCCATAGTAGCCTTTATAATCCAATAATTCAAATTTTTAAAAATGATTTCTTTTTCCTGTGTAATAATAAAACAGTAGCTTGTACTTGATCCCAATTAAGATATACAGTAAGTAATCCTTATTGGAAGCAAAACCAGCCTATTGGCTTTATTTAGTGTTTACACCATTTTCTAGTACTAAGATCCAAATTACAGAAAGATCTGCTATCCGGAAGACCCCAGGTCGCAAGCATTCTGTATAGCAGATGCCATACCTGTACCTTGTACTTGATCCCAACTAAGATATAATTAATCCTTATTGGAAGCAAAACCAGCCTATTGGGTTTATTTAATGGTTACACGATTTTCTAGTAGACTTAAGGTATGAAGATCCAAATTATGTAAAGATCCATTATCCAGAAAACTCCAGGTCCCAAGCACCTTGATCCCCCCATCTGCACAGTTGAAGTCTCTGCAGTACACAGCCCACACTCCCCCTCCCTCTCACAAACTTATAACAGTTTCTCTTCAGTACCTGAATGCTGCTCAAATTCCCCAGCACAGCCAGCACAGGAAGCAGTGGCAGATTGACAGCAGACATAGCCAATAGGAGTTAAGTTAGCTGCCAGTACAATGTGTGATGTCATATAAGGAAGAGGAAGTGAACACTGTAGTGTTTTTGGGGGTCAGTGACCCCCTCCCAGCACAGGGTCTGTGTGGAACTGAAGGATTAGTACAGGGACACTTCTGAGGTGAATATCTCTTGAACTGTACTTTTTCTGTTAACTATTTCTATGGAAAAGTTTGTTCTATTCATGTGAACTGTTAGATTTGTCAATTTGTTACAAAGGTGAACAACCCCTTTAAGGAATGAAGATCTAAATTACGGATCGGTTATCCAGAGAACTCTTGATATACCCATGTAAAAACGATCATTTATGCATCAATGTATCTCAATGAATATAACACTCTTCCCAAATGTGGCACTCTGTAATGTTTCAGTAATAGGAAGATATCAATGATACCATTATATACAATAAGGTAATATACACAAATAAGGTATAGTGCTACCTGAGCCTATATATATATATATATATATATATATATATATATATATATATATATATATATATATATATATATATATATATATTTTTTTTTTTTTTATAAAAGTTATTTTCCATATCCAGTTTATACAAGAGAAATAAGACAAATATATCAAGTGGAGTCAATGTAAAGTGAAAATTCCTCCTCCCAGACACACCCTTCTTAGTTCTGAGGTCACAAGCGAATAGAGATATATGTACACATAATTAAACATGATCATTATATAAACAGAGCAGAGTCATGTACGCCCATTTTATGCCAACACCCCCTAAATACCACATCGATTTTACAAAACTTTGAATACATTTCTGGGGGTTGTAGGGTAAGGTTTTAAGCATTATTACAGTTTTTCCAATGACCGTGAAACTGCCCTTTAAGCTGTGAGTCTCTGTTCTCCCAAGAGACCTGCTTATATGAAATGGTTACAATTGTCTCTTTGCTCATCTTAAATTGTATCCAAGTGCAGCTGCCCAGTATTCTGGGCTCTTATTTAATTACATTTCAGAAATATTGAAACTCAGTACTTTTTACTAACAATCGGGGACTGTCCCGTGAAAAAACAGGACAGTTTGGGAGGTATGTTGAAAGTATCCCCCATTTCAATATTACACACACACACACACACCAATTCAAATGAAACAGTAGACTTTATTGGGCCTCACAGGAAACTCTCGTAAGCCATTAAAGAAATCGCAACACAGAAAAAGATGTTTAGATTGTTCTTAATCAAGGGCAGAACACATTAGCCGCCATATTTATTGCTTTTCTGCTAGGAAAGGTTTGTTTTCCTGCCACAGTAAATCTTCCGACTTTGTGCTTTCAATGAATATTCATATTTTACCTCCTCGTAGTTAAGGGACTGCCAACCCTTAAACTTCTTGCCGCTCAATGACAATTTCCCCACTAGAAACCCAGCATGCACAGTGTTAGCAAGGAAAGAATCAATGGGGAAAATGGCAGCTCCCATTGAGGCTGCAAATTGAATCGTGCAGCGAGATAAAGGGAATGCTTTATTTATTGCGCCAAAACAGTACAGTGCAATGGGAATTACACCTCCTACGACAGCACTCCCTGTAAAATCGGTATTTGTTTTTAGAGGTGTGTAAGTTTGAGAGAAATTAAGTATTTGGAAGTGCCATGCCTCCCATTGTCAAGTCTAATGTCACACAGGCAAGTGTTTCCTCAGTATAGAATTACAGTGACCTTTACATTCATTTTCTTGTGTACAAAAAAAAAAAAAAAACACAGATAGGGACTGAATGCATTCGATCACATCACTGAAAACACTTTAGCATAAGAAATCAAGTGGCTTCTTACAAAATATTCAGAAATGTGAAGGGACTGACATATTAAGCAATATTTATACACCTTGGAGAGACTTCTTAAAGGATCTATAGATCACTTTTTGTCTTATTGATGAACTAAGCAGTATCACAGATATGCTGTATAAAGATAACAGTAAATGATGCAGGAAGGGTCTCATGTTGCTTCCCTGCTCAGTTTTCTCAACCCAAAAGAGCAGAGGTGTGACAGGAGATGTTTCCGGATTCATTAAACTTTTGTCTGAAGAGCCCCCAAACAGGACAGCAAAAGGTGCTACGCAACACATTCAGTGTAATATAAAATAAGATATTTGTTACCAAGAACAGCTGTATTTTGTGTGTACACTATATTTTAAATTAAAAAAAATTGGAACCCAATTAGAAAAAAATATTTTGTAAGGTACCGGGCCAATTAGTTAAAGGACATACTATTCACTAGATTGCAATGAGCCACAATGCATATTACATGGCTGCATTCTGAGCAATGCTTATAAATATGCTTGCAATTTCTACCAATAGAGAGATCCATAATTATGCCCTATCCCATTAAAGGAGTTGTTTTCCTTCAAACACCTAGCTGTTTTCAGATAATTCACCAGAAATAACGACTTTTTCCAATTACTTTCTATTTTCTATGTGTGACTGTTTTTGTAATTTTCAAATGTAATATATCATGTTTCACCTTCTAAAGCTGCTCTGGGAGGAGGGGGGGTCGCCGACCCTGTAAACGTTTCTAAATTGATACATTTAGGGGCCCATTTACTTAGCTCGAGTGAAGGAATAGAATAAAAAAAACGTTGAATTTCGAATGATTCTTTGGCTACTTCGACCATCAAATTGGCTATCTCGACCTCGAATCGAACGTTTCGAACTAAAAATCGTTCGACTATTCGATAGTCGAATTACTGTCTCTTTAAAAAAAAAAAAAAAACTTCAACCCCCTACTTCGCCACCTAAAACCTACCGAAGTGCAATGTTAGCCTATGGGGAAGGTCCCCATAGGCTTTATAATGTTTTTTAGGTCAAAGAAAATTCGATCGATGGATTAAAATCCTTAGATCGAGCGATTAAATCAAACAATTTGCGGTAAATCCTTTCAACTTCGATATTCGAAGTAGGGATGCACCGAATCCAGGATTCGGTTCGGGATTCGGCCTTTTTCACCAGGATACGGATTCGGCCGAATCCTTCTGCCCGGCCGGCATATGCAAATTAGGGGCAGGGAGGGAAATTGCGTGACTTTTTGTCAGAAAACAAGGAAGTAAAAAATGCTTTCCCCTTCCCACCCCTAATTTGCATATGCAAATTAGGGTTCGGATTCGGTTCGGGGGTTCGGCCGAATCCAAAAAAGTGGATTCGGTGCATCCCTAATTCGAAGGATTTAAATTCGGCAGTCTATATGTAAATCGACTCTATGTAAATCTGCCCCTTATTTGATACATTTCTTTTCTTTGTCCCTGCTGAGCAAAATCACCAAGTTTCATTAAAGGCAGCGGTTAGAATTGATACAATAGTTACTAATACTCCAGAGATACTGCTGAGAAATGGACCAACTAAATGTTGCAAAATTGTAAAAGTTCAGAGTCTCCATCTGAATTACTGAGCTGCCAGACTCAAACTACAGAGACAGGAACTTTAAATTTAGATGTTGAAACAACAGTAAATAAATAATGGAAAGTAATTTTAAAAAGTCTATTTCTGGGGAACACAATCAGAAAACAATTGAACTGAAAAAAAAAGTGTTTGGAAGGTGAACAACCCCTTTGAAATAACACAAAGGCAGACAACTTAATGGAAACAATAAAGCAATCTAACTGATGTATAAGTTCTATGCCCTGGATAGGATGACTTTTGATGCTCAGTGAAGTGCCGGGGCTGAATATTCAGGCATGTATAGCTACTAAAATGCAGCAGTTTCAGCAGAACAAACAAAGTACCATCCCCAGGACTTCAGCTTCAGGCCAGAGAGAGCACTTATACATTATTTAGAATTTTCAAGCAGGGATGTCAGTATCTCTAGTTATAAAGAACAAGTAAAGAGTAATTAAAAAAAAAAAAATCTTAATAGTTGAGGATCTGCCATCAATTAAACACTCCAATTGCACTTCCTAAATTAAACCAAACATAAGTGATCATGTGCTCAATGACAAAAAGCAGATCACTATTTGGTCACCCCAATGTTGGGCTGCATCACATATTCAACATGGTTTGGCCTCCAATTGCATATGGAAGTGTCTGTATAGAATCGCTGGAAGAAGATATGATCTAGTGTCTCGTATCCGCCTCACATGATTATATTTTTCAGTTATCCCAATCACTATCTCATAAGTTCCAATATGGTATCGGTGGAGGCCACTGTTGCTGCCTAAGTGGACCAATCAGCTGCCAGACCAGTAACTGGCTGACAATTCAGAAACCAATGACAGAGCAGTTTATGGTAAGTTTAAAGAGTCCGTAATAATATTTTGACCAGTCAAATGAGCCCAGAACAAAGGTTCCAGGTCTGCCTGTAAATGCCTCTTGCCAACTTCTCATAAGGGGGTTAAAACACTAGAGAAAAATGAGGGTGATTCAACCCTACCTATTAAAAAGCATACTGGCCAATGCAGAAAACAATTCTAGGTGCACCTCAAGCTGCAAATACTGATCTTGTGCACATCCAGTGCAAGACTGATTTTACAGCAATGTAGAGAATCTAACACAAGCCTCCACTAAACCTCAAGAAATGTAGATACGGGCATTGTGAAATATAAAGTTTCTCAACTTGAACGATATAATACACAATTCTGGAAGCAATCGCATACATTGATAAATGTTTATGTTATTTTGTTTGCCCACAGCAGATTGCATGCCCAGCCATGAATTACACATACGCCATCTGGAATAAGCTCAACAGGCCATTAGACGTGTCGCTCAAAGCTTCAAGTTCAATTTCTTATATTTTTGTAATAATGTGCCTAATCTTGAACAAACATGTAACATTAAGAGTGAAGCAATGATATTTTCTACATACTTTGCTGGTTTTCTGTAAGGGAATGCAAATTGATTATCATTAACATTTCAAAACATGTCATTATTCCACACTACATCCAACACATTGTGCAACATTTGTACCCATGAGCACAAAAACAAGGTCCCCTTTTTATTACATGATCACATCATGGTCTACCACTTCCAGTGGTACAAATTTTCTTAGGAACGTTCCATGGCAGTGTAATTTAATTGATAATGGGCATTCTTCAAAGCCACTGGTTTTAGAACTTTGAATAATGAGAAATTCCCATACGTAGAATTGGTTATTTGCACGCAATTCTGGGCTGCGCTGATCTACTGGTCACTTAATATCAATAAGACAGGCCTTTGGGGGTGGTCACACTGCTCTAGCAAAAGTATGTTACAGTAAGGGCATGCAGTACTCACTGAAGATAAAAGGAGATCCCCTATCCATGTATTGATATGGTCAGAAGTTTTTGCTTTATTTGTAGTATTACATACATAGACAGAAACAATGTAAGTTAGGTTGAAAAAGAAACATCCATCAATTTCACCCTTAAGTCTATATATAACCTGCCTGTAAGTTGATCCAATGGAAGGCAAAACACCCATCTGAAGTCTCTCCAATTTGCCTCAGAGGGGAAAAAATTCCTTCCTGACTCCAAATTGGCAATGGGACTAGTCCCTGGATCAACTTGTACTGTGAGCTATCTCCCATAACCCTGTATTCCCTCACTTGCTAAAAAGCCATCCAACCCCTTCTTAAAGCTATCTAATGTAGAGAATTCCACATCTTCACAGCTTTCACTAGAACAAATCATTTTGACAAGGCTATTAGGGGGTTATGTAATAAAAGGCACTAAGTTTGCCCAGGTGCAGTAACCCATAGCAACCAATCAGCAGGAAGCATTTACTCATCACCTGTTCAAAAGCAAACGTCTTATAGGTTGCTTTGGGTTACTGCTCCTGGGCAAGCTTAGTGCCTTTTATTACATGTGGGGGTTAGAAATCTAAGTGGGCTGCTCATTTTGATGCTTTTGCTTACAACAGCCAACCTAGACCAGAATTATTCGTCAAGACTTTCCTGTTTAATTTACTTCAGTTACAGAGCTTACAAACTAAATTTTAAATCACATTCACCAAACGAGCGGATCTCTCCCCGATATGCCCACATTGAGGTGGGCGATATCGGGCTAATCTGATCGTGGGGTCTAGGGCACAATGATCAGATCATAATGAATGTCATCTCATGGGACTGAATCAAAGAACAGATGCATCCGCGATCCGACTGGATTTTTAACCCTGCCCGACTTTCGGCCAGATATCGATCGGGGAAGCCCGACAGAGGGCCCCACACACAGGCCAATAAGCTGCCGACTCAGTCTGTCGGCAGCTTTTATTGGTCCATGTATGGCCAGCTTAAGTGCAGTTAACATGCTAGAATGTTCAGGAGTGTGGGAAGAATCCATAGTACCGGGACAAAAACTCATGCAAGCAAGAGGAGAACATACACATGCTTATAGTAAACAGACTCAGCAACCCACTGGCCCTGGATTATCCACTTGAAAAAAAAAAAATGAACACACATTTTCTCACAATTGACAGCAGTTTTTACACATTAATAAAATGGATTTGAAACCTGCTGTTAGTTTTATGCCATCAGTGTCTGGTCAGTCTACATGAAGTTACTGAAGAAAGGAAAGACTAGTGATGCTCTGCTGATAAAATAGAGTTAGCAAAAAGAGAAAAGTTATCAAATGTTGCTCCAGTTTTCTCTAAGCAAAGCAATATCACAACTTTCCTTGTCTTAACGGCAAGCTGGCCAAATTGTTTCAAATTCATTCGATTCGCAGTGAAAACCTTAAAAAAAAAAGTGAATATCTTCAAAACTTATTTAAAAAAAACATTTACATTATGAAAGGGCTCAGAAGAGCACTCTAGGCAATTTACCATTAAATGTGAGAAGTTTCTATTAGAAACCCATAAAGTTCCTGACAGGTACATTTAGCTCTATTAGGCACCACATTGTAAAGTAATGAAATGGAGAAAGCAATCAAACAAGATAGAAAAAAAACCACATATATTACAAAATGCAGCTGCTTTTATTTAACCACTTCTTGAGCACTACTGATTTTTAGTAACGGGGAGGATAACAGTCATGACAGATGTGCATACAATATGTGGTTTAACAGATGTTAAAACACTTTAATAACAAGTATTCTCAAGATGCTAGGCCTGGACCTGCTGATGGGCTCACAAGAACTGTCCTCATTCAATCGCACAGTACAAAGAAATCATATTTAAACTTAAAAGTGCTGGCAGGACAGAAGCATGGGAATCAGATTTGGGTGGAATACAATAGTTTAGTGCAGGCATGTCACACTCATAACACACAGGGCCAAACTGAGACGAGCACCAAACAACTTCCATGGAGCAGGATCTCAACTCCTGTAATATGAAACTATACAAAATTTTAAAACCCAATAATCATGTGTTTTTCTACTTTAGATTTAGCAGCTCATTTCTAAATACATATAATCCCCCTTAAAGGGGCGCTTCACCTTTAAGTTAACTTGTAGTATGTTATTCTATGCAACTTTTCAATTGGTTTCCATTATTTATTTTTCCTAGTTTTTGAACTATTCGCCTTCTACTTCTGGCTCTTTCCAGCTTTCAAATGGGGGGGGGGGGGAATCACTGACCCCATCTAAAAAACAAATGCTCTGTAAAGCTACAAATGTATTGTTATTGCTTCATTGTATTACACTTTTTTTTTCTATTCAGACCCTCTCCTATTAATATTCCAGTCTCTTTTTAAAATCGATAAGTGCTTGCTAGAGTAATTTGGACCTGAGCAACCAGATTGCTGAGAGCTGCTGAATAAAAAGCTAAATAACTCAAAAACCACAAAGAATAAAAAAAGAAAACCAATTGCAATTTATCGGAGGATATCACTCTCTACATCATACTAAAAGTTAATTTGAAAGGTGAACAACCCCTTTAAACAGGCCAGGTTTCGGAGGTTGAGGATCACGTTCAAGTGAAAGTCTACAAAGCAACAAATGGCGCAAAATAAGAGAATTTCACATTCACTGCCCCCAGTGTGACGTGTCTGCTTTAGGGTGGCATTGAAAACCTATACAGGTACTGTGTATACCATAACTTCTGAAAGACCTTTGTGCACACTAAAGGTGGCCATACACGGGCCGATAAAAGCTGCCGACAGACCGTGTCGGCAGCTTATTGGCCCGTGTATGGGGGCCCCCGACGGGCTTCCCCGATCGAGATCTGGCCGAAAGTCGGCCAGATCTCGATCGGATGGGTTTAAAAATCCCGTTGGATCGCGGCCGCATCTGTTCGTTGATGTGGTCCCGCGATCCGACCGCCCGTTTGCGAATGCTAGGATCCGGTCGTTGGGCCCTAGGGCCCATGATTGGATCTGCCCGATATTGCCCACTTCAAGGTGGGCATATCGGAGGGAGAACCGCTCGTTTGGCGACATCGCCAAACGAGCGGATCTATCCATGTATGGCCACCTTTAGGGTCAGGGCACACAGGCAGATTAGTTTTACGGCGACAAATATCCTCTTCTTCTGGGCGACTAATCTCCCTGAACTGCCTCCCCTGCTGGCTAAAATGTAAATTGCTGGCGGGATGGCACTCTGTGAGATTCATTTTCCGAAGTTGCCCAAAGTTTCTTCGTGAGGCAACTTTGAGTGACTTCGCAAAATGAATCACCCGGGTGATTGACATTTTAGCCGGCAGGAAGGCATTTCGGGGAGATTAGTCACCCCGAAGAAGACATTTGTCGCGGGGCAACTAATCTCCCTGGATTTGCCTGTGTACCCTGACCCTTAAAGGCACAGTCTATAACAACCAGAGAGTTGCAGAGTGGGTGCAATCCAACTAGAATTTACTATTTACAGAAGGCCCCAGTGCAAGAAATTAATCTGTTGTTTTAAATCCCACACCTTGAGAGTTGTAAAGAGATGATGGAATCTGTAGCCCTGGAGATCGTTCTATCGAAACTGAAGTGTGACCTCTGGGGAGAGAAGAGCCTTGCCAGAGGCCAGACACATGAATCAAAGAAAATCAGTAGCCTACCCACACTGGTGAACAAGCCTAGATACTCCCTGTATGTTCCACAAGCGAGGTGGGATAGAGAAATGATATTGTGTGTACACATATAAAGAAAATAGACAGCACTCATCAGGTCTTTAAAAAGTGAAAAGATACTTTTATCAAGCCCAAATTTCAGTCAATTCCTGCGTGAATACAAACAGAAAAGTATACCCCTGAAAAAGGGCACAGGTAGCCGAAACATTGGGCTTGACATAAAACTATTTTTTCACTTTTCAAAGACCCGATAAGTGCTATTCTCTGTTTACTTTTACATTGATTATTCACAAGCACCCTGGCATTTGATTTTTAGCGACGTGTACATAAAATCAGAACATACATGCAAAAAAACAAAACAAAAACAGCACCAATTGTTTTTGCACACAACTTGTATCATGTAGGGATGCACAGACTCCACTATTTTGGATTTAGCAAGATTTGGCTGAATACTGAACCGAATGCTAATTTGCATATGCAAATTTGCATATGCAAATTAGGGGTGGGAAAGGGAAAACATTTTTTAGTTCCTTGTTTTCTGACAAAAAGTCACGTGATTTCCCTCCCAGCCCCTAATTTGCATATGCAAATTAGGATTTGGTTCGGTTGGCCAGAAGGATTCAGCCGAATCCTGCTGAAAAAGGCCGAATCCTGGATTCGGTGCATCCCTAGTATCATGAGATTGTATGCATAACCGGCGTTTCATCCCCATTGGCACCTTTCTCAAGGTACATACACACTTAAATCACTACTTAAATAACCTCCGTCGACATTGTTTGTAACGTGCCAGTGACATAACCAATAAAATTAACCCTTGTGTGGCTGGCCACTACCAGCATATATAGTGTTAGTGTGTGATATTGTATGGTGTGATCCCATACTGACATATAAAATACTTAGAATTATTAAAGAGTATAAACACAGTGCTAAAATCTCATACGAGTTATTAAAGCGCTAAGCAATACTAAAGATATTTTTAAAAACAATCTCAGCCATACATTTTACTTATATGATACAGATATTTTGGCCCATCTTCTGACCTTTCTCAAGGATGTCCTTGAAAAAGGTCCCCAAGTGGGATCGAAATGTCGGATAAGATACCATCACAATAACAGAGCATTGTGCTTTCACAATTTAAAGAGTGCACTGATCCTTCAGATAGATATATAGTATATTTCTTGCCATAATACAGCAGAGTCTGCCCTAGTAGGACTGATATTTTCACTCTTAATGGGATTAAACGTGTTCTTGTGGGTGGCAGAAATGTCAAAGAAAGTGGCCCTTCAGGTTTTGCGGATCTGCAACCTTGTAGAGCCACAAGCTGTGCATGGGTGGACTGGGAAGAGTTGGGACCTGTACAGCGTAAAGCAGACACACAAATGCTTCAGCTGTCAGATGCAGACAGTTGTAGTTTTATGGGATCCTGTCATTGGAAAACACGTTTTTTTCAGAACGCATCACAGTTAATAGTGCTACTCCAGCAGAATTCTGCACTGAAATTCATTTCTCAAAAGAGCAAACAGATTTTTTATATTCAATTTTGGAATCTGACATGGGGCTAAACATATTGTCAATTTCTCAGCTGCCCCTGGTCATGTGACTTGTGCCTGCACTTTAGGAGAGAAATGCTTTCTGACAGTCTGCTGTTTTTCCTTCTCAATGTAACTGAATGTGTCTCAGTGGGACATGGGTTTTTACTATTGAGTGCTGTTCTTAGATCTACCAGGCAGTTGTTATCTTGTGTTAGGGAGCCGTTATCGGGTTACCTTCCCATTGTTCTATTATTTGGCTGCTGGGGGGGTGATATCACTCCAACTTGCAGTACAGCAGTAAAGAGTGATTGAAGTTTATCAGAGCACAAGTCACATGACTTGGGGCAGCTGGGACATTGGCAATATGTCTAACCCCATGTCAGATTTCAAAATTGAATATACAAAAAAAAAAAAAAAAATCTCTTTGCTCTTTTGAGAAATGGATTTCAGTGCAGAATTCTGCTGGAGCAGCACTATTAACTGATTCATTTTGGAAAAAAAAAAATTTCCCATAACAGTTTCCCTTTAAAGGGTCATGGGAAAAAAAATGTTTTCAAAATGAATCGGTTAATAGTGCTGCTCCAGCAGAATTCTGCACTAAAAGCCATTTCTCAAAAGAGCAAACAGATTTTTTTATATTCAATTTTGAAATCTGACATGGGGCTAGACATATTGTCAATTTCCCAGCTGCCCCAAGTCATGTGACTTGTGCTCTGATAAACTTCAATCACTCTTTACTGCTGTACTGCAAGTTGGAGTGATATCACCCCCTCCCCAGCAGCCAAACAAAAGAACAATGGGAAGGTAACCAGATAGCAGCTCCCTAACACAAGATAACAGCTGCCTGGTAGATCTAAGAGCAGTACTCAATAGTAAAAACCCATGTCCCACTGAGACACATTCAGATACATTGAGAAGGAAAAACAGCAGCCTGCCAGAAAGCATTTCTCTCCTAAAGTGCAGGCACAAGTCACATGATGTGGGGCAGCTGGGAAATTGACAAAATATCTAGCCCCAAGTCAGATTTCAAAACTGAATATAAAAAAAAACTGTTTGCTCTTTTGAGAAATGGATTCAGTGCAGAATTCTGCTGGAGCAGCACTATTAACTGATTCATTTTGAAAAAACATGTTTTCCGATAACAGGATCCCTTTAGGGTTGAGGCAGAGACACAAAGAAATCTCTCTCTTTAGGTTTTCAGGGCAGCAAAAGAGATGTATCGTACTGTGAAATAAACTGGATCTTTCCAGAGTCTTTCAATTGTTCCTGGACTTTTTGAAACAACGTAACAGAATTTGGGTTTCCTCCAGGTCTGCTGCTACATTCTTTCAACAGTCAGAACCGGCAGAGAATGTAAAGAGACGGACACAATAACGATTGCATTCCCCAAGGGAAAACATTAGAAATCTGTAGGACAGACACTTTTCGTGGGGCCACAATGAAAGCAGGAAGGGAATGTTATAGTTCAGCTGCTGCTGCAGGAGGATGGCACTGCTCATTCATCAGGAGGCTGATCATTACAATTGGCACTTGGAGCTGCACCAGCTGAATAAAGCAAAGGCAACTCCCATGTGTGAGTGATGCCGCCTCACCAGCGAGCTTTCTGCCATCTCTGACTGTCAGCTGACTGCCCTACACCAGACAGTTAAAGCCCCCACTGAGCACCAGCAATGTGGCAGCTGCAAGTGATACAGAGGCAAAACGCAAAGCCCAGGAGTTTCACACAAATAGCCCTAAATAGAGTATTAGAGACTGGAGTACAGGGAGCCTGGGTTTATGGCTCCAGAGTTAATGAGGGATGCTGGGAGTTGCTGCTGGGAGTTGCTACTGAAAACAAAACAACAGCTAATTTAGGGATTGTCCCCCACAAAGTAGCGATAAGGGCCCAGCCTTGTACACTCACCGCCATCACCACAGTATCTTCCCCTTGAAACTTGGCCACATACTTGTCCCCTCTGACAACCTCGGAATTGTTCAGAGGCCTGAATCGGCACATCACTTTGATGCTACACTCCGCCGGGTCCGCCATCTTGTCCGCCCCTTTCCCTCCGCCTCCGGAACGGGGCACAGCTGAGCACACAAATAGGACACCGGCGGCAGCTCCCGCTAATAAGTTATTTGTATGACGCTGAAACGCCGCCGACACTCCCCGCAGCCGGTGAGTGAGCCGCCAAGCTTGGTGGGCGGAGGGACTAGACTTCACTTCCCATCCAATATGGCAGCCATGGCGGTGACGCGACCCAGGCTCCGCCTCCCCTGGCGGCTATAAGCCGGTGATGTCATCCCCGCCCTGAGTCCCCCTGACGGCAGCAGAGCGCACGCGCACATTCAGAAGAGTCGGTAGGCGGGGCGTGTTCGTGTTTGACGTAGTGCGGAAGCGCAAGGGGGATCTGTCACTGTGACTGCTCCGTGGGATCAATTGTTTTTTCCCTTTGCTTGAGGAGTTTGGGTTGGACAGCAAATCTGCTTTAGCGCATTAACAGCTCGATTAGGCGGCTTCCAGCAATTGTACACGTTGACTTTGCGTTGCGCTTCTTGCCATCATTACATTGGTCTGTTACACAATTTGGGAGTTGTCAAACTTAAAGGGCATTAAAGGCAAAAAATAAATAAAATCCCATTTTTACTTTCTTTAATGAAAAAGAAACCTATCTCCAATATACTTTAATTAAAAAATGTGTACTCTTTTTATAAGAAACCTGACTGTATGCAGTGAAATTCTCCCTTCATTTACTGCTGTGGATAGGAATTGTCAGAGGGTCCCTAACTGCTGAGCAGGGAAACAATCATACTTATGAACAACAGGGGGAGCCCCCGCCTTACTTCCCAGCCATGCAGAACTTAAACAGCTTTGTTTATGACGATCCCTAAGCAGCCCAGACCACACTGAGCATGTGCACAGTCTTAGTCTTGCAAAGATGTGTAACAAAGTCATGCCCGGATTTGTGGAAAGGCCACCTAGGCCCGGGCGGCAGGAATTTAGGGGGCTGCATGCTGCCCAACCACACCCACATTGGTTCAAAAACACTGGGGATGAGCTGGAGATACAATCAAGTTCCCATGCGCCAATCCCCACTGCTCCTGTCCCCCTTGAAGGGACAGGGGCGACGAACAGTAGTGGGCCTAGGGGCCCCCACTATGTAACTCCTGCCCTGTGTTTACAAGATTGAAATCATAAATCATTTGTTTGATTAGGTTTGTGGTGCAGTAAGTTCATGTTTATATTTAGTATACAAAATACAGCATTTCTAGCATAATTCTCTTTTAGACTTTACATGCCCTTTAATACTGAGGGGGTTTTGTTTCATGCACTCTCAATAATGGCTGGAAGAATGTCCTCTCCCCCATAATCTTTCTGGAAAACACATTCCCACCATATTGTCTACTGTACTCCTGTTATACTATGGCTTTCTCACACACTCTCACTTCAATACACACTCCCCATTCTATCCCACACACTCTCACTTCAATACACCCCCATTCTATCCCACACACTCTCACTTCAATACACCCCCATTCTATCCCTCACACTCTCACTTCAATACACCCCCCATTCTATCCCACACACTCTCACTTCAATACACACCCCCCATTCTATCCCACACACTCTCACTTCAATACACACTCCCCATTCTATCCCACACCCTCTCACTTCAATACACACTCCCCATTCTATCCCATACACTCTCACTTCAATACACACTCCCCATTCTATCCCACACACTCTCACTTCAATACACCCCCATTCTATCCCACACACTCTCACTTCAATACACACCCCCCATTCTATCCCACACACTCTCACTTCAATACACCCCCATTCTATCCCACACACTCTCACTTCAATACACCCCCCCTATCCCATACACTCTCACTTCAATACACCCCCCATTCTATCCCACACACTCTCACTTCAATACACACTCCCCATTCTATCCCACACCCTCTCACTTCAATACACACTCCCCATTCTATCCCATACACTCTCACTTCAATACACACTCCCCATTCTATCCCATACACTCTCACTTCAATACACACTCCCCATTCTATCCCACACACTCTCACTTCAATACACCCCCATTCTATCCCACACACTCTCACTTCAATACACACCCCCCATTCTATCCCACACACTCTCACTTCAATACACCCCCATTCTATCCCACACACTCTCACTTCAATACACCCCCCTATCCCATACACTCTCACTTCAATACACCCCCCATTCTATCCCACACACTCTCACTTCAATACACCCCCCATTCTATCCCATACACTCTCACTTCAATACACACTCCCCATTCTATCCCACACACTCTCACTTCAATACACACCCCCCATTCTATCCCATACACTCTCACTTCAATACACCCCCCATTATATCCCATACACTCTCACTTCAATACACCCCCCATTCTATCCCTCACACTCTCACTTCAATACACACTCCCCATTCTATCCCACACACTCTCACTTCAATACACCCCTCCTATTCTATCCCACTCAACCTCACTTCAATACACCCCCTCCCATTCTATCCCACTCATTCTCACTTCAATAACTTGAATATTTCAGAAACAGTTCCGAAATTTTAATTGATTATATTTAGAAAAAAAATATTTTAGTATGATGAAGCTTATATTAAAGTGGTTAAATAGATAAAAGAAGTGATAGGTGCGCTGGACAACAGTGTTAGGATCTCCCAACCTATAAAGAGAAAGCATTCCCGATGGTATAGTATGTTTGTGGCAGAACCTATTAAATTTGATAAATGAAACTACTCACAATGGTCTAGCAGTTGTCATGCCCATAGGTGTTTCAATCAGGTAAATGCTTGCATCGAAAAAAGACTTTTTTCCTAGAGGGAAGAAACTCCAATAGTGCAGTATGGTAAGTATAATATAATCGGTGGGCGGTGAATACCGTCCTCGCTTACCCCACAGTAGCTTAGTGATTGCGAAACTGAGAGTGCCTGTCTGAAGCCCAAGAGTTGTGTTCACATTCAGCACTGTGTGTCTTCATGCTTGCTGGGGTTAGGAGCGGCTCTTACGATCTTCCGGCGTCCCTGCAGTAGAGATGTTCACCTCATAGGCCAATCGTTGCAACGTTGCGGTAAGCGGGTCCGCCGCTGAATTAACAGTATGATCTTTGGGTCCGCTTTTCTTTGCGGTCTCCTCGTGCAGATGTACCTGACTTGGGAGCGGACAATCACGGGAACAAGAAGGGTCAGTTCAATCCTAATTTAGCGCTGACCTAGTGTCTGATGGGGCAATTGTCTCGTATAGAGACAGGTAAAAGCAATAGTTAGTCTGTATAGGATATTAGGAGAGTTAAACACTGTGTTAATAAATAATTAACTTTATTTAAGATTAATACAGACTAGGTCAGCGCTAAATTAGTATGAAGCGGAGAGTGATATTCTGAGACAATTTTCAATTGACTTTAATTTTTTATTATTTATTATTTTTTGAGTAATTTAGCTTTTTATTCAGCAGCTCTTCCGTTTCTAATTGCAGCAATCTGGTTGCTAGGGTCAAAATTATCCTATCAACCATGCATTGATTTGAATAAGAGACTGGGATATGAATTAGAGAGGACATGAATAGAAAGATGAGTAATAAAAAGTGTTAATAACAATTCATTTGTAGCATTTGATTTTTTTTCCCCAATTGGAAAGCTGGAAAGAGTCATAAGAAGAAGAAGGCAAATAATTCAATATCCATAAAAAAGAAAAAATTAAGGCCAATTGAAAACTTGCCTAGAATTAGCCATTATTTAACATATTAAAAGTTAACTTAAAGATGTACCACCCCTTGAAATTTTCATTTCATTTGTTTCCCATTAAAAAAAAAAAAAGGATTGTTTGTCTATAAATTGCAATATATTTAAGCTGGTCAACTACGTCAAAGTCATCCCTGGTATGGTCAGTTCTACCCTTAAACTGCAACTTGCTAGCTTTCAAGGCTGAAACTCCCAATTGTTCTTTTATTGGCCACCACTGGGATCACTTGACTGTAGCTGGGAATGATGGGAGTTGAAACATGGAGCTGGTCACTGCTCTGGTATCAACTATAACAAAAAAAGAGAAGGATGTGCTCACAATACATTTTAAAACATTAGGAGCGGGTGCAATGAGGCTGTGACCACACAATTTATACAGAGAGTCCTCTGCACTCAACCCATTATCAATATATTTAAGACAGAGACATTTTGCGCATACTGCTACTGAAAAATGCCTTACCCTTTAAACAAAACAGGGATTGTTTGTCCATATATTGCAATATATTTAAGCTGGCCAACTACGTCAAAGTCATCCCATATCTGGCCAGTCCTACACTCAAATGTCATCTGATTCATTATGAATTCTATTGCTTCATTATACATTTTACACAGGGACAGGGAAGTTTTACCTGCAACTTACTTGCTGCTTTCAAGGTTAAAACTCCCAAACATGGTTGCCCTTTTATTGGCCACCAGTGGGATCACCTGACTATAGCTGGGAAAAGTGGGAGCTACAGCATGGATCTGGCCACTGCTCCTGTATAAACTATATTTTGTGCCTTAAGCTACCAAAAAAACTCCCTACCCTTTAAACAAAACAGGGATTGCTTGTCCATATATTGCAATATATATAAGCGGCCAAACTACATCAAAATCATCCCTGGTCTGGCCAGTTCTACATTCACTTTCATCTGATTCATTAAGAATTCTATTGCTTCAGTATATATTCTACACAGGGACTACGTTTTACCTTGCTTTCGATGTTAAAAATCCCAAATAGTTGCCCTTTTATTGGCCACCACTGGGATCACCTGACTGTAGCTAGGAATGATGTGAGCTAGAACATGGAGCTGTCAACTGCTCCGATATAGCGACCCAACGTAGAGTCCTGCGTGGGTCCATTTTTTGGAACCCGGACCTGCATTCTTACCCGCTTGGACCCGCTACCCAACCCGACCCACAAGTACCTTATCCGCAACCCGGACAAGCTGACCATCAAGAATCAGGTAGTGCTGTCATAATAAACTGGAAGTGACATCATCGGAAGTAGATGTGCTCAGAAAAAAGGAGTAAATATCGCTATTGAGAAGACCAGCAGCTTGACCGTCAAACCCGCAGAACCACCGACCCATGCCATACCCGCAACCGGAACTTCAACCCCCAGGGTACCACAGGTTTTTGCAGGTAACCAGCGGGTACCCGACCCCCTGCAGGACTCTACAACAGGGCCTTATTTTAACAAAAACCCTTGACCTGGCACACGTCCAGACAGTTGGGCAGCATGGCCGAAAGCACTCAAACTGCCGAAACATATCTGGGCGTGTAGGACCAGCTTTACCTGTAGTGTTTACTTTTGGAGAGGTAAATAGATGCTGGTGGATATCCCATCAGAAAAGTTTAATCCAAAATTTGAAATCAGTATCTTAAATCTTGGTAGCATCTGTCATAAAGGTATTTATATTGCAGTAACTGAATCAGCCCATCAGTCTTAATGAGGCCGGAGTTTGTCTGCAGGTAGATATAAGTTACATGTTATCAGTTCTTTACCTTGGCCATCGTCTCTACCTTGGTGCAAGTCAAATACAGAAAGTCCAAGCTATCTGGACCAAACCAGGAAGATAATATCACGACCATGGGAAAGGAAAACATTGTTATTCAGCAAAAACAAAGAAAAGTGCACAATTTAACAAGAGTTCTGAATGACCTTCCTAAAGAGCTTGGCTCACAGGGGATAGGGGTTATCACCACACACACTTTAAATAACCTTAATCTAGCAGGCTACAAAGCTGTGACTCCTGCTGCATCAGGGTCAGCCATCACCCCATTTATATATCAACAGTGGATATTTTGGTAATGCTATGGCCAAGATGGCGGCTGCTTAAGAATATGCATACAAGCTATACAGATTCACTTGGCATCTTGGGTTTAAAGAAGAACTAAAGCTTAACTAAAGAAGTAGATATAAACATTGTACATTATGTTTTCGATATCTCTGCCAGCCCAAGGCAACCACAGCCCTTTAGTAGTAAAGATCGGTGTCTACAAAGATGCCCCAGTAGCTCCCCATCTTCTTTTCTGCTGAGTCACTGCACATGCTCTGTGCTGCTGTCAGTTACTGAGCTTAGGGACCCACTCACAATATACAGTACACATAGAATAGAAATGTCACAATATAAGGCTGATTAGTAATTAATACAGATAATTACTACATGGCAGCATAGAAACCAGTGCAGTTAGCATCAGAATTTAATAATCAGCCCTGTAGCATCAGCTTATACTACAGACTAACCTCATTTTCTGCTGGATAATTAGTGACGACCCCTAAGCTTAGCTTCTCAACAGCTGCTCAGAGCTCACTGAGACACTTTCCAAGATGGTGACCCTCCTGTGACAAGTTTGCCATCCTGGATCATTGCTGCTATTGACAAGCTGAAATTTTAGGCTGGTGCAATATGTTCATAATCTTAAAATATGGTATTTTTAGCCATATTCATATTTAGGGTTTAGTTCTCCTTTAACGTAAAAGAGTTACTCATAAGTAGAATAAGGATTTAATAAATAAAGAACTTCAAAGGTTCCTTGCGTCTGATTTTATTACCTGCTTTTCAAAAGAGGGTGTGGATTTCACAGCAGGGCATATTTGCTGAGGAATGAGTTCCTTGCTTCTTTGTTATGTTCTGAAACAATAAACTCTCATTGCCATGAGCTAGCTCAGACAGAGGGATTATTTTCAAAGGAAATAAAACAGCCTTGGATACAGGATAGCCTGACTCGTCTGTTTTACATGTATAAACTTCCAGAAATAAGGCAGACCAAGCTCATTTGAGATATTATTTTATACCTAGGGTCTCGCAACCCTATGGCTAGTGACACACTCTAAGATTCGGGGAAATTTAGTTGCCCGACTAATCTCCCCGAAAAGCCTTTCCGCTGGCTAGAATCGAAATGGCCTGCGGGATGGCACTCAAAGCGTGACTTTGGAAAACGATGCACTTCAAGTGCCATCCCGCTGGTAGGAAGGCTTTTCGGGGAGATTAGTTGCCCAAAGAAGAGGCGATTTGTTGACGGGCGACTAAATCTCAACCCGAATCTTAGCATGTATCACCACTGTAGGTATTTTTTATATACCATGAACTCGTTTGTAAGACAAAACTCAGAAAGGAAATCCTTTAGTAATAAGTGAGGTCGTTTATTAGCCCAACAAGACAATGTCTAGGCAAGCTGTCACAGTAACGCCGCAGCATGACACCTAGGTGAAACTCGAGGACTTACCAAAGACACTCCTCTTGGTCCAAGCTTTATATACTTTTCAGAAGGCAAGCAAAAAATGGGGTGGACAGATATACCATACATGGTCAGAACCCTCCTTATACTTTGGAAGGTATTGAAGCTTACTGGCATACATTGTAAAATGTTTTAAACCATACAATGGTTTCCTGATTCCAACTTGTGAGCGGTGTCTCTCAGACCGGATGGGCATCTGCAGTTTCTAAAGCAACACTTCTGTGCACTAGTCCTTGACTTCTGTCTGCAGGGTCTTGACCACCATCTACCTAGGACCACCACCTGCCTCCCTTTCCCCTATCTGGCTTAGGCATGACCTCTGGGCATCCCGGACGGGGGGTCTTAAGATCGATATTATACTTATTATTATTAGTCTGTGGACATTTACCCGTCATGGAATAGAGCGTTCTTATCATTTTTATCATCACCAACCCAAAGGCTATGGACACACGTGCGGATTTTCGCTGCGTTACGCTAAATACGATAGCATAATGTGCTATTACCTAAGCTTGGAACCGCTAGGTTTTTTAAAAAACCGTGGCGAGAATCTGTACATGTGTGTCCATGCCCTAAACATTCACGGTAGTAAGTATTATGTAGGTCTATGGTGGGAATAATTAAGAAACAAAGGTACGTTTCTGACTCTGGAGGCCAATGGGAAAATCTTTGGTGGCGAACCCAACCCTGATTTTTTTTTAAGCACTATTAATACATTAAACTGAAATTCAGGGCCACAGATTAATATTATGTTCCAGGTCACCTCAGTAGAGCAAACGCAACATAATTCTATAGCTCTCACTTTACCTAAGAAGCAATAGGTAACACCAGCTGTTTATAACAGGACATTCCAGATCCCTGATATAAAGACATACCAATCTCCCAGACAGCTTACCAAGGACCTGGAAGATGGATGCCGTAAAGTCAGCTGCCAGAATCTGCATCGAGGGGTAAGTATAAAGTATGGGGCATTTCCCTGGGGGGGGGGGGGCAGTTAGCCTGAGGGGAGGAGGGTCTACATGGGGTGGGGGTACAGGTTTTTTTTTTTTTTACAGGGTTTCCTTCTCCTTTAAAGTGTAAAGTATGCTGGAAGGGAGGAAGGCTGACCATACCAGTGAAGTACATGAAACCTTTGCGTGGGTTGAAAGAATGGGCCATCACTTTGGGTGTGGGACGGATTCAGATCTTTCTCGAACCAGCTCCCCTCTGATGTCATCTCTAGGTGTGGGTCTGGTTAGGTTTGGGTCTTCTCAATCCAGCCTGAGGTTGAGAAGGGCCGGATTAGGGTGGGTGCCTATAGGATAATTCCAAACCACACATCAACTAGATCAATACGCTCACAAAAATTCATGTTTTCTTATACTTCTATTCAAACTATTACTGGAAGCTATATCCTGAAAATGAAATGGTGCCTGGTGATGTCATCAGTTATACTCAGTTCTTAGTCATGCACAGTCTGTCACATGACTCACTGAAACTTGTGTATGATAAATAAAGGAAAACTATACCCCTCAAACGATGTAGGTCTCTATAAAAAGATATTGCATAAAACAGCTCAGATGGAAAACCCTGCTTCGTGTAAATAAACCATTTTCATAATAATATACTTTAGTAGTATGTGACATTGGGTAATCATAAATAGAAAACTGGCACGGTGCACACAAACATACCAAACAAACTATATTAAGTCACATCAACCAATTACCAGAGAAAGTTCTGTCTTTTGCTTCCACACTTCTTCCTGTTACAGTTAGAGCTGCAGTATTTCTGGTCAGGTGATCTCTGAGGCAGCACAGAGAGACCATCACAAAATGTTCAAGGTTCAAGGCAAGAGATGTAAAAGGGCAATTTACTTAAATATATATATATATATGGCAGAATTTCAGGACCAGCATTTTGCCCAAGCACTGGACACATGCGGGTGATTTGCTAGCCCTTTAAATCCCCCGTGCACCAATCCCCAGTGCTCCGGACTCAATGATAGGACTTATGCATGCATGCATGCATGGAAGCACACATGAAGGGAAGAGAACAAGGAAGGGGGAGATGAGCAGTGAGAGCCCAGGGGTGCCCAATATGTATATATCTGGGCCTGGTTCCATTACCTATAGTAAAGTGCCCATGGATCGCCTCAGTGAGCGTCTTGGCCCAACATATTACACGCAGTGACGTCATGTTTAAGGGTTGGATTATATTGTCATAGAATAAAGTTTATGAAGTCCTTGAGCAGACTGGTGGGACAAAAAAACCTTTTGAGGGCCAAACACACAGAAGTAATGTTCTGTGGATACAATAAGTTATTCCACATTTACTGCATTAAAATGAAGCACTGCTGTCCAGCCTTTTCTGTTAGCGACTAGATAGCATTGAAATGCTGCGGCTACATTGGTGTCCGATGGCCTGACAGTTGGATAGGCGTGAAATAAGAGGCAAGTCCCTTTGCATTATTTTGCTAAGGGTAGACACACACGCGGCTATTTCAGATTAGTTGCCCAGCGACAAATCGCTTCTTCTTCGGGCGACTAATCTCCCTGAAAAGCCTTCTCTAGAGCTAGAATCAAAATCGCTGGCGGGATGACACTCTGATCGCCAGAAGTTTCCTTGTGAGGCAACTTCGGAAAACGAAGCGTTCAGAGTGCCATTCCGTCGGCGATTCATCAGTTGGCTGAAATAGAAGCAATTTGTCGATGGGCGACTAATCTCCCAAAATTGCCGTGTGTGCCTCTGCCCTACTAACTCACAGAAACAATCACCAATAATTAACATTCATTGTTTTAGTCCACCCCCCCAATCTGGAACAATTATTTGGGTAAATTAAACCACTTTATAAATGCTTCCTCTGATGCACTCTGATCGCTTCGTTTTCCGAAGTCGCCCTAAGATGCCTCACGAGGAAACTTCGGAAAGCGGAAGTAATCAGAGTGCCATCCCGCTGGCTGAAACTTTAGGCTGGTGCAAGAAGTTCATTATATAAAATATGGCATTTTTAGCCATATTAATTTTTAGGGTTTAGTTCTCCTTTAAAGAGGTTGTTCACCTTCCAACTTTTTTTCATTTCAATTGTTTTCAGATTGTTCACCAGAAACAGACTGTTTTCAATTGATTTCCATTTATTTGTTTCTGTTTTTTTTTTACAGTTTTTCCAAAATCTAAGTTTAAAAATTGAATGTCCCTGTCTCTGGTGTTTCAGTCTGTCAGCTCAGTAATTCAGGTGCAAAAGAAACTTATCAATTTAGAACAGTTTACAGGGTCGGCGACCCACCCTTGCTGGAGCTGCTTTAGAAGATGAAAAGTTACACTTCAATATAAGAAAAAGTCACATACAAAATAGAAAGTAATTGGAAAAAGTCTTTATTTCTGGTGAACCAGATGAAACTAACTGAAGTGAAAAAAAGTGTTGGAAGGTGAACAATCCCTTTAATCAGCTGCCTTGTCTTACATTATATCAACAGCCTGAGCCGCCAGGACAGAGAATAGAAAGGGACAAACACTGCTTTTAATAGCAACATATACAAATAACTTAAAATCACAGAACATTTTTAATTAATGTATATTGCACAGTTGCACAGAATTATTGTGTTTTTTTAATTAGGCAAAAATAATTTTTTGGGTTGACATTCCCTGACGCAACACTAGGCCCAGATATACCTTTAGGGTCAGGGAACACAGACAGATTTGGGGAGACAAGTCGCTGGCGACAAATCTCTTCTTCGGGGCGACTAATCTCCCCGTCGGCTAAAATGTAATTCGCCGGTGGGATGGCACTTGGAGCGATTTGTTTTCCAAAGTCGCCAGAGGTTTCCTCGTGAGACAACTTCGGAAAACGAATTGCTCCGAGTGCCATCCTGCCGCCGATTTACATTATAGTTGGCAGTAAGGCAGTTCGGGGAGATTAGTCACGCCGAAGAAGAGGAGATTTGTCGTCTGGGCAACTAATCTCTCCGAATCTGCCTGTGTGCCCTGACCCTTATGGAGGAGAGAAACAAGTAAACAGGCAACAGCGAGTTATTAGTCACCATCATTGCATTTCTAAGAATAACAGCCAAACACAGAAGTCAGCGAGATCTGTTTTATGTCTTTTAATTTTTTTTCCTTAATTTAGTGGGAGCTTCTCCTTCCTTTCATTTAAGAAAACAAGTGCAGAACATTGAATAAACTTGACAATGAACTTAGAGCTGAATCAATACAGAAAAAAAAACCAAAAAAAAAAAAAAACATCACCACGCATCTCGTTTGTCAACATGTAATGCCCTGGGTTTATTCATTTATTTAATTTATTTTTTTGTGAGATTTCAGTCACAATTTCTTTCCAGGTGGGATTAAAAACCTCAAGGATAATGTATGCCATTGGTGCGGTCGTTCAGACTTCGGTACTGACATAACATTAGCAGTCTGTGATGTACCATTCTCTTCACAGAAGAGAAGTCAAATATTTCCAAAGGAAGGCACCCGATAGTTGTGGTTCTGGCCTTTCAGCCTTCTGGAGAAGAGGAAAAAAAGCTGGCGGTTTCTGAAACTGGAATGATGATACACGTACAGCAATTACTGCATTCTTCTCCCTTATATCCTTTTCTTAAGAACAAGTAAAGAATGAAGTCTTTAACAATTACACAATAAAAAAATATTTTTTAGAGTTTTTTTCCATTCTTTTTTTTTTTTAAAAAAAGGGCAGAAAACATAAAAAAAAAAAACTCCAGTTGTATGGACTCCATTTGCATACTTGATTTTTAACACTTTTTTTTGGTGTAGGAGGAGATGGGGCAGGACGGGTTTGTTTGTAAAGCAGCGACAAAACCTAAGTGCCTGAAGTAGCAGAAAGCACCCATGTGATGGACAGGCGAATGGGGATGGGAAGATTCGAGAGACTTCATTATTATCTTGTAACTTGTGATATTAGAACAGGAAGATCCCTATGACATTGTACATTCCCCCCACTTATAAATGTTGCCATTTCTCATATTTCTGTATGTATGTCACCATTTTTTTTTCACAATACACAGAAAAACTCAGGGGCCCAGCGAGGAACCAAGTTATACCATTTACAAAATACCAAGGAGTCCACAGCTACCTAACACATTTACTACAGCACAGGAACCAATGAAGGTACAGTGTACAAAAAACTGTAAACACGGCACAATAAATAGATAAAACAGCAGGTTCCGCACCATGCACATGATGTGATGACTCATCTCTATACAATCTCACACTCTTACTTCGTTGCAGTTTCCCGTTTTTATCCCCCCCCAGTGCAAAGCATCACAAATGAACAGTTCTGTATTCAAGTAACATATATACAAGGGTATTACAAATATGCAGTACTGTACAGATAATTGCTGTATTTATAATTTACAGATGTTTATTTCTTTCCTATTAACAGTACGAAAAAACAAAAAAAAAATCAAAGCATGAGAGATGTGCATTGCTGTTGAGTCCCCACAGCTGCCAGGGAAATGCAGTGTGCTGCTTCCCACCATCCCTTGCATTCATAATGCTACTGATGCATAGCACCTAGACAAGTTCCGAAGGCTGCAGTCCCATTCCTGTGGAAACTACGTCACCTCCATAGCTACTGTGTTGTCTGTTATACTGTTCAATGCTGGCTTTTCTGTTTCACGATTTTCCCTAGAGAAAAAGAAAGAAGGCAAATTTACTAAATACAATGTCCTTTAGTCACAAATGAACTTTTTTTTTTTACTTTATTTCATAACAGAACAAATGATTAGACATTTCCAATTGCTGAGGTTAGACCGACAAAAGCACCTCTTGTAGCAGCGGTGTTAGGCTGTTGCTATTCAAGTCAATGGCAAGCAGTGTGGGTGGTAAAAATGATTCTAGGGGTATTTTACTTTTCCCCAGTGCTAAAGAACTAAAGTACGAATGGGAAGATTGTGCCCCTTTTGTGCTCATCTCAGCAGACATTTGCACTCTGGGGAAGTTTGCTCCTTGTGCTGGAGTGCAGGAGGTAAGGTCAGAGTTCCAATGTGGCCGGCGTCTCCTCTGCTCCCTAATGCCTTAGGAACAGGTTCAGTGTAAAAATAAAAACTGGGTAAATAGGCTGTGCAAAATAAAAATGTTTCTAATATAGTTAGTTATCCAAATATGTAATGTATAATGGCTGGAGTGACTGGATGTCTAACATAATAGCCAGAACAACACCTCCTGCATTTCAGCTCTCTAACTCTTGAGTTAGCCAGTGACTTGAAGACTTGAAGGGGGGCCAAACGGGACATAAATGTTCAGTGAGTTTGCAATTGATCCTCAACATGCAGCTCAAAAGCAACAGTTATAACCCATGTGCCCCCCCCCCCCTCAAGTGACTGATTGGTTACTGCCTGGTAACTAATCAGTGAAAACCAAGAGAGCTGAAAAGCAGGAAGTAGTGTTCTGGCTATTATGTTACACATCCAGTCACTGCAGCCTTTATTACATTTTTGGCTAACTAACTATATTAGAAACATTTTTTATTTTGCACAGCCTATTTACCCAGTATTTATTTATTTTTACACTGGACTGTTTATTTAATGGGGTAATTTTTATTATGAAACCAGAGCATGTATTCAGGTAGTTCTAGTATTTCTCCTGTCATATGGAACTTTGTAACAGATCTACCTAAAGTCATATTAATCACATCTTAGCAACTGTGCAGTGGTAGGGGCAAATTAGCTCAAATGTCATTTGAAAAATACTCTTTAACCATTTGCCAAGAGGTATATATACATTTGCAATCTTTATTAACGAAATCAATGTTATATACTGCTAGCATCCATCTGTCAAGCCCTATTGAACAGTGTGTTATGTAATACAGCTTTTTGCGATGAACACTCTACAGCAGTTTCTCAGATTGCAAATTACCTTTTGGGCCACCACTAACGTTAGCATCTACAGCTTTAAGGGTCTGGCCACAGGAGCAGATTCGGGGAGATTTCCCAGCAACAAATCTCATCTTCTTCTGGTCAACAATCCCCTGCCGGCTAAAATGAAAATTGCCTGGGGGAAGACACATGTGGCGATTCGAAGCTCTGCGTGTGCCTCCCCCCAGGCGATTTTCATTTTAGCCAGCAGGGGATTGTCGACCAGAAGATGATGAGATTTGTCGCTGGGTCGAGTAATCTCCCTGAATCTGCTTGTGTGGCCAGACCCTAATTTGTGCCATGAGACTGATATTTTATCCCAGGCAGGATGGATTTGGTTCCCCATCCAAATCACAGTTTAAAGATGGGAGAACAGGACATGATCCGAATCTGCTTGTTGTGTGAGATCACACAAAGATCTTTGCTTGATTTGCCAACCAAAGTGGTAAGCAAAGCTGGAAAGATCTAATCACTGGCTTAGATAGCTGCCAGTAGGTTCACCATGTTGAGTATGGATGTCCATGGCCAATGGGATTTTCCAGATAGCCTGCTCTATATTTATATTGTGTATATATACCCAATATATTTTATGTCTTGCATAAAAAAGGGAATTAACTCAAGGGATGAAAACATAATTATGTGTTTTTACAGGACCCTGGTAAGGCCTCATCTGGAGTATGGGGGCAGTTTTGGACTCCAGTCCTTAAGAGGGATATAAATGAGCTGGAGAGAGTGCAGAGACTACGTGCAACTAAACTGGTTAGAGGGATGGAAGACAAATTATGAGGGTAGACTGTCAAGGTTGGGGTTGTTTTCTCTGGAAAAAAGGTGCTTGCGAGGGGACATGATTACACTTTACAAGTACATTAGAGGACATTATAGACAAATAGTACCCATTAAGTGGATCACCGTACCAGAGGCCACTCCTTCAGACTAGAAGAAAATAATTTTTATTTGAAGCAACGTAGGGGGTTCTTTACAATCAGGACAGTGAGGTTGTGGAATGCACTGCCGGGTGATTTTGTGATGCTGATTCAGTTAATGCCTTTTGGACAGACATAATATCAAGGCTATAAGGCTATAGTGATACTAAACTCTATAGTTTAGGTATGGGTATATAGAATTTATGTGATAGTATGGATGTGTGTATGGATGCTGGGTTTCATTTGGAAGGGTTGAACTTGAAACTGATTCAACTATGTAACTATATCTAAACAAGTTTTATTAGACACTGATCAGACAGGACATAGTTTACACAGGCCGCATATTTTCCTCCCAATTTAAAGTGTGAATATTTGATGATTACCGTATATACTCGAGTATAAGCTGATCCGAGTATAAGCTGATCCGAGTATAAGCTGATCCGAGTATAAGCTGAGTATAAGCTGAGGTACCTAATTTTACCTACGAAAACTTATTGACTCTAGTATAAGCCTAGACACAACTACAGCCCTGTCTCCCAGCAGCGCACATTCTGCCAAAGCGACCACCCAGCGATCAACCTGACTTCTTTGCAAAGCTGATGGTGACAGAGAATTGCAGAGAACGGATTACTGTGTGCATTGTCCCACTGTCCCACTACCATGTGCAGAGGGTGCTGTTTGATATTGCCATCACTGTTATTCCTTCATATAACCAACAGAGGGCGCACTGTTATTCCTTCATATAACCAACCGAGGGTGCTGTGTGATGTTGCAGTCACTGTTAATCTTTCATATAACCAACAGAGGGCGCTGTGTGATGTTGCAGTCACTGTTAATCTTTCATATAACCAACAGAGGGCGCTGTGTGATATTGCCATCACTGTTAATCCTTCATATAACCAACAGAGGGCGCACGGTTATTCCTTCATATAACCAAACGAGGGTACTGTGTGATGTTGCAGTCACTGTTAATCTTTCATATAACCAACAGATAGCGCTGTGATATTGCAGTCACTGTTATTCTTTCATATAACCAACAGAGGGCGCACTGTTATTCTTTGACATAACCAACAGAGGGTGCTGTGTGATATTGCAGTCACTGTTATTCTTTGATATAACCAACAGATGGCGCTGTGTGATATTGCAGTCACTGTTATTCTTTCATATAACCAACAGAGGGCGCACTGTTATTCTATGATATAACCAACAGAGGGCGCTGTGTGATATTGCAGTCACTGTTATTCTTTCATATAACCAACAGATGGCGCTGTGTGATATTGCAGTCACTCCCCAAGTGAACTGTTGGTATAGGAATGATTAAAAGTGACTGCAATCTCAGCTACTCGGGTCAGCCGAGGTAGAATTTTTCAGCACATTTTGGATGCTGAAAAACTCGGCTTATACTTGGGTATATACGGTATTCCTCTAGTGTGTGTTAGCAGTCATATAAAGATGTGAAACAAAACGTGTGGCCAATTACACACCAATAATTTATATATTTTCCCTCAAATCAACGAGTTTGCAGGGAAAGAATGCACAAACGAATGGTTTCCAACATCTTTATTTTGAGGATTATTTTAAAGCTCCAATAACACATAGAAACATTGGTTTCACCAGTTTACTGTGACAAATATGACAGCACATTTTCTCTCTCTTACCTTGGTACTGCATCCACAGAAGATGCTGCTGGAATCTTGGGTACCTGACAATTTGCCGCTGCTGCTGCAGCCAGCTTTAAGGCAGACGAAGGAACAGCACTTAAAGTCCTAGGTAAATGGCGTGCATTGAGGGTGTTAATAGAGTTTACAGTGGCAACGGAGGAGGGTACAGTCAATCGGATGCTATTCCCAATCAGGACCTGAGTTGTTGCAGAATTGACAGCAGTTCCTTGGTGACTCAGAGCGCTGTGGGAACTAGCAGTCTGTGTAATATTGGAAGGCTGTAGCAAGGCTGAACCAGTTGATGATGGTTGACTTGTATGTACAAGTGCCGCGGGTGTATTACTACTGAGGTGTAAGCCCTTGTATACTCCTGGAGGGGGAAAAGTAAGTAAAATACAATTAAAAGCCTAAAAGAAACTATCAGAATATTTTTGACAGCAGTTTACGAGAAAAGGGATTCCTATTTGCTTTTTGGGGCAGATTTTCAATACAGTTATATGAGAATACTTGAAAAATTTTTTGTAAACTTTGATTTTAACTATGCACGTCAATAAGAGTCCCAAGAGTTTATGCTAAATTTTTAGTGGAGTCTCATACTGAAATATGTTGTACACAGGCACAACCTATAAACTTCCCCTCAACGTTATCTCAACTACTGAGTACAAGATTTGCCTAGTTTTTGTAATAGATTTATAACTGCCAATCATTTGTGAAATCTGTTGCTCAGTAAGGTGTAGTTTACAACTGTGCACATGTTAAAGGAACAGTAACACCAAAAACTGAAAGTGTCTTAAAGGAATGCCAATGTAATGTAGTGTTGCCCTGCACTGGTAAAACTGGTGTATTTGCTTCACAAACACTACTATAGTTTATATAAATAAGCTTCTATGTAGCCATGGAGGCAGCCATTCAGAAGCATAGGGTACACAATGAATAGCAGATACGTTCTGAAGAATCCCATTGTATACTACAGAGTTTCTGTTATCTGCCGTGTATCCTGTTTCTTTTCTTATTATTTCAGCTTTGAACGGCTGCCCCCATGGCTACACAACCGCTTGTTTATATAAACTATTGTATAGTTTCTGAAGCAAACATGTCCGTTTTAACAGTGCAGAGCAACAGTACATTAAATTTTCATTACTTTAAAAAAAGACTCATTTTCTGGTGTTACTGTTCCTTTAACAGGTAACAACAATCTTTCGCTCAACCCACCTGAGGATTGAAGGATGCCATTCACTCCAATTCCAAGGACTACGTCATCCTTCATTTTGAAGGCCAACAGCTGTTCTGACGTCATCAAAGCTGTAGCAGCAAATTGAGCGCTTGCAGAATCTAATGTCTTTGAAATAAAACCCTTTGTAAGCACACAAAAAAAAAAAATAATTAGTCCAAAAACAATAAAGTTAGACACCCATCCACTAACTAACATACAGCCGTCGCTTGTGATTTTCTGTATCATTGTGTTTCTAGAAAACTCTTGTACAAGCTCAGCATAGACCAAAGGG
Organism: Xenopus petersii; assembly: GCA_038501925.1. NCBI lineage: Eukaryota > Metazoa > Chordata > Amphibia > Anura > Pipidae > Xenopus > Xenopus petersii. The sequence goes on from CM076682.1 coordinate 145,719,851, forward strand.
AAAAGAATGTTTAGATGTTAGTCAGTTAAGCTGGGATCCAGCAGAAAAAATTATTTATATAACGAAAAAAGCTTGAGATCCAGCCAAATGTTGGACTGGACGATCAATTTTTTAGAACCCCTAACTTCTCAACAGCTGCTCAGAGCCCACTGAGCATGTGAATGTCACAGACACTTTCCAAGATGGTGACCCCCTGTGACAAGTTTGAAGTCCTGGATCATTGTTGTTATTGACAAGCTGAAACATTAGGCTGGTGCAATAAGTTCAGTATATAAAATATGGCATTTTTAGCCATTCATTTTTAGGGTTTAGTTCCCCTTTAAAAGGCCAGTTTAATATTATAAACATTGTTTTCAAACAGTACATCACAAATAATCATTCTGACCCATTCCTTCCAATTTATTATGGTTTCCCTGTAAGATTTAGAAATGAATTTGTTCAGTATTTCTATAAATTGTGGCACATAGTAGAGAAAACGGTACCTGTGATGTGTTGGCAGAAGAGTTATTATTTGCCTGCTGCTGCTGATGGATTTGAGCGAGCTGTTGTTTCTGCATTAGTGCCAATTGTTGTTGATGTTGCTGGTATTGTTCGGCTGTAAATGCTGGAAATATAATGCATGGCATTAGTACAGCAGCACATCTATCTGAACAACAGTCCTGGAATTATAGAAAGCTTCGTACATCTATAAGTACACTCATAGAAATGCATTCAATTTGTCATTGCAAAAATAAATAGTAGTCAGTACTAAAGTGACAATTCTAAGCAACTTTTCAATTGGGCTTCTAGGGTCAGGGCACACAGGCAGATTCAGGGAGATTAGTCACCCGGCGTGGGGCGACTTATCTCCCGAACCTTCCCGGAAGCTAGAATGAAAAATCACCAGCGGTATGTTACTCGTGGCACTTCGTTTTCGGAAGTCGCCCAAAGCTGCCTCACAAGGAAACTTCGGGCGACTTCAGAAAACGAAGCTCTGTGATTGCCATCCTGCCGGCAATTTTTCATTTTAGCCATCAGGATGGCAGTTCGGAGAGATTAGTCGCCCCGAAGAAGAGGTGATTTGTTGCCAAGGCAAATCACTATTCCCCGAATCTGCCCGTATGCCCTAACCCTTATTTTTTTACAGTTTAATTATTGTCTTTTTCTTCTGTTTTTATCCAGTTTTTAAACAGGGGTCACTGACCCCATCTAAAAACAAATGCATTGCAAAGCTGCAGAATTATTATTGCTACTTTTTATTAGCCAGCTTACTGCTCAGGGCCTCTCATTCATATTCCAGTTTCTTATTCAGATCAATGCATGGTTGCTAGGGTAATTTGAATCCTAGCAACCCGATTGCTGAAATTGCAAAATGAAGAGCTGCTGAATAAAAAGCTAAATAACTCAAAAACCAATGATAAAAAATGAAAACCAATTGCAAATTGACTCAGAACATCACTCCTCAAATCATACTAAAAGTTAACACAAAGGTGGACCACCCCTTTAAAAATGATTGCTGATAAGGTGCAGTGCAGCAAAATACTGTATTCTGTTGCCCTTCATACAGCAGGGAATGATTCAGTATGTTATGTGGCAGGTTGTGCAAAGGAGTAAGCTCAACTCTTCGTGTGATAGGAAAACTCTATTGCATTTTAGTTGGTACATATTTACACTCTAAATAGTGTTATAGACAATGTATTTGTACAGGAATAAATGTACCAGAAAAGGCTCTCCATTAGGTTTTTACGCATCACAGTGGCTGTTTCTCTGCCTCCATAAAAGACTAGCACAAGGATAAGCCCCTTCGTTGTCATTTTCCTTTGTATGTCGGCACCCAGAGGCATGAATTGGACTGGATGCAAAAACACAAACAAATTTGGAGCAGAAATGGTTGGTGACTATATAGTTACTGGAACTAACCAACAGGTGGTGCTGTTAGAACATTCATTACAGTAACTGTTAAAAAATTAAATAGCTCTGAAACGCAGTGAGTGCGTAAGTGCTTAGACAAGCACCCTGGACATTTTTATATTTTTTGAAAGTTTGCCTTTTACAGGTATGGGATCCTTTATCCAGAAAGCTCTGAATTAGGGCATGGTCGTCTCCCATAGTCTCCATTTTATACAAATAATCCAGATTTTTTTTAGAATGAATTCCTTTTTCTCTGTAATAATAAAACAGTATCTTGTACTTGATCCCAACTAGGATATAATTAAAGGAAAACTATAACCCCAAAATGAATACTTGAGCAACAGATAGTTTATATCAAATTTAGTGGCATTTTAAATAATCTCACCAAACTGGAATATATATTTAAAGGAACAGTTCAGTGTGAAAATAAAAACTGTGTAAATAGATAGGCTGTGCAAAATAAAAAAGGTTTCTAATATAGTTAGTTAGCCAAAAATGTAATGTATAAAGGTTGGAGTGACTGAATGTCAAATATAATAGCCAGAACACTACTTCCTGCTTTTCAGCTCTATAAATTATAGTTAGTCCGCGACTTGAAGGGGGGCCACATGGTACATTTCTGTTCAGTGAATTTGCAATTGATCCTCAGCATTCAGCTCAGATTCAAAAGCAACAGATATGACCCATGTGCCCCCCCCAAGTCTCTGATTGGTTACTGCCTGGTAACCAGGGTAACCAGTCAGTGTAAACCAAGAGAGCTGAAAAGCAGGAAGTCGTGTTCTGGCTATTATGTTACACATCCAGTCTCTCCAGCCTTTATACATTATATTTTTGGCTAACTAATTATATTAGAAACATTTTTTATTTTGCACAGCCTATTTGCCCAATTTTTATTTTTCACTGAACAATTCCTTTAAGTAAATATTGCCCATTGAAGGTCTGTGTGCTGCCTCAGAGACCACCTGACCAGAAATACTGCAACTCTTGCTTCCAAACTTCTTCCTGTTACAGTTAAAGACACAACTCTGTCTGTTAATTGGCTCATGTGACCTAACAAGTATGGTTTGTTGATATGTTTGTGTGCACCATAAATCATAGGATCCTTATTTTTTTTTTTTTTTAAATGGCAGCTTTCTATTTATGATTACCCGATGGCACATACTACTAAAAAAGTATATAATTATGAAAATTGTTTATTTACGTAAAGTAGGGTTTTGCATATGAGCGGTTTTATGCAATATCTTTTTAAAGAGACCTACACTGCTTGAGGGATATAGTTTTCCTTTAATCCTTAAAGCCTATTGGGGTTATTTAATGTTTACATGACTTTCTAGTAGACAAGGTATGGAGATCCAAATTACAGAAATATCCGTTATCTGGAAAACCCCAGGTCCCGAGCATTCTGGATAACAGGTCCCATACCTGTACTTCGACTCCTAAAAATATCTTAAACATTAAATAAACCAAATAAGGATTCATGCAGCATAAGGCACTTGTTTTTATTAAAGTAAAATGAAATAACTGAAAACAAATTTTAATAGTTTCAAAATAATATCAAATCTACTCTAAATTTGTTGGCATTGACGTATGGTACTTGTGTGTATGAAAGGACACAAGCTATTCCTGCTATGGTGTGTGCCATTTATAAGACCATGCCTAGGACTCATAGGTCAAACCTCCTTTCATCTTCATGTAATGGAATTATAACAGGATTCCCTGGGGGAGGTGACAAAAAAAAAAAAAAAAAAAACCCCAGGAAAATTAAGTCTATATTCAGCTCTCAATAATTACACTTCACTCATAGGGGAAAATAGAAGATGAATCAACGGATTTTGAATGCGAAAGAGTTTGCATGAGGAATAAGCAAAATAGCAAATCCAAAATAATTTGTTAAATCTGCGACTGCCATGACAATCATGCATCTGAAGGAATGGATCCATTCATCATGATAAATTGTTTTTATTTTTTTACAAATACAATCTTTGATAAATGCAGTAATATTGTTATACAGTCTGACTAGTACAGGTATAGGATCGATAATCCGGAAACCGTTTTCCAGAAAGCTCCGAATTACGGAAAGGCAGTCTCCCAGACTCCATTTTATCCAAATAATCCAATTTTTATTAAAATGATTTCCTTTTTCCTTGTAAAAATTAAACAATACTTTGTACTTGATCCAAACTAAGATATAATAAATCTTTTATGGATGAAAGACAACCCTAGTGGGTTTAATTAATGTGATCTTTTTTAGTAAACTTTTAAGTATGGAGATAATAATTACGGAAAGATCCCTTATCAGGAAAATCCCAGGCCTGGAGCATTCCAGATATCAGATCCCATACCTGTAGTATCCTTGTATATTAACAATAATAGTACATACACACTGTGGTGACTGATCACCATGCACTAAAGTGTTATGCCCAAATCTGTACCCATTAACTGTGTTGTAGCTTTTGCTATACTACGAGTAAATCCATTACTTTATATGAAACCAAGCATCCACATGTTATACATTCATAACCTTCATTTCAATTTATGATTTCTATCATTTCTATTTAGGAGAGAATTCTCTGACTTTCCAGTGTTTGTATTGACATTTCTTTGGCAGCACTATATAGATGTAGTACAGATATGTGGTCTTATTATCTAGGGATGCTCTGAATCCAGGATTTGGCCGAGCTGAAGCCGAATTTGCATATGCAAATTAGGGGCAGGGAGGGAAATCATGCGACTTTTTGTCACAAAACAAGGAAGAAAAAATGTTTTCTCCTTCCCACGATTAATTTGCATATGCAAATTAGGATTCGGACTAATCTTTCGCAAAGGATTTGGGGGTTCTGCCGAAGCCAAAATAGTGGATTTGGTGCATCCCTACCAGAAACACATTATCTATTAAAGGGGGTGGTTCACCTTTAAGTAAACTTTTAGTATGTAATAGAAAGACCAATTCTAAGCAACTTTTCCATTGGTTTTCATTATTTTTTATATTTTTATAATTATTTGACTTTTTCTTCTGATGATCAAATGGGCGTCATTGACCCAATCTAAAAAGCAAATGCTCTGTAAGGCTACAAATTTATTGTTATTGCTAATTTTAATTTCTTATCTTACTAGAAAGGTCCTCGCCTATTCATATTCCAGTCTCTTATTCAAATCAATACATAGTTGCTAGGATAATTTTCACCCTAGCTACTAAGCTAAAAAATGCTTAATAACTCAAACTGTAAATAATAAAACATGAAAACCAATTGCAAATTGTCTCAGAATATCACTCTCTTCTACACCATACTAAAAGTTAACTCGAAGACGAACAAACCCTTTAAGCTCTGAAATACAGGAATGACATTTTTACTAGAGGCCGATTTAATCAAACAATTCACAGCTTCTTATAGATTTCCTTTTCCTCTTCTAATAAAACCAGCAGTTGTACTTGATAGTAACTAAGCTGCATGAATACATATTGCGGCAACACTTCCTAGTTTTTTTCCAAAGTAAAAATTTGTAAAGTAAAAACGTTTAGGGTCAGGGCACAATCTCCTCTTCTTCAGGGCGACTAATCTCCCCGAACTGCCTACCGCCAGTTAGAATGTAAATCGCCGGTGGTATGGCACTCGGATCGCTTAGTTTTCCGAAGTTGCCCGAGACTACCATCCCACCGGCGATTTACATTCTAACTGGCGGTAGGCAGTTCGGGGAGATTAGTCGCCCCAAAGAAGAAGAGATTTGTTACCGGGCAACTTATCTCCCTGAATCTTAGCATGTGCCCTGACCCTTAAGGCACACAAAATGATGTAAAGACCCACTATCCATAAAACCCCTGATCCCAAGCAACCCAGACAACAGATGCCATACCTGTACTGGATAGTAGGTGCATTATTTAGCACATTGCAGTGTTCTAGGTGTATGAGGTGGAGAAGATGGTGAAAATAAATGTTATGAGGGTAACTATTACACAACTGCTGAATGCCCGAAGCTGGTGAGTGATAAATAACAGTGTTATATATAAAGGACAACAGTGAAATCATGAGGTGCAGTTGTACTCTGCAGCAGAACACGCTGTACATTAAAGGCTGCATTTTAGCCAGTTATGGTGCCATATTCTAGTTTATAAACCTTACAATGGAAGACAAAGTGATTGCTATATTACCCACAAGACACATGAACTTTTTTTGACTAGTCATTTAATTCTTGTGTAAATTTTGTTAAAGGGGTGGCTCACTTTAGAATGAGCAATTCTAAGCAACTTTTCAATTGACCTTTATTTTTTTATAATTTTTGAATTATTTGCCTTTTTTGTCCGACTCTTTCCAGCTTTCTAATGGGGGTCATGATGCATCTAAAAAAACAAATGCTCTGTAAGGCAACAAATGTATTTGTACTGCCACTTTTTATTAACCATCTTTCTATTCAGGCCTCTCTTATTCATATTCCAGACTCATTCAAATCAATCCATGGTTGCTAGGGTAATTTGGACCCTAGCAACAAACTGCTGAAATTGCAAACTGGAGAGCTGCTGAATAAAAACCTAAACAAGTCAAAAACCACAAATCAAAACCCACTGCAAATTGTCTCAGAATAACACTCTCTACATCAAACTCAACGGCAAGCAACCCCTTTAAGAGAGATTTACATAGGATATTCTATACAGGGAGCCTTATCTTCTATACCACTATGGATAACGTGAACGATCTTCTTGCTTCTAATAACCAACAATTATCAAGAACACAAAGCGCATCATGAACATAGGAAAATCCTAGGGGCTTATGCCAAAAATGCTTCAGTTTCGGCCAATTTCTTAACCTTTTTCTCAATTGACCCAGATAAACTGAATTATCAACTTCACAACCCACCAAATATTAGTTTAGAATATGGCATGCACCATATTATAATGAACACAGCAAGGGGCCCCATATTTGAGGTTCCAGTCCATAGTTTAAAGGAAAACTATACCCCTCAAACAATGTAGGTCTCTATGAAAAGATATTGCATAAAACGGCTCATATGTAAAACCCTGCTACATGTAAATAAACCATTTTCATAATAATATACTTTTTAGTAGTATGTGCCATTGGGTAATCAAAAAAAAAAAAAACGACCACTTTAAAAAATAAATTCCACCCCCCCTGGGATTGTATGATTCGCGGTGCACACAAACATACCAACAAACTATACTTGTTAGGTCACATGAGCCAATTAACAGACAGAGTTGCTTCCACACTTCTTTCTTTTACAGTTAGGGGCCGATTCACGAAGGGTCGAATTTCGAAGTTAAAAATACTTCGAAATTCGACCCTCGAATTGAAATCCTTCGACTTCGAATATCGAAGTCGAAGGATTTAGCGCTAATCCTGCGATCGAACGATCGAAGGATTTTCCGTTTGATCGAACGATTAAATCCTTCGAATCGAACGATTCGAAGGATTTTAATCAAACGATCGAAGGAAAATCCTTCGATCAAAAAAAGCTTAGCAAGCCTATGGGGACCTTCCCCATAGGCTAACATTGACTTCGGTAGGTTTTATCTGCCGAAGTAGGGGGTCGAAGTTTTTTTTAAAGGGCAAGTACTTCGACTATCGAATAGTCGAACGATTTTTACTTCGAATCGTTCGAATCGAAGTCGAAGGTCGAATTCGAAGGTCGAAGTAGCCCATTCGATGGTCGAAGTACCCAAAAAATACTTCGAAATTCGAAGTATTTTTCATTCGAACCCTTCACCCGAGCTGAGTGAATCGGCCCCCTAGAGTTGTAGTATTCCTGGTCAGGTGATCTCTGAGGCAGCACACAGACCATCACATCTGTTGTTCAACATTTTGGGGGTCTAGTTTTCCTTTAAAGGAGGAACCCAAACAGACAAAATAAGCTCCCATTCAAAGTCCTCCATTGGGCCCCCCTCCCTGCAGAGTAAATTACAGGTATGGGACAGGTTATCCAGAATGCTCGGGTATTCCAGATATTTTGTAATTTAGATCTTCATACCTTAAGTCTACTAGAAAATAATGTAAACATTAAATAAACCCAATAGGCTGGTTTTGCCTCCAATAAGGATTAATTATATCTTAGTTGGGATCAAATACAAGTTACTGTTTTATTATTACAGAGAAAAAGGAAAATCAAAATTGATTATTTGGATAAAACGGAGTCTATGGGATGGCTTTCCACATAATGGTTCCTATACCTGTACATGGAAAAGTCTCCCTGTTTGTAAAGCGGACATATTGATGCAGAGTAGAGCAGCGGAGTTCACAGTCTCCATCTTCTGTATCTTTGGGGTTTCTTCGGATGAGTTGTCTAACAAAGTTTGCTGGCCAATGCTACAAAATAGTGATTCTACCTCCAAACACTTTACATACAGGAGAGGTAAGAATTTGGCAAATAGCCTGGTGTCTACTGACATCAGAACACCTCCAGTCCATTAGCAGCCCAAGCTATGGCACCTTCTTGTGTATGTCCTGCCAAAATTGTAATAGTATCATCAAGGGGCCTAATGTTTTCCACCCCTCACAGGGAATTAACATTGAGGTAAAAGGGTACTATACATGCATGTAAAAAATAGAATTTATGGACATGTTTAAATGCACACAGGAGTAACAAAGAATGCAGAAAAACGTAACACTAGTATTAGTAGACATTTTCTTGAATTTAGGCACAATACAAGTCAACTCCAGTTAGAGGTTGATAATATGACTAAGCTCTTACAGAGAAAAGTGTGGATTGTATCACTAACCGTATACTCTATTCTTTCAGATAAAGAATTAGATTTCAATCTGTTAAAAAAAAAGTAGAAAAAGCCCTTAGCTTGTCTTATTCGCTGGGCCGGATGCATCACAGCATTGGACTTTTAACACAGGGACATTTTTTGAAAAGGACACTAGGGGGCAGTTTTGCCTTATTGTATATATGTTTTGGGAATGTAAGGATCATTTTAACCTGAGGAAGGGATTGGGTTACACACTTCCCTGAAACGTTGTGTATGGTGTCAAATTTGGCGTCATGCTGAACCTCATGCAATAAACACGCCTTTTTTGAAAGCAAGTCTATGTCATTTTTCAATTTGATGATTTAATGGCGAGAAGGTACCAGGATCCCACACTTGTGCCTCATTGGTCCCTATGTTGTGCTTCAAAGTTTCCTTGAACATGTACAGTTACAACTAATCCCATCAACTGTGAATACACCTGCAAGCTTTGGGTTGGCTAACCGGTTTAAATAAAACCTGAAGATGTAGTCTTTAAACTTTACTGCATCTACAGGTCAAGTTTACAAACAGGGATTCATTGTAATAGACAGCTGGGAGGGATCAGCGATGGGGGTTTTGTTTTCCTTTAAATGAATACAAGCTTTTAAAGGGGAACTATTGAGAATATGAAAATTTCATATAAGCTTTATCATACCGAAATAATAAACTTTCTAAATTCCATCAGTTAAAAATTGTGTACCATTTCTGACGTAATCACGTTTCTCTTCATTCTGTCTTCATGAGTTGGGTGTCAGATATTTATTGACAGTTAGATCCCATATATCTTATAGGGGGCTCCTTTCCTAGCAGATGTATTAGAGCTCACTCAAATAACTGATTCCAGTACAATCAATATAACTGCCTTTGGCAGAAACTCTGCATGTAGAGACACAATTTCTGGTGATTTTAATACATCTTCTAGGCAACAGGAGTCCCTCTATAAGATATATTGGAATCAACTGTTATTCAAAATCAGACTCCCAACTCTTGCATGCAGAGAGACTGAAGAGAGACAGATGCTGAGAGGTGATAGTGAAGAGTAACTAATATTTTAGAAACCGTTCAGAATTTCTTAAATTCATTATATTTAGAAAAGTTCTTATTTCAGTATGACGCTTATTTTACATTTTCATTATAGCGATAGTTCCCCTTTAAACATAAGTGAACTGAATATGGTTTACATTGAACATGTTTTCATTAGGAAATACATGTGGTTTATACTTGCATTAAAGGAAATAAAAACCACAATGTTCACCATAGCACTTTCAGTTTCACTGCCGAGTCACTGTTTACAGAGAAGAAGCTAATAAAATACTGTAAGCTATCATTCAACAGATACTGTATAATCTGCTGGTCATTATCTGAAAGCATTAAAAACTATGCAGCTTAGGGTGTGTTTATACAGAGCTCAACATCCCAATGTACATTTTCAACACAAGTTTTATCTATTGTGCTTAAGGTGCATAAAAGTTTATACTGCCCTTTAGGAAACATTGGTTAAACCTGTTTGTAATTTTGACGCACAGCATGAAGGTATATGAACGGATAAAAATAGTACATATGTTGTTCTATGGTTAATGTCACACTTGCCCTTTTAGAGCCTTTAATAGCAACCGCTTATTACTGTGCACATGTGGTTGAATTAAAGTCTTAGGCTGCCTTCATGGTGGGTTCAGAGGGGTATTGCTGTTTGCTCTGGCATTCTAAGTACATTGTACTTTTATTTTGGACAGGCTATTAATCCAGTTTTTATTTTCACACTGAACTGTTCCTTAAATGTACCGGTACCATTGAAATGTAGCAGACTAGCGAAGTCTACGCAAAACCATTATTTAGTAAAAGAAGTTTACAAGCCCCAATACTTCAGCTAAGCCAGCATCCTCGGATAGGTTTGTCCTAGTATTGTTCACTTAAAGGGACAGTCCAAGTAAACTTTCAGTATCTTATACAATGGCTGTTTCTTAGCAACTTTTTAATTGGTTGCCTTTAACTTTTCAAATGGGGGTCACTAACCCTGCAGTTAAATAATTGCCCTGCAAGGCTAGATGGGACCCTAGCAACCAGATACCTGCTGAAATTCCAAACTGGAGAGGTGCGGCACAAAATCGTAGATCATTTTTAAAAAAAAACCTCACAAACTAAAAATTAAGACCAATTACAGATTGTCAAGTGAAAATACCAAAGTTGAGCTACCAACTAAATAAGCCAAGGTATTCATTGTTGCTATATTACAATGTTGAAACATTTACGTGATATGCTAGTTTTCCTATCCAGCAAATGAACAACATTATCTTTGGCACTGAAGTTTCAGCATTACAAATGCAAAACCTGCCTATTCAGGTAGAACCAGCACTTATTTAAAGTAAGCTTTGGCTAAAGCAATATCAATGGCCTAGACCAGTGATCCCCAATCAGTAGCTTGTGAGCAACATGTTTCTCTTCAACCCCTTGGATGTTGCTCTCAGTTGCCTCAAAGTAGAAGCTTATTTTTGAATTCCAGGCTTGGAGGCAAGTTTTGGTTGTATAAAAACCAGGTGCACTGCCAAACAGAGCCTCAATATAGGTTGACAATCTGCATAGGGGCTACCAAATGGCCAATCACAGCCTGTATCTGGCACCCCAAGAACATTTTTCATGCTTGTGTTGCTCCCCAACTCCTTTTACTTCTGAATGTTGCTCACAGGTTCAAAAGGTTGGGGATCCCTGGCCTAGACACAACAACCATATAAAAAGAACGCAAAATGGATTTCTAAATTAAAGTATGCTTTCTAAAGCTACAGAAAAGACAATTTTACCAAGGGTAATGGCACGTGGAACATTTTTCTGCCTGCTTAAAGGAGAAGGAAAGGTTAAAACTAAGTAAGCTTTATCAGAAAGGTCTATATAAATAAACCAGTAAACCCTCAAAATAATGCTGCTCTGAGTCCTCTGTCAAGAAACACTGCATTTCTTTCCTTCTATTGTGTACACATGGGCTTCTGTATCAGACTCCTACCTTCAGCTTAAACCTCCAGGGCAGGGCTTGAGCATGCTCAGTTTGCTCCTCTCCCCCTGCCTCCTCCCCTCCCTGATGTAATCTGAAGCCAGAGCTATGAGCGAGCAGGGAAGAAATTCAGGCAGGAAGTGATATCACATCAAGCTAATATGGCAGCTGCTATACTAAACATACAGATAGCTTCTAGGGCTATTTACACTGGTATGGTATAGCATTCTACAGAATAAAAATGGCATTCTTTCTTGCACTATCGTGGCTAATCTATTGGCAAGAAACAGCCTCAGTAGCTGTCCTACTCCTTTAAAAGGGTAAAACACACTCCATGTACCATTACCCTAAATGTTAATTACATTTTCCATTGATAGCAGGAGATCTATAACGGCAACAGCTTTTCTTCCTAACTGGAAACAATTTACTACAGACCATTCATCTTTTTTCAGCAGTGTCTACAGACTATTAGCACTCAAGCAGCACAGGGGGCGCACAATATTACTCTCCTTTGCATGAAATGAGGAACCAAGTTCAGAAATGTAAGAATAACTATGTTTCATCCGATAGGCATCAGACGATAGCTCTGCTTCTAATCTAGCAGCTTGCTAGTTCTTATAACAAATATGAAATGTAAGATAAACAAGCTTAGCTGAATAATTAATTTTATTTCATATACACAAGAACCTCATTATTGGACAGACAAACAAGTATGGTAGTGACAAGGTTATGAAAAGATAAAGAAAAAACATACCAAAGTGTGCTGAACCACTGGTACTTTTACTTGATGTCGAGGTACTACAAGACTGGGTTCCAGGTTGTGCTGTGCCTGATCGAGTTCTACCCTTGTGAAATGTTCTATAGGAGTAGTCAGTAATGTCACTTTCATGTAGGGATGTTGTCCGAGGCCTAAAATGGCGCCACCTACATGATTTAACGTTGACCAATATCTGGCTGAGGTCTTTAGAGAAACATTTATCCGAGGTATTCGATTCTGAGGTATTGGCAAATGAATTGATTGAAGAGTGTTCTGGAGAGGAAAGCATGTCAACGTCCAGCTGACGAAAAGCACTATTGTAGTCTGAATGGGCTCTGTCAAGGAGCACCCTGAAGGAGAGAATAAACACAAAAATAAATAAAAATTGGGAAATGGAGTACAAGTTTTATAAAGTGATATATAGACTGAAAAAGAAAATTCTATTGCATTAATAAGACACAGCATTTACTACGCTTAAGCTTTCAGTCTCTTGTTAGGAGATGAAAAGATCACAGAAAAGGATCAGGTTACATAGCAGATAAGCTATGTAAAAAATAATGGTGTTATCGGTTTTCTACTATTTAACCTGTGTCATATAGCCTTTTTTCAATATCCACCATTGCTACACAGCAGCTTATTTAAATAAACAATAGTAGTGTTTGTGAAGCAAACAGTAGTTTTACCAATGCAGGGCAACACTGCATTATATTTTTATTAATTTAAAACACTTATTTGATGTTACTTTTCCTTTAAGGCAGCTTGAGTTCTACTAGATTTTCCAGCTTAAGACACACATTGACAAAACCAAAAATTTTTAGGAACAGCCATCGTCTGTTATTAGCTGGGCCCACAATGTGAATGGATGTCACTATGGGGACCTTACAGAGGACAACGCTGCTATATTGTATTTGACAAGATCGCTTACCTTCCACCACGTCCAACCCGTCTTCGCGCAAATCCAATACACTTGCGGGGAACAGTGAGTGTAGTGAGGCAGTATCTATAGCGAATTTCTCCAAGACCTCCTTCCTCTGGACTACACCATGGCCAGTTGCCAGTTTGGTCCAAATGTGGCTTGGAATTACAAGAAGGAAACCCTTCATTATTAGTATACAACAACAACAACCTCTTGTTTGTGTATAGGCACGAGGACTGTTACTTACAGCATAGTAATTACAGCCAGCTTTCCTACGGAAAGCAAATGGACCATCTGGATCATTTTCTTCTTCAGCCTCTGAGGAGCCAGACATGACCTGGTAAGAAAACCAGAAAAAACCTTCACTAGATCAAGTTTACCATTTCTAGTGATTCCTAGCAATGACCTTCATTTGAAAGCTTCCAATTTCCTTTAATTGCTTTATGAAAACCTTACTACTTCACTTATAAGTTAAAAGTTATTTCACATCCGGCATAAAATCTAATGTATGTATGTATGTATGCAAGATGTTTAATGGCCATTTAAAGGGATTCGGTCAAGATTTTTATGATGTTTTTTTAGGGATGCACCGAATAGAGGATTCAGTTCGGGATTCTGCCTTTTTTAGCAGGATACAAATTCAGCCGAATCCTTCTGCCTGGCCTAACTGAATCCTTGATTTTTTGTCACGAACAAGTAAAAAATGTTTTTCCCTTCACACCCCTAATTAGCATATGCAAATTAGGATTTGTTTGGTATTCGGCCAAATCTTTTACGAAGGATTCATGGGTTCGGCCGAATCCAAAATAGTGGATTTGGTGCATCCCTAGTTTTTATTTCTTATTTACACTGCAAATAATTCACTCTACCATATAATATGTCATTCCTGAACCAGCAAGTGTATTTTTTTAGTTGTAATATTGGTGTGTAGGCGCTATCTCAGGTCATTTTGCCTGGTCATGTGCTTTCAGAAAGAGCCAGCACTTTAGGATGGAACTGCTTTCTGGCAGGCTGTTATTCCTCCTACTCAATGTAACAATGTGTGGGACCTGGATTTTACTATTAAATGCTGTTCTTAGATCTGCCAGGCAGCTGTTATATTGTGTTATGGAGCTGCTTTCTGGTTACCTTTCCATTGTTGTTTCTCCTACTCATGTAACTGATCACTACGCTGCCCCCCAAAAAAGCTGTCTGAAGAGACACAAGCAGACTTTTTGTTGGAGCAAAATGTATAGTCCAGTCCCTAATGTAGCCTGAACTATATTTCCCTATTCACACATTAAAAAAAAAGAAATCTGTATACCTGGGAGAGAGGTTCATCATCAGAGCTGGGAAAGTCATACTGATTCAGATCCTTAGCATTAAACACTGGCAGTGCAGCAGGACTTGTCTGATGAGCAGCAGGAGATGAGGGCAAGACTTTGGGCTTCTTCTCATATTTTCTTTTCGGTCGAACAGCATCAGATTTTTCTTGCTAAAATGAATTTGAACGGTCTTAAAATATGAATTCAATGATTTAATAACCGTCATGGACAAAAGTATAGAATTTTCGCCATTTATAAGATAGGATTGTGCTCTGCTTATGTGAATTGCTGACAATTACCCCCACCAGAACTACATTTTGTTAAATTTACAAACTTTTTCAGTAGCTTGTTACTAGAACAGAATAACACAAAATGTGCCTTCAACAGGAAAACCAATATCAAATATTATAACTATCCATAATAACATAAGATTTTCTTTATACAAAGGAAACCTTATGGTAAGTGGGGAGTGTGGAATTCTTTTTCTCTGTTTTCTGATCTTGTATAATCAATGTATTTATAATGTTTCTCAGGCCTAGTGGCTGCATCTTAAAGGTGACATGTAATTTGTCACAGTAGCAGTTGGCTACATGAAGTGGTTTGCATATAGCCATGCTCCTTGTCTGTAAATTCATAAGCCCACACAATCCAATTTTACGTTAATGTTAACACTATGATAAAGAAACAAATCTTACCTTATTAACTTTAATATCGATTGTATCTTTATGTAAAAATGGAATAGGAGAAATAGGCATGAGGGGGATAGTATAGGTGGGCTTCAACGGTTGACGATGTGCCATAACTTCTGATAGAATTTCTCCATTAAAATCGTCTAAGTTATACCTGCAAGAAAAAAACCTTGCTGCTAAAATAGTGCATCATAAAAAGAAATTGACTTAATAAAATGTTTTAAAGGTATGCGAACACTATTTTGATTATCGTACAGCTTTTGCCTCAAAAAAGGAGAGAGCAGAAAATGAAATAGTGTTGGTATCCTTTTAACAGAGAAGCATTTAATATTAAAATAAGTCAACAAATGAACAATATATGCTACTCATACTGTTCTCTATTCTGTGTTGCTGATCAGGAAAATAGGTAATTTTCCCAATTACCCGGAGGCAATAATTCCAATATCAACCAGAAGGTGGTGCTCCTTATCCAACACAGTACTCTCATAGCTGGTTATATTCAATAACCACTTAAAATTTTCAAAATGAATCAGTTAA